>JAGIQG010000051.1:0-86837 GCA_024679065.1 Sphyrna mokarran | reverse complement strand
GCTGCCTAGTGGCAAACAGAGGGGCGACAAATAGAGGGCGGCTAAACAGCGGGCGACAAACCAGAGGGTGGCAAAGAGAGTGCGCAAAAGAGAGGTGGCAAAAAAACAGAGGGCCCCAAACAGAGGCAGCACATAGAAAGTGGGAAAACAGATGTCCCCCCAACGAGATGCCGGAAAACAGAGGGTGGAAAACTGAGGGCCCCAATCAGAAGGCAGAAACGAGGCGGCCAAACTGAGGGAGGCAAACAGAATGCGTCAAAAAAGAGGGCGCGACAACAGAGGACGGCAAACAGAGGGCAGTGAAAAGAGGGTGGCAAAACAAAAGAGCGGGCGCAAACAGAGGGCGAGAAAAACTGAGGGCACCAAACAGAGTGTTTGCAAACAGAAGACCTAAACAGATCGGCGGACAAAGCAGAGGGCGGACAAAAGAGTGGTGGCAAACAGGGGGGGCAAACTGAGGCCCCAAACAGATGGCAATCAAACAAGAGGGAGAAAACAAGGGCGGCAAACAGAGGGCGGCAAAGGAGAGGGCGGCAAACAGAGGTCCCCAAACAGAGCATCAAACAGACGGCAGCAAAACAGAAGGGGGCAACAGTGGGCGGCAAAACAGGGGCGGCACAACAGAGGGCCCAAAAAAGAGGGTCGGGAAAAGCGAAGGGTGGTAAAAAAACAAGGGCGGCTAATACAGAGGGCCCAATACAGAAGGGCGGCAAAAAGAGGGCGGCAAAACAGAGTGCTAGCAGCAACAGAGGGCGGAAACAGAGGGCGGCAAACAGAGGGCCCCCAACAAAAGGCGGAAAATAGAGGGAGGCAATTAGAGGGCGGCAAACAGAGGGC
Source organism: Sphyrna mokarran (assembly GCA_024679065.1). Classification (NCBI taxonomy): domain Eukaryota; kingdom Metazoa; phylum Chordata; class Chondrichthyes; order Carcharhiniformes; family Carcharhinidae; genus Sphyrna; species Sphyrna mokarran. The sequence continues at coordinate 86,000 of JAGIQG010000051.1, read as the reverse complement.
GGCATGCAGAGGGCGGAAATCAGAGAGCAGCAAACCCAGGACAGCACACAGAGGGAGGCAAACAGAGGGATGCAAACAGAGGACGGCAGCAGAGGGCCCCAAACAGAGGGCGGCAAACAGAGAGTGGCAAACAGAGGTCGGCAAAAGAGGGCAGCAAACACAGGGCCCCAAACAGTGGGCCCCAAAGAGAGGGCAGAAAACAAAGGGCGGCAAACAGAGGGCGGCAACAGAGTGAGGCAAACAGAGGGCGGAAACAGACGGCAGCAAATAGAAGGCGGCAAACAGAGGGCCGCAAACAGAGGGCCACAAACAGAGGGCGGCAAACAGAGGGCACCAGAGAGAGGGCGGCATACAGAGGGTGGCAAACAGAGAGCGGCAAACAGAAAGTGGCAAACAGAAGGCGGCAAACAGAGGGCGGCAAACAGAGGGCAGCAAACAGAGGGTCTCAAACAGAAGGCAGTGATCAGAGGGCGGCAAAGTGAAGGCGGCAAACAGAGGGCTCCAAACAGAGGGCGGCAAACAGAGGGCCCCAAACAGAGGACGGCAAACAGACGGTGCCAAACAGAGGGCGCCAAACAGTGGGCGGCAAACTAAGGGCGGCAAACAGAGGGCGGTTAACAGAGGGACCCAAACACAAGGCGGCAAACAGAAGGCGGCAAAGAGAGGGCCCCAAACAGAGGGCCCCAAACAGAGGGACACCATCAGATGGCAATAAACAGAGGGTGGCAAACTGTGCATGGCAAACTGAGGGCGGCAAACAGAGGGCTGCAAACTGATGGCCCCAAACAGAGGGCGGCAAACAAAGGGCGGCAAACAGAGGGCAGCAAACACAGGGTGCAAACAGAGGGCCCCAAACAGAAGGCTGCAAACAGAGGGCAGAAAACAGATGGAGGCAAAAAGAGAACAGCAAACCGAATGCGGCAAACACATGGCGGCAAACAAACGGCCCCAAAGAGAGGTCCCCAGAAAGAGGGCCCTTAACAGAGGGCGGAAAACAGAAGGCAGCAAACCGAGGGTGATAAACAGAGGGCGGCAAACAGACGGCGGCAAAGAGAGGGCCCCAAACAAAGGGCAGCAAACAGAGGGTGGCAATCATAGTGCCCCAAACAGAGGGCCTCAAGCAGAGGGCGGCAAACAGAGGGCGGCAAACAGAGCGCGGCAAAGAGAGGGAGGCAAACAGAGAGAGGCAAGCAGAGGGCGGCAAACAGAGGGCCCCAAGCAAAGGGCAGCAAACAGAGGGCGGCAATCATAGTGCCCAAACAGAGGGCGGCAAGCAGAGGGCGGTAAACAGAGGGCGAGAAACAGAGGGCAGCAAACACAGTGCGGCAAACAGAGGGCACCAAAAAGAAGGCGGCAAACAGAGGGCCGCACACAGAGGGCGGCAAAGAGAGGGAGGCAAACAGAGAGAGGCAAACAGAGGGTGGCAAACAGAGTGCCCCAAAGAAAGGGCAGCAAACAGAGGGCAGCAATCATAGTGCCCCAAACAGAGGGCGGCAAGCAGAGGGAGGCAAACAGAGGGCCCCAAACAAAGTGCAGCAAACAGAGGGCGGCAATCATAGTGCCCCAAGCAGAGGGCGGCAAGCAGAGGACGGCAAACAGAGGGCGAAAAACAGAGGGCGGCAAACACAGTGCGGAAAACAGAGGGCACCAAAAAGAAGGCGGCAAACAGAGGGCCGCAAACAGATGGCGGCAAACAGAGGGCGGCAAAGAGAGGGAGGCAAACAGAGAGAGGCAAACAGACGGCGGCAAACAGAGTGTCCCAAACAAAGGACAGCAAACAGAGGGCAGCAATCATAGTGCCCCAAACAGAGGGCAGCAAGCAGAGGGCAGCAAACAGACGGCGGCAAACAGAGGGAGGCAAAAAGAGGGAGGCAAACAGAATGCGGCAAACAAAGGGCACCAAAACAGAGGGCGGCAAACACAGTGCGGAAAACAGAGGGCACCAAAAAGAAGGCGGCAAACAGAGGGCCCCAAACAAAGGGCACCAAACAGAGGGCAGCAATCATAGTGCCCCAAACAAAGGGCAGCAAGCAGAAGGCGGCAAACAGAAGGCGAGAAACAGAGGGCGACAAACAGAAGGCGGCAAACAGAGGACATCAAACGGTAAGCGGCAAACAGAGGGCCGCCAACAGTGTGCCCCAAACAGAGGGCGGCAAGCAGAGGGCGGCAAGCAGAGGGCGGCAAACAGAGGGAGGCAAACAGAGGGAGGCAAACACAGGGCGATAAACAGAGGGCCCCAAACTGAGGGCGGCAAACTGAGGGCGGCAAATAGAGGCCCCAAACACAAGGCAGAAAACAGAGGGCAACAAACTGAGGGATGCAAACAGAGGGCGGCAAACAGAGGGCGGCAAACAAAGGGCCCCAAACAGAGGCCACAAACAGAGGGCGGCAAACAGAGGGCCGCAAACAGAGGGCGGAAAACAGAGGGCGGCAAACAGAGTGCAACAAACACAGGGCGGCAAACAGAGTACTCCAATCAGAGGTCAGAAACAGACTGCGACAAACAGACGGAGGCAAACATAGGGCGGCCAACAGACGGCAGCAAACAGAGGGCGGCAAACAGAGGTCGCCAAACAGAGGGCCCCAAACAGAGGGCTCCAAACAGAGGGCGGCAAACAGAGAACAGCAAACAAAGGGCCCCAAACAGAGGGCGGCAAACAGAAGGCGGCAAACAGAGAGCCCCAATCAGAGGTCAGCAAAAGACGGCGCCAAACAGAGGTAGGCAAACATAGGGCGGCAAACAGAAGGCGGCAACAACGGGTGGCAAACAGAGTGCGGCAAACAGAGGGTGGCAAACGGAGGGCGGCAAACAGCAGTGCCCTAAACAGAAGGCGGGCAAACCGCGGGCGGCAAACAGAGTCCGGCAAAAAGAGAGCGGCAAACTGAGGGCCGCAAACAGAGGGCTCCCAAACAGAAGGCGGCAACACAGAGGCGGCAAAAACAGAGGGCGGCAAACAAAGGGCCCCAAAAAGAGGGTAACAACAGAGGGCGGCAAACAGACTCGCGGCAAACAGAGGGCTGCAAAACAGAGGCCGCAAACTAAGGAGGGCGGCAAAAGAGGGCGCAATGAAGGGCGGCAAAACAGAGGGCTCCAAAACAGTGGGCCCCAAGCAGGGGTCGACAAAGAGAGGGCGCGAAAACAGAGGACGGCAAAGAGAGGTGTGGCAAACAGAGGAAGGCAAACAGAGGGCCCCAACAGAAGGCAGCAAACAGAGAGCGGCAAACGAGGGCGGCATCAGAGAGCGGGAGACAGACGGACACAAACAAAAAGGCGGCAAACAGAAGGCGACCAAACAGTGGGCCCCAAACAGAGGGCGAGGCAAAAAGAGGGCGGCATCAACGGTGGCGAACGAGGGCGGCAAACAGAGAGCCCCAAACAGAATGCAGCAAACAGAGAGAGGGAAACAGAGGGACCAAAAAGAGGGCGGCAAACAGAGGGCGGCAAACAGAGGGCCCCAATCAGAGGGTGGCAAACAGACGGAAGCAAACATAGGGCGGCAAACAGAGGGTGGCAAACAGAAGGTGTCAAACAGAAGGCGCCAAACAGAGGGTGGCAAACAGAGGGATGCAAACAGAGGGCGGCAAACAGATGCCCCCAAACAGAGGGCCCCAAACAGAAGGTGGCAAACAGAGGGTGGCAAACAGAGGGATGCAAACAGATTGCGGCAAACAGAGGGTCCCAAACAGAGCACCCCAAGCAGAGGGCATAAACAGAGGGCAGCAAACAGAGGGCGGAAAAGAGAGGGTGGCAAACAGAGGGCGGCAAACAGAGGGCGGCAAACAGAGGGCGGCAAACAGAGGGCGGCAAACAGAGGGCGGCAAACAGAGGGCGGAAAACAGAGCGTATCGAACAGGGTGTGGCAAACAGAGTGTGGAAAACAGAGGGCGGCAAACAGAGGGCGGCAAACAGAGGGCGGCAAACAGAGGGCGGCAAACAGAGGGCGGCAAACAGAGGCCCCCAAAGAGAGGGCCCCAAACAGAAGGTGGCAAACAGAGGGTGGCAAACAGAGGGATGCAAACAGAGGGCGGCAAACAGAGTGCGGAAAAAAGAGAGCGGCAAACGGAGGGTGGCAAACAGAGGGCAGCAAACAGATGGCCCCTAAACAAAGGGCGGCAAACAGAGGCCCCCAAACAGAGGGCCCCAAACAGAGGGCAGCAGACAGAGGACGGCAAACAGAGTGCCTCAAACAGAGGGCGGCAAGCAGAGGGCGGCAAGCAGATTGCGCAAACAGAGGGCGACAAACAGAGGGCAGCAAACACACAGTTGCAAACAGTTGGCCCAAACAGAGGGCGGCAAACAGAGGGTGGCAATCAAAGGCCCCAAACAGAGGGCAGCAAACAGAAGGCGGCAAACAGAGCGCGGGAAACAGACAGCTGCAAACAGAGGGTTGCAAAGAGAGGGCGGCGTACAGAAGGCGAAAGAGGACGGCAAACAGAGTGCCCTAAACAGAGGCCCCTAACACAAGGCGGCAAGCAGAGGGCCCCAAACAGAGAGCAGCAAACAGAGGACGGCAAACAGAGTGCCCAAACAGAGGGCGGCAAACAGAAGGAGGCAAACATAGGGCGGCAAACTGAGGGCGGCAAACAGAGTGCCCCAAACAGAGGGCAGCAAACAGAGGACGGCAAACAGAGTGCCCCAAACAGAGGGCGGCAAACAGAAGGAAGCAAACATAGGGCGCAAAACTGAGGGCGGCAAACAGAGGGCAGCAAACAGAGTGCGGCAAACAGACTGCGGCAAACAGAGGGCCCCAAACAGATGGCGGCGAACAGAGGGTGGCAAACAGAGGGCCCCAAACAGAGGGCAGCAAACACAGGACGGCAAACAGAGGGCCACAAACTGCGGGCGGCAAACAGAAGGAGGGAAACAGAGTGCGGCAAACAGATGGCCCTTAGCAGAAGGCGGCAAACAGCGGGCGGTAAACAGAGTGCGGAAAAAAGAGAGCGGCAAACGGAGGGTGGCAAACAGAGGGCGGCAAACAGAGGGCCCCTAAACAAAGGGCGGCAAACAGAGGGCCCCAAACAAAGGGCCCCAAACAGAGGGCAGTAAACAGAGGGCGGCAAACAGAGGGCCCCAAATAAAGGGCCCCAAACAGAGGGCAGTAAACAGAGTGCAGCAAATCGACGGCTGCAAAGAGAGGGCCGCAACCAGAGGGCGGCAAACAGAGGACCCCAAACAGAGGGCCCCAAACATGGGGGAGGCAAACAGAGGGCATAAAAAAGAGGGCGGCAAACAGAGGTCGGCAAACAGAGGGCGGCAAACAGAGGGCCCCAAACAGAGGGCCCCAATCAGAGGGCGGCCAACAGAGGGCGGCAAACAGAGGGCCGTAAACAGAGGGCAGCAAACAGAGGACGGCAAACAGTGGGCCCCAATCAGAGGGTGGCCAAACGACGGAGGCAAACATCGGGCGGCAAACAGAGAGCGGCAAACAGAGTGCAGCAAACAGATGGCCCCAAACAGAGGGTGGCAAACAGAGGGCCCCAATCAGTGGGCCCCAAACATAGGGCAGAAAACAGAGGGTGGCAAACAGAGGGCGGCAAACAGAGAGTGGCAAACAGAGGGCAGCAAATAGAGGGGGGCAATCAAAGGACCCAAAAAGAGGGCAGCAGATGGCGGCAAACAGAGGGCAGCAAAATGAGAGCAGAAAACAGAGGGCCCCAAACAGAGGGCGGAAAACAGAGGGTGGCAAACAGAGTGCGACAAACAGAGGGCAGCAAACAGAGTGCCCCAATCAGAGGTCAGCAAACAGAAGGCGCCAAACAGTGGTAGGCAAACATAGGGCAGCAAACAGAGGGCAGCAAACAGAGGGTGGCAAACAGAGGGAGGGAAACAGAGGGTGGCAAACAGAGGGCGGCAAACAGAGGGAGAGAAAGAGAGGGTGGCAAAAAGAGGGCAGCATACAGAGGGCCGCAAACAGAGGGCGGCAAACAAAGGGCCCCAACCAGAAGGCGGCAAATAGAGGGCAAAAAACTGTGGTCGGCAAACAGAGAGAGGGAAACAGAGGATGGCAAGCAGAGTGCGCCAAAGAGAGGGCCGTAAACAGAGGGCAGCAAACAGAGTGTGGAAAACAGAGGGCGGCAAACAGAGGGCCCAAAACACAGGGCATCAATCAGAGGGCGGCAAACAGATGGAGGCAAGAAGAGGACGGCAAACAGAGGGTGGCAAACAGTGGGCAGCAAAGAGAGTTCCCCAAACAGAGGGCCCCAAACAGAGGGCAGTCAACAGAGGGCGACAAACAGAGGGCGGCAAACTGATTGCAGCAAACAGTGGGCGGGAAACAGAGGGCGGCAAACCAAGGTCCCCAAATAGAGGGTGTCAATCAGCTGAAGGCAAACAGAGTGCGGCAATCAGAGGGCGGCAAACGGAGGGAGGCAATCAGAGGGCCCCAAACAGAAGGCAGCAAACAGAGAGCGGCAAACAGAGGGCTGCAACCGGAGGGAGGGAAACAGAGGGTGGCAAACAGAGGGCGGCAAACAGCGGGAGGGAAACAGAGGGCAGCAAACAGAGGGCCCCAAACAGAGGGCCCCAAACAGAGGGCCCCAAACAGGAGGCGGCAGACAGAGGGCATCAAACTGAGGGATGCAAACAGTGGGCGGCAAACAGAGGGCTGCAAACGGAGGGAGGGAAACAGAGGGTGGCAAACAGAGGTGGCGGCAAACAGAGGGAGGGAAACAGAGGGCAGCAAACAGAGGGCCCCAAACAGAGGGCCCCAAACAGGAGGCGGCAGACAGAGGGCATCAAAATGAGGGATGCCAACCGTGGGGCAAACAGAGGGCGAAAACAGAGATAGGCAACATGGGGTGGCAAACCAGAAGGCGGCAAACAGCGTGCGGCAAACAGTGTCCGGCAAACAGAGGGCCGGCAAACAGAGTGGCGGCAAACAGAGTGCGGCAACAGAGTGCCCCAATCAGAGTCAGCAAACAGACAGTGCCAAACAGAGGTAGGCAAACACAGGGCGGCAAAGAGAGCGGCAAACAGCGGGCGGCAAACAGAGGGCCCCAAAACAGAGGGCCCCAAACAGAAGGCGGCAAGCAGAGGGCAACTAACTCAGGGCGGCAAACCGAGCGCAGCAAACAGAGGAAAGCAAACAGAGGGCGGCTTTCTGAGGGTGGCAAACTGAGGGCGGCAAGCAGAGGGCCCCAAATAGAGGGTGGCAAACAGAGTGCGGCAAGCAGAGGGTGGCAAACAGAGGGCGGCAAACAGAGTGCCCCAATCAGAGGTCAGCAAACAGACGGCGCCAAACAGAGGGAGGCAAACATCGGGCGGCAAACAGAAGGCGGCAAACCGAGGGCAGCAAACAGAGGGCGGCAAACAGGGGGCCACAAACAGAGGACACCAAACAGAGGGCAGTAAACAGAGGGCGGCAAACAGAGAATGGCAGGCAGAGGGCCACAAACAGGGAGCGGCAAACAGAAGGCGGAAACAGAGGTTGGCAACCAGAGGACGGCAAACAGATGGCGGCAAACAGAGTGCCCCAATCAGAGGTCAGCAATCAGATGGCGCCAAACTGAGGGAGGCAAACGTAGGGCGGCAACAGAAGGCGGCAAAACGAGGGCGGCAAGCAGAGGGTGGCAAACAGAGGGCCCCAAACAGAGGGCCCCAAACAGAGGGCAGTAAAGAGAGGGCGGCAAACAGAGGGCGGCAAACTGAGGGCTGCAAACAGAGGGCCCCAAACAGAGGGACCCAAATAGAGTGCGACAAACAGATGGCGGCAAACAGAGGGGGACAAACAGAGGGCAGAAAACAGAGGGAGGCAAAAAGAGGACTGCAAACAGAGTGCGGCAAACAGAGGGTTCAAACAAAGGGCCCCAAAGAGAGGGCACCAAACAGAGTGCAGTTAACAGAGGGCGCCAAATGGAGGGAGGCAAACAGAGGGCCCCAAACAGAGGGCGGCAAACAGAGGGCAGCAAACAGAGGGCAGCAAACATAGGGGACAAACAAAGGGCCGCAAACAGAGGGCGGTTTACGGAGGCCACAAACAGAAAGCCCCAAACAGAGGGCGGGAAACAGAAGGAGGCAAACAGAGGGTGGCAAACAGAGGGCAGCAAACTTAGGGCGGCAAACAGAGGGGGGCAATCAGAGGGCGGCAAACAGAGGGCGGCAAACAGAGGGCGGCAAACAGAGGGCGGCAAACAGAGGGCGTCAAAAAGTGGGCGGCAAACAGAGGGCCTCAAACAGACGGCGGTGAACCGAGCGTGGCAAACAGAAGGCGGCAAATAGAGGGCCCCAAAAAGAGGACGGCAAACAGATTGCCCCAAACAGAGGGCGGCAAACAGAGGGCGCCAAACAGAGGGCGGCAATCAGAGGGACGCCCAAACAGAAGGCGGCAAACATGGGGACCCAAACAGAGGGCAGAAAACAGAGGGGGCAAACAGAGGGCGGTAAACAGAGGGCCCAAACTGAGGGCGGCAAACAGAGGGCGGCAAACAGAGAGCCCCAAATTGAGGGCGGCAAAACAGAGGGCCCCAAACTGAGGGCGGCAAAAGAGGGTGGCAAACAGAGGTCGGCAAACAGAGGGCTGCAAACAGAGGGCCCCAAACAGAAGGCGGCAAATAGAGGGCGACAATTAGAGGGTGGCCAACAGATGGCGGCAACAGAGGCCCCAAAAAGATGGCGGCAAACAGAGGGCGGCAAACAGAGGGCCCCAAACAGAAGGCGGCAAATAGAGGGCGGAAATTAGAGGGCGGCAAACAGATGGCGGCAAACAGAGGGCCCCAAACAGAGGGGCCCAAAAAGATGGCGGCAAACAGAGGGCACCAAACAGGGGGATCCAAAAAGGGGGTGGCAAGCAGAGGGCGGCAAACAGAGAGCAGCAATCCCAGGGCAGCAAACAGAGGGAGGCAAACAGAGGGACGCAAACAGAGGACGGCAAACAGAGGGCCCCAAACAGAGGGCAGCAAACAGAGGGCAGTGAACAGAGGGCAGTGAACAGAGGGCGGCAAACAGAGGGCCCCAAACAGAGGGCGGCAAACACAGGGCAGAAAACAGACTGAGGCAAAAAGAGAACGGCAAACAGAGTGCGGCAAACACATGGCGGCAAACAGAGGGACCGAAAGAGAGGGCCTCAAAGTGAGCGCCCCAAACAGAGGGCGCCAAGCAGAGGGTGGCAAACAGAGAGTGGCAAACAGAGGGCTGCCAACAGTAGGAGGCAAACAGAGGGCGGCAAACAGAGGGCGGCAAACAGAGGGCGGCAAACAGAGGGCGGCAAACAGAGGGCGGCAAACACAGGGCCCCAAACACAGGGCCCCAAACAGAGGGCAGTGAAAAGAGGGCGGCAAACAGAGGGCGGCAAACAGAATTCAGCAAACAGATGGCGGCAAACAGAGGGAGGCAAACAGAGGGCGGCCAACAGACGGCGGTAAACTGAAGGACCCAAACAGTGGGCTACAAACAGAGGGCGGCAAACAGAGGGCCCCAAACAGAAGGCGGCAAACAGAGGGCGGCAAACAGAGGGCGGCAAATGGAGAGCGGCTGAAAGAGGTCTCCAAACAGAGGGCGGTAAACAGACAGCGGCAAATAGAGGGTGGCAAACAGAATGCCCGAAACAGAGGGCGCCAAGCAGCGTGCGGCAAGCAGACAGCGGCAAGCAGATGGGGCAAACAGAGGGAGGCAAACAGAGGACGGCAATCAGAGGGCCCCAATAAGAGGGCAGCGAACAGAGGGCGGCAAACAAAGGTTGGCAAACATAGGGCGGCAAACAGAGGGCGGCAAACAGAGGGCCCCAAACTGAGGGCAGCAAACAGAGGGCGCCTAACAGAGGGTGGCAAAAATAGGGCGGCAAACAGAGGGCTGAAAACAGAGGGCCCCAAACATATGGCAGCAAATAGATGGCGGCAATTAGAGGGCGGCAAACAGATGGCGGCAAACAGAGGGCCCCAAACAGAGGGCCCCAAAAAAGATGGTGGCAAACAGAGGGCAGCAAACAGGGGGCTCCAAACAGCGGGCGGCAAGCAGAGGGCAGCAAACAGAGAGCACCAAACCCAGGGCGGCAAACAGAGGGAGGCAAACAGAGGGACTCAAACACAGAGGGCGGCAAACAGAGGGCAGGAACAGACGGAGGCAAACAGATGGCGGCAAACAGAGGGACCAAAAGAAGGGCCCGAAACTGGGACCCAAACAGAGGCCGCCAAGACAGATGGCGGCAAACAGAGAGTGGCAAACAGAGGGCGGCCAACAGAAGGAGGCAAACAGAGGGCGGCAAACAGAGGTGGCAAACAGGGGGCGGCAAACACAGGGCCCAAACAGAGGGCATGAACAGAGGGCGGCAAACAGAGGGTGGCAACAATAGGGCAAAACGAGGGCGGCAAACAGAGGGTGGCAAACAGAAATCGGCAAACAGAGGGCGGCAAACAGAGGGCGGCAAACAGAGGGCGGTAAACAGAAGGAGCCAAACAGTGGGCTGCAAACAGAGGGCGGCAAACAGGGGGTGGGAAACACAGGGCCCCAAACAGAGTGCCCCAAACAGAGGGCAGTGAACAGAGGGCAGCAAACAGAGGGCGGCAAACATAGGGCCCAAACAGAGGGCGGCAAACAAAGGGTGGCAAACCGAACTCGGCAAACAGAGGGCAGCAAACAGAGGGTGCCAAATAGATGGCGGCAAACAGAGGGAGGCAAACAGAGGGCAGCAAACAGAGGGAGGCAAACATAGAGCGGCAAACAGAGGGACTCAAACAGAAGGCGGCAAACAGAGGGCACAAACAGAGGCGGCAAACTAGACGGCAAACAGAGGGACTGCAAAACAGAGGGCGGCAAACAGAGGGCGGCAAACAGGGAGCGGCAAACATAGAGCGGCAAAGAGAGGGGCTCAAACAGAAGGCGGCAAACAGAGGGCGGCAAACAGAGGGACTCAAACAGAAGGCGACAAACAGAGAGTGGCAAACAGATTGGCAAATAGATGGCGGCCAACAGAGGGAGGCAAACAGAGTTCTCCAAACAGAGGGTGGCAAACAGAGGGAGGCAAACAGAGGGCAGCAAACAGAGGGCCCCAAAAAGAGGGCAGCAAACAGAGGGCAGTAAACAGATGGGTGGCTAACAGATTGCGGCAAACAGAGTGAGGCAAACGGAGGGCGGCAAACAGAGTGCGGCAAACAGAGGGATGCAAACAGAGGGCGGTAAACAGAGGGACCCAAACAGAGGGCAGCTAACCGAGGGCCGCAAACATAGTGCCCCAAACAGAGGGTCCCAAAAAGAGGGCAGTGAACAGAGGGTGGCAACAGAGGGCAAACAGAGGGCCAAACAGAGGGCGGCAAACAGAATTCGGCAAACAGAGGGTGGCAAACAGAGGGTGGCAATTAGAGAGCGCCAAACAGATGGTGGCAAACAGAGGGAGGCAAACAGAGGGCGGTAAACAGAGGGACCCAAACAGTGGGCTGCAAACAGAGGGCGGCAAACAGAGGGCCCCAAACAGAAGGCGGCAAACAGAGGGCGGCAAACAGAGGGCGGCAAAGGGAGAGCGGCAAACAGATGTCTCCAAACACAGGGCGGTAAACAGAGAGCGGCAAACAGAGGATGGCAAACAGAATGCCCCAAACAGAGGGCGCCAAGCAGCGTGTGGCAAACAGACAGTGGCAACCAGAGGGCGGCCAACAGAGGGAGGCAAACAGAGGGAGGTAAAGAGAGGACGGCAATCAGAGGGCCCCAAACAGAGGGCGGCGAACAGAGGGCGGCAAACAGAGGTCGGCAAACAGGGGGCGGCAAACCCAGGGCCCCAAACAGAGTGCCCCAAACAGAGGGCAGTGGACAGAGGGACTCAAACAGACGGCGGCAAACAGAGGCCGCCAAACAGAGGGCTGCAAACAGAAGGTGACAAACAGAGGGCGGCAAACAGAGGGTGGCAAATATAGAGCGGCAAACAGAGGGTGGCAAATAGAGGGCGGGAAGCCGATTGCGGCAAACAGAGTTCTCCATACAGAGGGTGGCAAACAGAGGGAGGCAAACAGAGGGCAGCAAACAGAGGGCGGCAAACAGAGAGCGGCAAACAGAGGGCCGCAAATACAGTGCGGCAAACAGAGGGTGGCAAACAGAGGGAGGCAAACAGAGGGCGGTAAACAGAGGGACCAAACAGAGGGACTCAAACAGAAGGCGACAAACAGAGGCTGGCAAACAGAGGACGGCAAACAGAGAGTGGCAAACATAGAGTGGCAAACAGAGGGTGGCAAATAGAGGGCGGCAAACAGAGGGTGGCAAACAGAGTTCTCCAAACAGACGGTGACAAACAGAGGGAGACAAACAAGTGGCAGCAAACAGAGGGTGGCAAACAGAGAGCGGCAAACAGAGGGCCGCAAATACAGGGCGGCAAACAAAGGGCCCCAAAAAGAGGGCAGCAAACTGAGGGCAGTAAACAGATGGGCTGCTCACAGATTGCGGCAAAAAGAGTGAGGCAAACAGAGGGCGGCAAACAGAGTGCGGCAAACAGAGGGCGACAAACAGAGGGCTGCAAACAGAGGGCGGCAAACAGAGGGCCCCAAACAGAGGGCAGCTAACCGAGGGCCGCAAACATCGTGCCCCAAACAGAGGGCGGCAAGCAGAGGGTGGCAAACAGAGGGCGACAAACAGTGGGCGGCAAACAGCGGGTGGCAAACAGAGGGCCCCAAACAGAAGGCAGAAAACAGAGGGCGGCAAGCAGAGGGCGGCAAACGGAGGGCGGCAAACAGAGGGTGGCAAACAGACAGTGGCAAACAGAGGGTCCCAAACAAAGGGCAGCCAACAGAGGGCAGCAATCATAGTGCCCCAAACAGAGGGCGGCAAGCAGATGGCGGCAAACAAACGGCGGCAAACAGAGGGAGGCAAACAGAGGGAGGCAAACACAGAGTGGTAAACAGAGGTCAGCAAAGAGAGGGCGGAAGCAGAGAGCGGCAAACAGGGGGCCGCAAATAGAGGGCGACAAAGAGAGGGCGGCAATCAGAGTGCCCCAAAAAGAGGGCCCCAAACAGGGACAGAAAACAGAGGGCGGCAAACAGAGGGCCCCAAACAGATGGCGGAAAACAGTGGGCGGCAAACAGAGCCAGGCAAACAGAGGGCGGCAAACAGAGTGGCAAACACAGGGCGGCAAACAGAGGGCCCCAAAAAGAGGGTGGCAAACAGAGGGCGGCAAACAGAGGGCCCCAAACAGAAGGCGGCAAACAGAGGGCAGCAAACAGAGGGCGGCAAATAGAGGGCGGCAAACAGAGGGAGGTAAACAGAGGGCACCAAAAAGAGGGCAGCAAACTGAGGGCGGCAAACAGAGAGCGGCAAACAGAAAGCGGCAAACAGATGGCAGCAAATAGAGGGCAGCAAACAGAGGGAGGTAAACAGAGGGTGGCAAACAAAGGACAGTAAACAGAGGCGCCCAAACAGAGGGCGGCAAACAGAGGGCGGCAAACACAGGGTCTCAAACAGAAGGCCCAAAACAGAGGGCGGCAAACAGAGGGCGGCAAACAGAGAATGGCAATCAGAGGGCAGCAAATACAGGGCGGCGAACCGAGAGCAGCAAACAGAGGTCGGCAAACAGAGGGCACCAAACAGAGGGCGGCAAACAGAAAGCGGCAAACAGATGGCAGCAAATAGAGGGCAGCAAACTGAGGGCGGCAAACAGAGAGCGGCAAACAGAAAGCGGCAAACAGATGGCAGCAAATAGAGGGCAGCAAACAGAGGGAGGCAAACAGAGGGTGGCAAACAAAGGACAGGAAACAGAGGCGCCCAAACAGAGGGCGGCATACAGAGGGCGGCAAACAGAGGGCCTCAAACTGAAGGCCCAAAACAGAGGGGGGCAAACAGAGAATGGCAATCAGAGGATGGCAAATAGAGGGCGGCATACAGACGGCGGCAACAGAGGTCTCCAAACAGAGGGTGGCAAACAGAGGGAGGCAAACAGCGGGCGGCAAACAGAGGGCGGCAAACAGAGAGCAGCAAACAGAGGGTGGCAAATAGAGGGCGCCAAACAGTGGGCTGCAAACAGAGGGCCACAAAAAGAGGGCCCTAAAAAGAGGGCTGCAAACAGAGAGCGGCAAACGGATTGTGGCAAACAGAGTGAAGCAAACAGAGGGTGACAAACAGAGGGCGGCAAACAATGGGAGGCAGCAGAGGGCCCAAACAGAGGGACCCCAACAGAGCACAGGAAAAAGAGGGCGGGGAACAGAGGGCAGCAAACAGAGGGCCTCAAACAGATGGCGGCAAACAGAGGGCGGCAGCGGAAGGCGACAAACAGAAGGCGGCAAACAGAGGGCGGCAAACAGAGGGCGACAAACAGATGGCGACAAACAGAGGGCGGCAAACAGAGGGCCCCAAACAGAGGGCGGCAAACAGAGGGCCGCAAACAGAGGACGGCAAACAGAGGGCGGCAAACAGAGGGCTGCAAACAGAGGTCCGCAAACAGAGGGCGGCAAGCAGAGGTCGGCAAACAGAGGGCGGCAAGCAGAGTGCCCCAAACAGAGGGCGCAAACGGTGGCAGCAAACAGAGGGCGGCAAACAGAGCTCGGCAAACAGAAAGCCGCAAAACGAAGCGGCAAACAGAGGCGGCAAACAGATGCGGCAAACAAAGGGCGGCAAACAGTGGGACCCAAACAGAAGGCGACAAACAGAGGGTGGCAAACAGAGGGCACCAAAAAAGAGGGCAGTAAACAGAGTGCCCCAACAGAGGGCGGGAAACAGTGGGCGAAAACAGAGGGCCCCAAACAGGGCAGTAAACAGAGGGCGACAAACAGAGCTCAGCAAACAGAGGGCAGCAAACAGAGGGCGGCAAACAGAGCGCAGGAAGCAGAGGGATGCAGACAGGGGGATCCAAAGAGACGGCGGCAAACATTGGGTCCGAAACAGAGGGCGGCAAACAGGGGGCGGCAAACAGCGGGCGGCAAACAGAGGGCGGCAAACAAAGGCCCAAAACAGAGGGCAGCAAACAGAGGGCTGAAAGAGGGGGCGGCAAACACTGGGCGGCATACAGAGGGCGGCAAACAGAGTGCCCCAAACAGAGGGCCCCAAACAGAGCGCAGCAAACAGAGTGCGGCAAACAGAGCGCAGCAAACAGAGGGCTGAAAGAGAGGGCGGCAAACACTGGGCAGCAAACAGAGGGCAGCAAACGGAGTGCCCCAAACAGAGGGCCCCAAACAGAGGGCAGTAAACAGAGGGCGGCAAACAGAGCGCAGCAAACAGAGTGCGGCAAACAGAGCGCAGCAAACAGAGGGCATCAAACAGATAGCGGAAAACAGAGGGCCGCAAACAGACGGCGGCACACGCTGGGTGGCAAACAGAGTGCCCCAAATTGAGGTCACCAAACAGACCGCGCCAAACAGACAGAGGCAGACATAGGGCAGCAAACAGAGCTCGGCAAACTGAGGGCCCAAAACAGAGAGCAGCAAACAGTGGGCGGAAAACAGAGGGCGGCAAACAGAGTGCCCCAAACAGAGTGCAGCAAATAGAGGGCGGCAAACAGAGGGCAGCAAACAGCGGGCGGCAAACAGAGGGCCCAAAACAGAGGGCCCCAAACAGAGCACAGTGAACAGAGGGCAGCAAACAGAGGGTGGCAATCAGAGTGCCCCAAACAGAGTGCTGCAAATAGAAGGCAGCAAAGAGATCGGCAAACAGAGGGACACAAACAGAGGGCAGCAAGCAGAGTGCACCAAACAGAGGGCGGCAAACAGAGGGCGGCAAACAGAGGGCGGCAAACAGAGGGCGGCAAACAGAGGGCACCAAACAGAGGGCCCCAAACAGAGGGCCCGAAACAGAGGGCAGCAAACAGAGGGCGGCAAACAGAGCGCAGGAAGCAGAGGGATGCAGACAGGGGGATCCAAAGAGACGGCGGCAAACATTGGGTCCGAAACAGAGGGCGGCAAACAGGGGGCGGCAAACAGCGGGCGGCAAACAGAGGGCGGCAAACAAAGGCCTGAAACAGACGGCAGCAAACAGAGGGCTGAAAGAGGGTTCGGCAAACACTGGCGGCATACAGAGGGCGGCAAACAGAGTGCCCCAAACAGAGGGCCCCAAACAGAGGGCCCCAAACAGAGGGCAGTAAACAGAGGGCGGCAAACAGAGCGCAGCAAACAGAGGGATGCAAACAGAGGCCGCAAACAGAGGGCAAAAGCAAACAGGGGGGCAAACAGGGCCAAACAGAGCCCCAAACAGAGGGCCAAAAGGGCAGAAACAGAGGGCGGCAAACAGAGCGCAGCAAACAGAGGGATGCAAACAGAGGCCGGCAAACAGAGGGCGGCAAACAGAAGGCCCCAAACAGTGGGTGGCAAACAGCAGGCGGCAAGCAGAGGGCAGCAAACAGAGGGCATCAAACAGATAGCGGAAAACAGAGGGCGGCAAACAGACAGCGGCAAACACTGGGCGGCAAACAGAGTGCCCCAAACTGAGGTCACCAAACAGACCGCGCCAAACAGACAGAGGCAGACATAGGGCAGCAAACAGAGCTCGGCAAACTGAGGGCCCAAAACAGAGAGCAGCAAACAGTGGGCGGAAAACAGAGGGCGGCAAACAGAGTGCGGCAAACAGAGGGCACCCAACAGAGTGCCCCAAACAGAGTGCAGCACATAGAGGACGGCAAACAGAGGGCCCCAAACAGACGGCGGCAAACAGAAGGAGGCAAACATTTGGCGGCAAACAGAGGGTGGCAAAAAGAGTGCCCTAAACAGAGGGCAGTAAACAAAGGGTGGCAAACAGAGGGCGGGAATCAGAGAGCGGCAAACAGAGGGCGGCAAACAGGAGGACCCAAGCAGAGGGCAGAAAACAGAGGGCGGCAAACAGAGGGCCCCACACAGAGGGCGGCAAACAGAGGTGGGCAAACAGAGGGCAGCAAACAGAGGGCGGCAAACAGAGAGCACCAAACCGAAGGCGGCAAACAGAGGGAGGCAAACAGAGTGCGGCAAACAGAGGGCGGCAAACAGAGGGCGGCAAACAGAGGGCGGCAAACAGAGGGCGGCAAACAGAGGGCGGCAAACAGAGGGCGGCAAACAGAGGGCGCCAAAAAGACGGCAGTAAACAGGGGGCGGCAAACAGAGGGTGACAAAAAGAGGGCGGCAAACAGGGGGCAGCAAAAAGAGGGCAGTAAACAGGGGGCAGCAAAAAGAGGGCACCAAACAGAGGGCGGCAAACAGGGGGCAGCAAAAAGAGGGCACCAAACAGAGGGCCCCAAATAGAGGGCAGTAAACAGAGGGTGGCAAACAGAGTGCAGCAAACAGAGGGCGGCAAGCAGAGGGGGCAAACAGAGTGCGGCAAACAGATGGCGGCCAACAGATGGCGGCAAACAGAGGGCCCAAAACAGAGGGCCACAAACAGAGCACAGTGAAGAGAGGGCAGCAAACAGAGGGCGGTAATCAGAGGGACCCACGCAGAAGGCGGCAAACAGAGGGCAGAAAACAGAGGGCGGCAAACAGAGGGCGGAAAACAGAGGGCCTCAAACAGGAGGCGGCAAACAGTGGCCGGCAAACAGAGGGCGGTAATCAGAGTGCCCCAAACAGAGTGCTGCAAATAGAGGGCAGCAAAGAGATTGGCAAACAGAGGGACACAAACAAAGGGCAGCAAACAGAGGGCGGCAAAATTAGGGCCTCAAACAGAGAGCGGCAAACGGGTGGTGGCAAAAAGAGGGCCCCAAACAGTGGGCAGCAAACAGAGGGCGGCAAGCAGACGGTGACAAACAGAGGGCCGTAAACATAGGGAGGCAAACAGAGCGAGCCAAAAGGGTGGAAAACAGAGGGCCCCAAACAGAGGGTGGCAAAGAGAGGGCGGCAAACAGAGGGTGCCAAACAGAGTGCCCCAAACAGAGGGCAGCAAACAGAGGACGGCAAACAGAGGATTCCAAACAGAAAGTGGCAAACAGAAGGAGGCAAACATAGGGCGCCAAACAGAGCCCGGCAAACAGAGGCCGCAAACAGAATGCAGCAAACAGAGGCCCCCAAGCAGATGGCGGCGAACAGACGGTGGCAAACAGAGGCCGGCAAACAGAGGGTGGCAAATAGAGGGCGGCAAATAGAGGGCGGCAAATGGAGGGCGGCAAACAGAGAGGAGCAAACAGAGGGCCCCAAACAGAAGGTGGCAAACAGAGGGCAGCATACAGAGAGTGGTAAACAGAGCGCGGCAAACAGAGGTTGACATACAGGGAGCGGCAAACAGAGGGCGTCAAACAGAGGGCGGCAAACAGAGGCGGCAAACAGAGTGCCCAAACAGAGGCGGCAAACAGAGTGCGGCAAACAAGCAGGAAACAGAGGGCGGCAAACAGTGGCGGCAAGAGGGCGACAAACAGAGGGCGGCAAACAGAGTGAGGCAAACAGAGGGAGCAAACAGAGGGAGGCAAACAGAGGGCGGCAAACAGAGGGCGGCAAACAGAGGGCGGCAAACAGACGGCGGCAAACATAGGATCCCAAACAGAGGGCGGCAAACAGAGGGCGGCAAACATAGGGCCCCAAACAGAGGGCAGCAAACAGAGGGCGGCAAACAGAGGGCCCCAAACAGAAGGCGGCAATCAGTGGGCGCAAACAGAGGGCAGGAAACAGAGGGACCCACACAGAAGGCGGCAAACAGAGGGCAGAAAACAGAGGGCGGCAAATCGAGGGCGGATAACAGAGGGCCTCAAACAGGAGGCGGCAAACAGTGGCCGGCAAACAGAGGGCGAAAATAGAGGGAGGCAAACAGAGGGCGGCAAACAGACAGCGGCAAACAGAGGGCGAAAATAGAGGGGGTCAAACAAAGGGACAAAAACAGAGAACAGCAGAGGGCGGCAAACAGAGCACGGCAAACACAGGGCGGCAAACAGAGGGCACCAAACAGTTGGTGGCAAACAGAGAGCGGCAAAAAGAGGGTGGCAAATAGAGGGGGGAAATAAAGGACAAAAACAGAGGGCAGCAGAGGGTCGCAAACAAAGTGCAGCAAACAGAGGGCGGCAAAGAGAGGGCGCGAAACAGAGTTCCCCTAAAAGAGGGCCCCAAACAGAGGGCAGTAAACAGAGGGTGGCAAACGGAGTGTGGCAAACAGAGCGCAGTAAAGAGAGGGCGGCAAACACAGGGAGGCAAACAGAGGGCGGCAAACAGAGGGCGCTAAAAACAGTGCCCCAAACAGAGGGCAGCAAACAGAGGATGGCAAACAGAGGGCCCCAAACAGAGGGAGGCAAACAGAAGGAGGCAAACATAGGGCTCCAAGCAGACGGCGGCAAACAGAGGGTGGCAAACAGAGTGCCCTAAACAGAGGGCAGGAAACAGAGGGCGGCAAACACAGGGCTGGAAACAGATGGCCACAAAGAGAGGGCGGCATACAGAGTATGGCAAACAGAGGGCGGCAAACAGAGGGCCCCAAACAGAAGGCAGAAAACAGAGGGCGGAAAACAGAGGGAGGCAAAAAGAGGATGGCAAACAGAGGGCGTAAAACAGAGGGCCCCAAACAGAGTGCAGTTAACAGAGGGCGTCAAACAGATTGCAGTTAACAGAGGGCGTCAAACAAAGGGCTGCAAAGAGATAGCCGCAAACAGAGGGCCGAAAACAGAGGGAGGCTAAAAGAGGACAGCAAACAGAGGGTGGCAAACAGAGGGCGGCAATCAGAGGGCCCCAAACAGAGCGTCCCAAACAGAGTGCAGTTAACAGAGGGCGGCAAACAGAGGGCGGCAAACAGAGGGTGGTAAACAGAGTGTTGCAAACAGAGGGGCCCAAACAGAAGGCGGAAAACAGAGGGCGGCAAACAGAGGGCGGCAAACAGAGGGCGGCAAACAGATGGCCCCAAACAGAGGGCGGCAAACAGAGGGCGGCAAACAGAGGGCGGCAAACAGAGGGCGGCAAACAGAGGGCGGCAAACAGAGGGCCCCAAACAGAGGGCTCCAAACAGAGGGCGGCAAACAGAGGGCTGCAAACAGAGGGCGGCAAACAGAGGGCGGCAAACAGAGGGCGGCAAACAGAGGGCGGCAAACAGAGGGCGGCAAACAGAGGGCGGCAAACAGAGGGCGGCAAACAGAGGGCGGCAAACAGAGGGCGGCAAACAGAGGGCGGCAAACAGAGGGCGGCAAACAGAGGGCGGCAAACAGAGGCCCCAAACAGAGGGCGGCAAACAGAGGGCGGCAAAAAGAGGGCGCCAAACAGAGGGCGGCAAACAGAGGGCGGCAAACAGAGGGCGGCAAACAGAGGGCGGCAAACAGAGGGCGGCAAACAGAGGCGGCAAACAGAGGGCGGCAAACAGAGGGCGAGAAACAGAGGACGGCAAACAGAGGGCTGCAAAAAGATGGCCACAAACAGAGGGCGGAAAACAGAGGATGGCACACAAATGGGGGCAAACAGAGGGCGGCAAACAGAGGGTGTCAAACAGAGGGAGGCAAAAAGCGGATGGCAAACAGAGTTTGGTAAACAGAGGGCAGCAAACAGAGGGCGGCAAACAGTGGGCAGCAAACAGAGGGCCCCAAACAGAGGGCAGTAAACAGAGGGCGGCAAACAGAGGACGGCATCAGAGGGCGGCAAAGAGATGTTGGCAAACAGAGGGACCCAAACAAAGGGCGGCAAACAGAGGGCGCCAAACAGAGGGCGGCAAACAGAGGGCGGCAAACAGAGGGCGGCAAACAGAGGGGGGCAAACAGAGGGCGGCAAACAGAGGGAGGCAAACAGAGGGCGGCAAACAGAGGGCCCCAAACAGAGGGCAGCAAACAGAGGGCGGCAAACAGAGGGCGGCAAACAGAGGGCGGCAAACAGAGGGCGGCAAACAGAGGGCGGCAAACAGAGGGCGGCAAACAGAGGGCGGCAAACAGAGGGCGGCAAACAGAGGGCGGCAAACAGAGGGCGGCAAACAGAGGGCGGCAAACAGAGGGCGGCAAACAGAGAGCCACCAAACAGAGGGCGGCAAACAGAGGGCCGCAAACAGAGGGCGGCAAACAGAGGGCGGCAAACAGAGGGCGGCAAACAGAGGGCGGCAAACAGAGAGTGGCAAACAGAGTGCCCTAAACAGCGGGCAGGAAACAGAGGGCGGCATACAGAGGGCTGGAAACAGATGGCCACAAAGAGAGGGCGGCATACAGAGGGCCCCAAACAGAAGGCAGAAAACAGAGGGCAGAAAACAGAGGGAGGCAAAAAGAGGACGGCAAACAGAGGGCGGCAAACAGAGGGCCCCAAACAGAGTGCAGTTAACAGAGGGCGTCAAACAGAGTGCAGTTAACAGAGGGCGTCAAACAGATTGCAGTTAACAGAGGGCGTCAAACAAAGGGCTGCAAACAGATAGCCGCAAACAGAGGGCGGAAAACAGGGGGAGACAAAAAGAGGACAGCAAACAGAGGGTGGCAAACAGAGGGCGGCAATCAGAGGGCCCCAAACAGAGCGTCCCAAACAGAGTGCAGTTAACAGAGGGCGGCAAACAGAGGGCGGCAAACAGAGGGAGGTAAACAGAGTGTTGCAAACAGAGGGGCCCAAACAGAAGGCGGAAAACAGAGGGCGGCAAACAGAGGGCGGCTAACAGAGGGCAGCCAACAGAGGACGGCAAACAGAGGGGGGCAAACAGAGGGCGGCAAACAGAGGGCGGCAAAGAGAGGGCGCGAAACAGAGTGCCCCAAAAAGAGAGCCCCAAACAGAGGGCAGTAAACAGAGGGGGGCAAACGGAGTGCGGCAAAGAGAGGGTGGCAAACGGAGTGCGGTAAACAGAGGGCCCCAAACAGTGGGCTGAAAACAGGGTGGCAAACAGAGGGCGGCAAACAGAGGGCTGCAAACAGAGTGGCCCAATCAGAGGTCAGCAAACAGACGGCGCCAAACAGAGGTAGGCAAACATAGGGCGGCAAGCAGAAGCCGGCCAACAGCGGGCAGCAAACAGAGGGGGAAAAAAGTGGGTGGCAAACGGAAGGTGGCAAACAGAGGGCAGCAAACAGACGCAGGATAACAGAGGGCCTCAAACAGAAGGCGGCAAATAGAGGCCGGCAAGCAGAACGCGGCAAACAGAAGGCAACAAACAGAGGGCGGGAAACAGATGGCGGCAAATAGAGGGCCGCAAACAGAGTGGGGCAAACAGAGGGTGGCAAATAGAGGGCGACATACAGAGGGCGGCAAACAGAGAGCAGCAAACACTGTGCCCCAAGCAGAGGGCGGCAAACAGAGGGCGGCAAACAGAGTGCCCCAAACAGAGGACGTCAAACAGAGGGCAACAAACAGAGGGCAGAAAACAGAGGGCATCAAACAGAGGGCGGAAAACAGAGGGAGGCAAACAGAGAGCGGCAAACAGAGGGCGGCAAACATAGTGCCCAAAACAGAGGGCGGCAAACAGAGTGCCCAAATCATAGGACGGCAAACAGAGGGCGGCAAACCAAGAGCGGCAAACAGAGGGCGACAAGTACAGGGCGGCAATGAAAGGGCGGCAAACCGAGGGCTCCAAACAGAGGGTGGCAAACAGAGGGTGGCAAGCAGAGGGCGGCCAACAGAGGCCGCAAACAGAAGGCGGCAAACAGCGGAAGACAAACAGAGTGCGGCAAACAAAGGGCGGCAAACAGAGGACCAAAAAGAGGGCCCAAACAGAGGGTGCAAACAGAGGGCACAAACAGAGGGCCCCAAACAGAGGGCGGCAAACAGAGGGTGGCAAACAGAGGGCGGCAAACAGAGGCCCAAACAGAGGGCGGCAAACAGAGGGTGGCAAACAGAGGGCACCAAACAGAGGGCCCCAAACAGAGGGCGGCAAACAGAGGGTGGCAAACAGAGGGCGGAAAACAGAGGTTGGCAAACAAAGGTCCCAAACAGAGGGCGTCAAACAGAGGGCGGAAAACAGAGGGGGGCAAACAGAGTGCGGTAAACAGAGGGCGGCAAACAGAAGGGTGCAAACTGAGTGCGGCAAACTGAGGACGGCAAACAGAGGGCCGCAAGCTGAGGGGCCCAGACAGAGGGCCGCCAACAGAGGGCGGTTTACAGAGGGCGGAACAACAGACGGCGGCAAACAGATTGCGGTAAGAAGAGTACGGGAAACAGAGGGCGGCAAACAGAGGGCGGCAAACAGAGGGCGGCAAACAGAGGGCGGCAAACAGAGGGCGGCAAACAGAGGGCGGCAAACAGAGGGCGGCAAACAGAGGGCGGCAAACAGAGGGCGGCAAACAGAGGGCGGCAAACAGAGGGCGGCAAACAGAGGGCGGCAAACAGAGGGCGGCAAACAGAGGGCGGCAAACAGAGGGCGGCAAACAGAGGGCGGCAAACAGAGGGCGGCAAACAGAGGGCGGCAATGAAAGGCAGCAAACAGAGTTCCCCAAAGAGATTGTGGAAAACAGAGGGTGCAAAAAGAGGACCCAAACAGAGGGCAGCAAACAGTGGGAGGCAAACTGAGGGAGCAAACAGAGGACGGCAAACAGAGTGCGGCAAAAAGAGGGCCAAACAGAGGACGGCAAACAGAGGGCGACAAAAGAGGGCGACAAATAGAGGGCCCCAAACAAAGGTCCTCAACAGATGGCAGTAAAAAGAGGACGGCAAACAGAGGGCGGCAAACTGAGGGCGATGAAAAGAGGGCGGCAAACAGAGTGTCAAACAGAGGGCGACAAACAGAGGGCGGCAAACAGAGTGCCCCAATCACAGGTCGGCAAACAGACGGCGCCAAACAGACGGTGGCAAACATAGAGCGGAAAACAGAGGGTGGTAAACAGAAGGCGGCAAACAGAGGGCCCCAAACAGAGGGCGGAAAACAGAGGGCGGCAAACAGAGGGCGGCAAACAGAGGGTGGCAAACAGAGGGCGGCAAACAGAGGGCGGAAAACAAAGGCCCCAAACTGAGGGCAGCAAACAGAGCGTGGCAAACAGAGTGCAGCAAACAGAGGGCTGAAAGAGGGGGCGGCAAACACTGGGCGGCAAATAGAGGGCGGCAAACAGAGTTCCCCAAACAGAGGACAGTAAACAGAGGGCGGCAAACAAACGGAGGCAAACATATGGCGACAAACAGAAGGCGGCAAACCGAGGGCGGCAAACGGAGGGACCCAAGCAGAAGGTGGCAAACAGAGTGCCACAAACAGAGGGCTGCAAACAGAGGGCAGTAAACAGAGGGCAGCAACTGAGGGCAGCAAAGAGAGGACAGCAAACAGAGGGCGGCAAACAGAGGGGCCCAAACACAGGACAGCAAACAGAGTTCGGCAAACAGAGAGTGGCAAACAGAGGGCTGCCATCAGAGGGCGGCAAACAGAGGGCCCCAAACACAAGGTGGCAAACAGAGGGCGGCAAACAGAGGGCGGCAAACAGAGGGCGGCAAACAGAGGGCGGCAAACAGAGGGTGGCAAACAATTGGCCCAAACAGAGGGCAGCAAACAGAGGGCGGCAAACAGAGGGCGGCAAACAGAGGGCGGCAAACAGAGGGCGGCAAACAGAGGGCGGCAAACAGAGGGCTGCAAACAGAGGGCGGCAAACAGAGGGTGGCATACAAAGGACCCAAACAGAGGGCAACAAAGAGAGGGCGGCAAACAGAGGGCGGCACACAGAGTGCCCCAAACACAGGACAGCAAACAGAGGGTGGCAAACAGAGGGCCCCAAACAGAGGGCGGAAAACAGAGGGCGGCAAACAGAGGGCGGCAAACAGAGGGCGGCAAACAGAGGGCGGCAACAGAGTGCGGCAAACAGAGGGTGCAAACAGAGGGCGGCAAACAGAGGGCCCAACAAAGACGAAAACAAGGCCCCAAACAGAGGGCAGCAAACGAGCGGGCAAACAGAGTGCAGCAATCGAGGGCTGAAAGAGGGGGCGGCAACACTGTGGGGCCAAATAGAGGGCGGCAAACAGAGTGCCCCAAACAGAGGGCCCCAAACAGAGGGCAGTAAACAGAGGGCGGCAAACAGAGCAGAGCAAACAGAGGGATGCAAACAGAGGGCAGCAAACAGAGAGCAGAAAACAGAGGGCGGCAAACACAGGGCAGCAAACACAGGGCGGCAAACAGAGTGCCCCAAACTGAGGTCACCAAACAGACCGCGCCAAACAGACAGAGGCAAACATAAGGCAGCAAACAGAGCGCGGCAAACTGAGGACCCAAAACAGAGGGCAGCAAACAGAGGGCGGCAAACAAAGGGCCGCAAATAGAGGGCGGAAAAAAGAGGGCGGCAAACAGAGTGCGACAAACAGAGGGCGCCAAACAGACTGCCCCAAACAGAAGGCAGCAAACAGAGGACGGCAAACAGAGGGCCCCAAACAGATGGCGGCAAACAGAAGGAGTCAAACATTGGGCGCCAAACAGAGGGTGGCAAACAGAGGGAGGCAAACAGAGGGCGCAAAGAGAGGGACCCAAACAGAAGGCGGCAAACAGAGGGCGCCAAAAAGATGGCAGTAAACAGAGGGCGGCAAACAGAGGGCGACATACAGAGGGAGGCAAAAGGAGGGCCCCAAACAGAGGGTGGCAAACAGGGGGCGGCAAAAAGATGGCACCAAACAGAGGGCATTAAACAGAGGGCGGCAAACGGAGCGCAGCAAACAGAGGGATGCAAACAGAGGGATGCAAACAGAGTGCTGCAAAAAGAGGGCAGCAAACGGACGGCGCAAAACAGAGTGCCCGAAACAGAGGGCCCCAAACAGGGGGCAGTAAACAGAGGGCGGCAAACAGAGTGCAGCAAGCAGAGGGATGCATACAGAGGGCAGCATCAGTGGGCGGCAAACAGGGTGGAACACAGAGGGAGGCAAAAAGAGGACGGCAAACAGACGGCGGCCAACAGAGTGCGGCAAACAGAGGGCCCCAATCAGAGGGCGGCAAACAGTATGAGGCAAACCTAGCACGGCAAACAGAGGGCGGCAAACAGAGGGCGGCAAACAGAGGGCGCTAAACAGAAGGCGGAAAACAGAGGAAGGCAAAAAGAGGACGGCAAACAGAAGGAGGCAAACATAGGGCGGCTAACAGAGGGCCCCAAACAAGGGTGTCAAACAGAGGGCCCCAATCAGAGGGCGGCAAGCAGAGGGTGGCAAACAGAGGGCCCAAAGAAGCAGGCGGCAAACAAACGGAGGCAAACATAGGGCGAGAAACAGAGGGCGGCAAACTGAGGGCGGCAAACAGAGTGCCCCAAATAGAAGGCCCCAAACAGAGGGCAGTAAACAGAGGGCAGCAACAGATGGCGGCAAAGAGAGGGCAGCAAAGAAAGGGCGGCAACAGAGGGCGGAAAACAGAGGGCGGCAAAAAGAAGGCCCCAAACAAGGGCCTTAAACAGAAGGCGGCAAACAGAGGACGACAAACAGAGGGCAGCAAGCAGAGGGATGCAAGCAGAGGGCGGCAAGCAGAGTGCGGCAAACAGAGGGCGGCAAACAAAGGCCCCAAACAGAGGGCAACAAACAGAGGGGGGCAAACAGACCGCGGCAAACAGAGGGCTGCAAACAGAGGTCGGCAAACAGATTGCGACAAACAGAGGGTGGCAAATAGACGGCGGCAAACAAAGGACCCAAACAGAGGGCAACAAATAGAGGGCGGTAAACAGAGCACAGCAAACAGAGGGCTGCAAACAGAGGGCGGCAAACAGAGGGCGGCAAAGAGAGGGTGGCAATCAGAGGGCGGCAAAGAGAGGGCCCCAGACAGAAGGCGGAAAACAGAGGGTGGAAAACAGAGGGAGGCAAAAAGAGGACGGCAAATAGAGAGCGGCAAACAGAGGGCCCCAAACAGAGGGCGGCAAACGGAAGGAGGCAAACATAGCGCGGCAAACATAGGGCGGCAAACAAGGGAGTCAAACAGAGGGCCACAAACAGAGGGCGGCAAACAGAGGCCCCTGAACAGAGTGCCCCAAACAGAGGGCAGTAAACAGATGGCTGAAAAGAAAGGGCGGCAAACAGAGGGCCCCAATCAGAGAGTGGCAAACAGAGGGCGACAAACAGAGGGCCACAAACAAAGGGCAGCAAACAAAGGACGGCAAACAGAGGGCAGCAAACGGAGGGCCCCAAGCAGAAGGTGGCAAACAGAGTGCCACAAACAGAGGGCCGCAAACAGAGGGCAGTAAACAGTGGGCAGCAACTGAGGGCAGCAAAGAGAGGACAGCAAACAGAGGGCGGCAAACAGAGGGCCCCAAACACAGGACAGCAAACAGAGGGCGGCAAACAGAGAGTGGCAAACAGAGGGCTGCAAACAGAGGGCGGCAAACAGAGGGCCCCAAACAGAGGGTGGCAAACAGAGGGCGGCAAACAGAGGGCGGCAAACAGAGGGCACAAACAAGGGGCCCAAACAGAAGCAGCCAACATAGGGCAGCAAACAGAGGGCGGCAAACAGAGGGCGGCAAACAGAGGGCGGCAAACAGAGGGCGGCAAACAGAGGGCGGCAAAAGAGGGCTGCAAACAGAGGGCGGCAAACAGAGGGCGGCAGACAAAGGACCCAAACAGAGGGCAACAAAGAGAGGGCGGCGAACAGAGGGCGGCACACAGAGTGCCCCAAACACAGGACAGCAAACAGAGGGTGGCAAACAGAGGGCCCCAAACAGAAGGCGGAAAACAGAGGGTGGCAAACAGAGGGCGGCAAAGAGAGGGCAGCAAACAGAGGGCGGCAAACTGAGGGCCCCAAACAGAAGGCAGCAAGCAGAGGACGGCAAACAGAGTGCAGCAAACAGAGGGCCCAACACAGAGGGCCCTAAACAGAAGGCGGCAAACAGCGGGTGGCAAACAGAGTGTGGCAAAAAGAGAGCGTCAAACGGAGGGCCACAAACAGAGGGCGGCAAACAGAGGGCGGCAAACAGAGGGCAGCAAACAGAGGGCAGCAAACAGAGGGCGGCAAACAGAGGGCCGCAAACAGAAGGCGGCAATACAGGGCAACAAAGTGAGGGTGGCAAACAGAGTGACGCAAAGAGAGGAATGCAAACAGAGGGCGGCAAACATAAGGCCGCAAACAGAGGGCCCGAAACAGAAGGCGGCAGACAGAGGGCAACAAATTGAGGGCGGCAAACAGAGCGCAGCAAACAGAGGGATGCAAACAGAGGGCAGCAAACAGAGGGCGGAAAACAGATGGTGGCAAACAGAGGGAAGCAAACAGAGGGCGGCAAACAGAGTGCCCCAATCAGAGGGCAGCAAACAGACGGCACCAAACAGAGGTACGCAAACATAGGGCAGAAACAGAAGGCGGCAAACAGCGTGCGGCAAACAGAGGTTGGCAAACAGAGGGCCCCAAATAGAAGGCAGCAAACAGAGGGCAGCAAACAGAGGGCGGCAAACAGAGGGAGGCAAACAGAGGGAGGCAAACAGAGAGCAGCAAACAGAGGGCGGCAAACAGAGGGCACCAAACAGAGGTCAGCAAACAGATGGCGCCATACAGAGGTAGGCAAACATAAGGCAGCAAACAGAAGGCGGCAAACAGAGGGCGGCATCAGAGGGCGGCAAATAGAGGGCGGCAAACGGAGGGCGGCAAACAGAGTGCCCCAATCAGTGTTCAGCAAACAGACTGCGACAAACAGAGAGAGGCAAACAGAGGGCGGAATACAGAAGGCGGCAAACCAAGGGCAGCAAACAGACGGAGAGATACAGAGGGTGACAAACAGTGGGCGGCAAACAAAGGGCGGCAAACAGAGGGTGGCAAACAGAGGGGCCCAAACAGGAGGCGGCAAATAGAGAGCAAAAAACTGAGGGCAGTAAACAGAGCGAAGCAACTTGAGTGATGCAAGCAGAGGGCGGCAAACAGAGGGCAGCAAACAGAGAGCGGCAAACAAAGGCCCCAAACAGAGGGAAGCAAACAGTTGGCGGCAAGCAGAGAGCGGCAAACAGAGGGCGGCAACAGAGGGCGGCAAACAGAGGGCCCCAATCAGACTTCAGCAAACAGATGGTGCCAATCGGATGGAGGCAAACATAGGGCGGAAAACAGAAGGCGGCAAACCGAGGGCGGCAAACAGAGGGAGAGAAACAGAGGGCGGCAAACAGAGGGCGGCAAATAGAGGGGGGCAAACAAAGGACCCAAAAAGAGGGCAGCAGACGGCGGCAAACACAGCGCGGCAAACAGAGGGCAGCAAACAGAGGGCAGCAAACTGAGGGCAGAAAACAAAGGGCCCCAAACAGAGGGCGGCAAACAGAGGGAGGCAAGAAGAGGACTGCAAACAGAGGGCGGCAAACAGAGTGCGGCAAACAGGGGGCAGCAAACAGACGGGCCCAAACAGAGGGCCCCAAACAGAGGGCAGTAAACAGAGGGCGGTAAACAGAGGGCGACGAAAAGAGGGCGGCAAACAGAGTGTTGCAAACAGATGGCGGCAAACAGAGGGCCCCAAACAGAGGGTGTCAAACAGAGGGCAGCAAACAGTTGGTGGCAAACAGAGGGCGGCAAACAGAGGGCGGCAAACCAAGGTCCCCAAACAGAAGGCAGCAAACAGAGGATGGTAAACAGAGGGCGGCAAACAGAGGTAGGGAATAAGAGGTTGGCAAACAGAGGGTGGCAAACAGAGGGAGAGAAGCTGAGGGTGGCAAACAGAGGGCAGCAAACAGAGGGTGGCAAACAGAGGGCGCAGACAGAGGGCCCCAAACAGAATGCGGCATTTAGAGGGCAACAAACTGTGGGTGGCAAACAGAGCGACGCAAATAGAGGAATGCAAACAGAGGGCGGTAAACAGAGGGCAGCAAACAGAGGGCGCCTAACAGAAGGCGGAAGACAGAGGGCAACAAACTGAGGGCGGCAAACAGAGCGCAGCAAACAGAGGGATGCAAACAGAGGGTGGCAAACAGAGGGCGGAAAACAGAGGGTGGCAAACAGAGGGCGGCAAACAGCGGGCGGCAAACAGAGTGCCCCAATCAGAGGGCAGCAAACAGAAGGCACCAAACAGAGTTAGGCAAACATGGGGCGGCAAACAGAAGGCGGCAAACAGCGTGCGGCAAACAGAGGGTGGCAAACAGAGGGCGGCAAACGGACAGCGGCAAACAGAGGGCCCCAAATAGGAGGTGGCAAACAGAGGGCAGCAAACAGAGGGCGGCAAACAGAGAGAGTGAAACAGAGGGTGGCAAACAGAGTGCGGCAAAGGTAGGGCGGCAAACAGAGTGCCCCAATCAGAGGTCAGCAAACAGAGAGTGCCAAACAGAGGTAGGCAAACACAGGGCGGCAAACAGAAGGCGGCAAACAGCGGGCGGCAAACAGAGGGCCCCAAACAGAAGGCAGCAAACAGAGGGCCCCAAACAGAAGGCAGAAAGCAGAGGGCAACTAACTGAGGGCAGCAAACCGAGTGCAGCAAACAGAGGAAAGCGAACAGAGGGCGGCTTTCTGAGGGCGGCAAACTGAGGGCGGCAAGCAGAGGGCGGCAAACAGAGGGCGGCAAACAGAGTGCCCCAATCAGAGTGTTGCAAACAGATGGACCCAAACAGAGGGCGGCAAACAGAGGGAGGACAAATGAGGGTGGCAAACAGAGGGCGGCAAACAGAGGGCCCCAAACAGATGGCGGCAAACAGAGGGCAGCAAACAGAGGGCGGCAAACAGAGCGCGGCAAACAGAGTTCCCCAAACAGACGGTGGCAAACAGCGGGCGGCAAACAGAGTGCGGCAAACAGAGGGTGGCAAACGGAGGGCGGCAAACAGAGGGCCCCAAACAGCTGGCAGTAAAGAGAGGGTGGCAAACAGAGGGTGGCAAACAGACTGCGGCAAAGAGAGGGCGACAAACAGATTACGGCAAACAGAGGGTGGCAAACAGATGTCACCAATCAGAGTTTGGCAAACAGAGGGTGGCAAACAAAGGGCCCCAAACAGAACGCAGCAAACAGAGGACGGCAAACAGAGCGCCCCAAACATAGGGCGGCAATCAGAAGGAGGCAAACATAGGGAGGCAAACAGAGCGTGGGAAACAGTGGGCGGCAAAAAGAGGGCGGCAAATAGATGGCCCGAACAGAGGGCGGCAAACAGAGGTCGGCAAACAGAGGGCACCAAAAAGAGGTCGGAAAACAGAGGGTGGCAAACTGAGGGCGACATACAGAGGGTGGCAAACAGAGAGCGGCAAACACAATGCCCCAAACAGAGGGCGGCAAACAGAGGGCCCCAAACAGATGGCAGTAAACAGAGGGCGGCAAACAGAGGGCGGCAAACAGTGGGCGATGAACAGAGGGTGGCAAACAGTGTGTTGCAAACAGAGGGACCCAAACAGAGGGCGGCAAACAGAGGATGGACAAATGAGGGCGGCAAACAGAGTTCCCCAAACAGAAGGTGGCAAACAGCGGGCGGCAAACAGAGTGCGGCAAACAGAGGGCGACAAACAGAGGGCGGCAAACAGAGGGCCCCAAACAGCTGGCAGTAAAGAGAGGGTGGCAAACAGAGGGCGGCAAACAGACTGCGGCAAAGAGAGGGCGACAAACAGATTACGGCAAACAGAGGGTGGCAAACAGATGTCACCAATCAGAGTTTGGCAAACAGAGGGTGGCAAACATAGGGCGCCAAACAGAACGCAGCAAACAGAGGACGGCAAACAGAGCGCCCCAAACATAGGGCGGCAATCAGAAGGAGGCAAACATAGGGAGGCAAACAGAGCATGGGAAACAGTGGGCGGCAAAAAGAGGGCGGCAAACAGATGGCCCCGAACAGAGGGCGGCAAACAGAGGTCGACAAACAGAAGGCACCAAAAAGAGGTCGGAAAACAGAGGGTGGCAAACTGAGGGCGACATACAGAGGGTGGCAAACAGGGGGCCACAAACAGAGGACACCAAACAGAGGGCAGTAAACAGAGGGCGGCAAACAGAGAACGGCAGACTGAGGGCCACAAACAGGGGGCGGCAAACAGAAGGCGGAAACAGAGGTTGGCAACAAGAGGGCGGCAAACAGATGGCGGCAAACAGAGTGCCCCAATCAGAGGTCAGCAATCAGATGGCGCCAAACTGAGGGAGGCAAACGTAGGGCGGCAACAGAAGGCGGCAAAACGAGGGCGGCAAGCAGAGGGCGGCAAACAGAGGGCCCCAAACAGTGCGACCCAAATAGAGTGCGACAAACAGATGGCGGCAAACAGAGGGGGACAAACAGTGGGTGGCAAACAGAGGGCAGCAAACAGAGGGCGGCAAACAGAGGGACCCAAATAGAGTGCGACAAACAGATGGCGGCAAACAGAGGGCCCCAAACAGAAGGCGGCAAACAGGGGTCGGCAAACAGAGGGCCCCAAACAGAGGGCAGTTTACAGAGGGTGGTAAACAAAGGGCAGCAAACAGAGGGCGGCAAACAGCGGGCGATAAACAGAGGGCAGCAACAGTGAGTGGCAAACAGAGGGTCCCAATCAGAGGGTGGCATAGAGTGGGTGGCAAACAGAGGGCCCCAAACCGAGGGCGGCAAACAGAGGGCGGCAAAGAGAGGGCCCTAAACAGAAGGCAGCAAACAGAGGGCCGCAAATGGAGTGCGGCAAACAGACGGCCTCAAACAGAAGGCGGCAAAAAGAGGGCAGAAAACAGAGGGAGGCAAAAAGAGAATGGCAAACACAGGGCGGCAAACAGAGGTAGGCAAACAGAGGGCCCCAATCAGAGGGCGGCAATCAGAAGGAGGCAAACGTAGGGTAGCAAAGAGAGGGCGGCAAAGAGAGGGCACAAAACAGAGGGCCCCAAAAAGAGGGCTCCAAACGGAGTGCTCCAGCAGAGCGCGGCAAACATTCGGCAGCAAACAGAGGGCGGCAAAAAGAGGGCCGCATACAGAGGGCGGCAAACAAAGGGCCCCAAACAGAAGATGGAAAACAGAGGGCGGCAAAAAGAGGGCGGCAAACAGAGGGCGGCAAACAGAGGGCGGCAAACAGAGGGCACAAACAGAGGGCAGCAAACGAGGCCCACAGAGAAACAGGCAGCAAACAGAGGGCGGCAAACAGAGGGCGGCAACAGAGGGCGGCAAACAGAGGGCGGCAAACAGAGGGCGGCAAAAAGAGTGCCCAACAGAGTCAGCAAACAGACGGGGACAAAACAGAGGGAGGCAAACAGAGGGCGGCAAACAGAGGGCGGCAAACAGAGGGCGGCAAACAGAGGAGCAGAGGGAGACAAATAGAGGGTGGCAAACAGAGGGCGGCAAACAGAGGGTGGCAATCAGAGGGCCCCAAACAGAGGGCGGCAAACAGAGGGCACAAAACGAGGGCAGTAAACAGAGCGCAGCAACTAGAGGGCGGCAAACAGAGGGCGGCAAACAGAGGAGGTGGCAAACAGAGGGCGGCAAACAGAGAGCGGCAAACAGAGGGCGGCAAACAGAGGGCGGCAAACAGAGGGCCCCAAACAGACTTCAGCAAACAGAGGTGCCAACGATGGAGGCAAACATAGGGCGGAAAACAGAAGGCGGCAAACAGAGGGCGGCAAACAGAGGGAGACAAACAGAGGGCGGCAAACAGAGGGCGGCAAACAGAGGGCGGCAAACAGAGGGCGGCAAATAGAGGGCGGCAAACAAAGGCCCCAAAAAGAGGGCAGCAGAGGGCGGCAAACAGAGGGCGGCAAACAGAGGGCGGCAAACAGAGGGCAGCAAACTGAGGGCAGAAAACAAAGGGCCCCAAACAGAGGGCGGCAAACAGAGGGAGGCAAAAAGAGGACTGCAAACAGAGGGCGGCAAACAGAGGGCGGCAAACAGGAGGGAGCAAAAAGAGGGCCCAAACAGAGGGCGGCAAACAGAGGGCAGTAAACAGAGGGCGGTAAACAGAGGGCGGCAAACAGAAGGCGACGAACAGAGGGCGGCAAACAGAGTGTTGCAAACAGATGGCGGCAAACAGAGGGCCCCAAACAGAGGGTGTCAAACAGAGGGCAGCAAACAGTGGGTGGCAAACAGAGGCGGCAAACAGAGGGCGGCAAACCAAGGGCCCCAAACAGAAGGCAGCAAACAGAGGATGGTAAACAGAGGGCGGCAAACAGAGGTAGGGAATAAGAGGTTGGCAAACAGAGGGTGGCAAACAGAGGGAGACAAACAGAGGGTGGCAAACAGAGGGCAGCAAACAGAGGGTGGCAAACAGAGGGCGCAGACAGAGGGCCCCAAACAGAATGCGGCATTTAGAGGGCAACAAACTGTGGGCGGCAAACAGAGCGACGCAAATAGAGGAATGCAAACAGAGGGCGGTAAACAGAGGGCAGCAAACAGAGGGCGCCAAACAGAAGGCGGAAAACAGAGGGCAACAAACTGAGGGCGGCAAACAGAGCGCAGCAAACAGAGGGATGCAAACAGAGGGTGGCAAACAGAGGGCGGAAAACAGAGGGTGGCAAACAGAGGGCGGCAAACAGAGGGCGGCAAACAGAGTGCCCCAAACAGAGGGCAGCAAACAGAGGGCACCAAACAGAGGTAGGCAAACAGAGGGCGGCAAACAGAAGGCGGCAAACAGAGTGCGGCAAACAGAGGGCGGCAAACAGAGGGCGGCAAACAGACAGCGGCAAACAGAGGGCCCCAAATAGGAGGTGGCAAACAGAGGGCAGCAAACAGAGGGCGGCAAACAGAGAGAGTGAAACAGAGGGTGGCAAACAGAGTGCGGCAAAGGTAGGGCGGCAAACAGAGTGCCCCAATCAGAGGTCAGCAAACAGAGAGTGCCAAACAGAGGTAGGCAAACAGAGGGCGGCAAACAGAAGGCGGCAAACAGCGGGCGGCAAACAGAGGGCCCCAAACAGAAGGCAGCAAACAGAGGGCCCCAAACAGAAGGCAGAAAGCAGAGGGCAACTAACTGAGGGCAGCAAACCGAGTGCAGCAAACAGAGGAAAGCGAACAGAGGGCGGCTTTCTGAGGGCGGCAAACTGAGGGCGGCAAGCAGAGGGCGGCAAACAGAGGGCGGCAAACAGAGTGCCCCAATCAGAGTGTTGCAAACAGATGGACCCAAACAGAGGGCGGCAAACAGAGGGAGGACAAATGAGGGTGGCAAACAGAGGGCGGCAAACAGAGGGCCCCAAACAGATGGCGGCAAACAGAGGGCAGCAAACAGAGGGCGGCAAACAGAGCGCGGCAAACAGAGTTCCCCAAACAGACGGTGGCAAACAGCGGGCGGCAAACAGAGTGCGGCAAACAGAGGGTGGCAAACGGAGGGCGGCAAACAGAGGGCGGCAACAGAGGCGGCAAACGAGGCCCCAAACAGACGGTGGCAAAAGCGGGAGGCAAAGAGAGGGCGGCAAAGAGAGGGCGGCAAACGGAGGGCGGCAAAGAGGGCGGCAAACAGTGGGCCCCAAACAGCTGGCAGTAAACAGAGGGTGGCAAACAGACTGCAGCAAAGAGAGGACGACAAACAGATTACGGCAAACAGAGGGTGGCAAACAGATGTCACCAATCAGAGTTTGGCAAACAGAGGGTGGCAAACAAAGGGCCCCAAACAGAACGCAGCAAACAGAGGACGGCAAACAGAGCGCCCCAAACATAGGGCGGCAATCAGAAGGAGGCAAACATAGGGAGGCAAACAGAGCGTGGGAAACAGTGGGCTGCAAAAAGAGGGCGGCAAATAGATGGCCCGAACAGAGGGCAGCAAACAGAGGTCGTCAAACAGAGGGCACCAAAAAGAGGTCGGAAAACAGAGGGTGGCAAACTGAGGGCGACATACAGAGGGTGGCAAACAGAGAGCGGCAAACACAATGCCCCAAACAGAGGGCGGCAAACAGAGGGCCCCAAACAGATGGCAGTAAACAGAGGGCGGCAAACAGAGGGCGGCAAACAGTGGGCGATGAACAGAGGGTGGCAAACAGCGTGTTGCAAACAGAGGGACCCAAACAGAGGGCGGCAAACAGAGGATGGACAAATGAGGGCGGCAAACAGAGTTCCCCAAACAGAAGGTGGCAAACAGCGGGCGGCAAACAGAGTGCGGCAAACAGAGGGCGACAAACAGAGGGCGGCAAACAGAGGGCCCCAAACAGCTGGCAGTAAAGAGAGGGTGGCAAACAGAGGGCGGCAAACAGACTGCGGCAAAGAGAGGGCGACAAACAGATTACGGCAAACAGAGGGTGGCAAACAGATGTCACCAATCAGAGTTTGGCAAACAGAGGGTGGCAAACATAGGGCGCCAAACAGAACGCAGCAAACAGAGGACGGCAAACAGAGCGCCCCAAACATAGGGCGGCAATCAGAAGGAGGCAAACATAGGGAGGCAAACAGAGCATGGGAAACAGTGGGCGGCAAAAAGAGGGCGGCAAACAGATGGCCCCGAACAGAGGGCGGCAAACAGAGGTCGACAAACAGAAGGCACCAAAAAGAGGTCGGAAAACAGAGGGTGGCAAACTGAGGGCGACATACAGAGGGTGGCAAACAGGGGGCCACAAACAGAGGACACCAAACAGAGGGCAGTAAACAGAGGGCGGCAAACAGAGAACGGCAGACTGAGGGCCACAAACAGGGGGCGGCAAACAGAAGGCGGAAACAGAGGTTGGCAACAAGAGGGCGGCAAACAGATGGCGGCAAACAGAGTGCCCCAATCAGAGGTCAGCAATCAGATGGCGCCAAACTGAGGGAGGCAAACGTAGGGCGGCAACAGAAGGCGGCAAAACGAGGGCAGCAAGCAGAGGGCGGCAAACAGAGGGCCCCAAACAGTGGACCCAAATAGAGTGCGACAAACAGATGGCGGCAAACAGAGGGGGACAAACAGTGGGTGGCAAACAGAGGGCAGCAAACAGAGGGCGGCAAACAGAGGGACCCAAATAGAGTGCGACAAACAGATGGCGGCAAACAGAGGGCCCCAAACAGAAGGCGGCAAACAGGGGTCGGCAAACAGAGGGCCCCAAACAGAGGGCAGTTTACAGAGGGTGGTAAACAAAGGGCAGCAAACAGAGGGCGGCAAACAGCGGGCGATAAACAGAGGGCAGCAACAGTGAGTGGCAAACAGAGGGTCCCAATCAGAGGGTGGCATAGAGTGGGTGGCAAACAGAGGGCCCCAAACCGAGGGCGGCAAACAGAGGGCGGCAAAGAGAGGGCCCTAAACAGAAGGCAGCAAACAGAGGGCCGCAAATGGAGTGCGGCAAACAGAGGGCCTCAAACAGAAGGCGGCAAAAAGAGGGCAGAAAACAGAGGGAGGCAAAAAGAGAATGGCAAACACAGGGCGGCAAACAGAGGTAGGCAAACAGAGGGCCCCAATCAGAGGGCGGCAATCAGAAGGAGGCAAACGTAGGGTAGCAAAGAGAGGGCGGCAAAGAGAGGGCACAAAACAGAGGGCCCCAAAAAGAGGGCTCCAAACGGAGTGCTCCAGCAGAGCGCGGCAAACATTCGGCAGCAAACAGAGGGCGGCAAAAAGAGGGCCGCATACAGAGGGTGGCAAACAAAGGGCCCCAAACAGAAGATGGAAAACAGAGGGCGGCAAAAAGAGGGCGGCAAACTGAGGGCGGCAAACAGAGGGACCCAAACAGAAGGCGGCAAACAGAGGGCAGAAAACTGAGGGCCCCAACCAGAGGGCAGTAAACAGAGGGCGGCGCAGAGGGCGGCAAACAGAGGGCGAACAACGAAAACAGAGGGCGGCAAACAGAGGCCCCAAGAGAAGGCAGCAAACAGAGGGCAGAAAACAGAGGGAGGCAAAAAGAGGCGGCAAAAAGAGGGCAGCAAACAGAGGGCACCAACAGAGGGCGGCAAACAGAAGGAGGCAAATATAGGGTGGCAAACAGAGGGCGGCAAACAGAGGGCGGCAATCAGAGGGCCCCAAACACAGGGCGGCAAACAGAGGGCCCCAAAACGAGGGCAGTAAACAGAGGGCAGCAAATAGAGGGCGTCAAACAGTGGGTGGCAAACAGATGGCGGCAAACAGAGGGAGAGAATCAGAGAGTGTCAAACAGAGGGCGGCAAACAGAGGGCAGCAAACAGAGGAAGAGAAACAGAGGGTGTCAAACTGAGGGGCCCAACCACAGGGCAGTAAACAGAGGGCGGCAGCAGAGGGCGGCAAACAGAGGGCAGAAAACAGAGGGTGGCAAACAGAGGGCCCCAAAAAGAAGGCAGCAAACAGAGGGCAGAAAACAGAAGGAGGCAAAAAGAGGATGGCAAACAGAGGGCGGCAAACAGAGGGCCCCAATCAGAGGGCGACAAACAGAAGGAGGCAAATACAGGGTGGCAAACAGAGGGCGGCAAACAGAGGGTGGTAATTAGAGGGCCCCAAACAGAGGGCGGCAAACAGAGGGCCCCAAAAAGAAGGCAGCAAACAGAGGGCAGAAAACAGAGGGAGGCAAAAAGAGGATGGCAAACAGAGGGCAGCAATCAGAGGGCTGCAAACAGAGGGCAGCAAACAAAGGCCCCAAACAGGGGGCAGCAAACAGAGGGCGACAAACAGAGGGCGACAAACAGACGGTTGCAAAAGTGGGCTGCAAACAGATGGCCCCAAAAAGAGTGCGGCAAACAGAGTGCGGCAAACAGAAGGCGGCAAATAGAGGGCGACAAACAGAGGGTGGCAAACAGAGGGCTGCAAACAGATGGCCCCAAACAGAGTGCAGTAAAAAGAGGGCGGCAAACAGAGGGC
The DNA here is from genome assembly GCA_024679065.1 of Sphyrna mokarran. Taxonomy (NCBI): domain Eukaryota; kingdom Metazoa; phylum Chordata; class Chondrichthyes; order Carcharhiniformes; family Carcharhinidae; genus Sphyrna; species Sphyrna mokarran. The sequence continues at coordinate 47,830 of JAGIQG010000051.1, read as the reverse complement.
AGCAAACAGAGGGAGGGAAACAGAGGGCGGCAAACAGAGGGCGGCAAACAGAGGGCGGCAAACAGAGGGAGACAAACAGAGGGTGGCAAACAGAGGGCGGCAAACAGAGGATGGAAAACAGAGGGCCCCAAACAGAAGGTGGCAAAAACAGGGCAACAAAGTGAGGGCGGCAAACAGAGCGACGCAAAGAGAGGAATGCAAACAGAGGGCGGAAATCAGAGGGCGGCAAACAGAGGGCGGCAAACAGAGGGCCCCAAACAGAAGGCGACAGACAGAGGGCAACAAACTGAGGGCGGCAAACAGAGCAGCAGCAAACAGAGGGATGCAAACAGAGGGAGGCAAAAAGAGGATGCCAAACAGAGGGCGGCAAACAGAGGGCGCAAACAGAGGGCCCCAAAAGGAGGGCAGTAAAACAGAGGGCGGCAAACAGAGGGCGTCAAACAGAGGGCCTCAAACAGAGGGCGGCAAACTGAGGGCGGCAAACAAAGGCCCCAAACAGGGGGCAGCAAACAGAGGGCGACAAACAGAGGGCAACAAACAGAGGGTGGCAAACAGTGGGCTGCAAACAGATGGCCCCAAACAGAGTGCGGCAAACAGAGTGCGGCAAACAGAAGGTGGCAAATAGAGGGCGACAAACAGAGAGTGGCAAACAGAGGGCTGCAAACACATGGCCCCAAACAGAGTGCAGCAAACAGAGCGCGGCAAACAGAGGGCCCCAAACAGAGGGCGGCAAACAGAGGGCGGAAGATAGATGGAGGCAAAAAGAAGACGGCAAACAGAGGGCGGCAAACAGAGGGTGGCAAACAGAGGGCAGTTAACAGAGGGCGGCGAACAGAGGGCGGCAAACAGCGGGCAATAAACAGAGGGCTGCCAACAGAGGACGGCAAACAGTGGGACCCACTCAGAGGGCGGCAAACTGAGGGCCCCAAAGATAGCGCGGAAAACAGAGTGCGGCAAACAGAAGGTGGCAAATAGAGGGCGACAAACAGAGAGTGGCAAACAGAGGGCTGCAAACACATGGCCCCAAACAGAGTGCAGCAAACAGAGCGCGGCAAACAGAGGGCCCCAAACAGAGGGCGGCAAACAGAGGGCGGAAGATAGATGGAGGCAAAAAGAAGACGGCAAACAGAGGGCGGCAAACAGAGGGTGGCAAACAGAGGGCAGTTAACAGAGGGCGGCAAACAGAGGGCGGCAAACAGTGGGACCCAATCAGAGGGCGGCAAACTGAGGGCCCCAAAGAGAGCGCGGAAAACAGAGGGCGGCAAACAGAGGGTAGTAAACAGAGGGCGGCAAACAGAGTGCAGCAAAAAGAGGGCGGCAAACAGAGGGCAAGAAACAGAGGGCGGCAAGCAGAGGGCGGCAAACATAGAGGCCCAAATAGAGGGCAGCAAACAGAGGGCGGCAAAATAAAGGCGCAAACAGAGGGCAGAAAGCAGAGGGCCCCAAACAGAGGGCGGAAAACAGAGGGCGGCAAAGAGCAGCGCCAAAAGAGGGTGTCAAACACAGGGCGATAAGCAGAGGGTGGCAAACAGAGGGCGGCAAACAGAAGACCCTAAACAGAGCGCGGCAAACATAGGGCGGCATACTGAAGGCGGCAAAGAGAGGGTCCCAAAAAGAGGGCCTCAAACAGAGGGCGGCAAACAGGGGGCGGCATTCTGTGGGCTCGAAACAGAGGGCGGCAAACAGAGGGCGGCATTCAGTGGGCTCGAAACAGAGGGCGGCAGACAGAGGGCAGCAAACAGACCATCCCAAACAGAGGGTGGCAAACAGAGAGCGGCAAACAGAGGCCTGGAAGCAGAGTGCGGCAAACAGAGGGGGACAAACAGACGTCGGCAAACGGAGGGCGGCGATCAGAGGGAGGCAAAAAGAGGACAGCAAACTGAGGGCGGCAAACAGAGGGCGGAAAACAGACGGCGGCAAACAGAGTGCGTCAAACAGTGGGCGGCAAACAAAGGGCCCAAACAAAGCGACCGAAACAGAGCGCAGTAAAGAGAGGGCGGAAAACAGACGACAGCAAACAGAGCGTGGCAAACGGAGGGCGGCAAACAGAGGGCGGCAAACAGAGGGCGGCAAACAGAGGGCGGCAAACAGAGGGCGGCAAACAGAGGGCGGCAAACAGAGGGACCCAAACAGAAGGCAGCGAACAGAGGACGGCAAACAGAGGGCAGCAAACAGAGGGAGGGAAACAGAGGGTGGCCAACAGAAGGCGGCAAACAGGGAGGGAAACAGAGGGTGGCAATCAGAGGGCAGCAAACAGAGGGCAGCAAAGAGAGTGCGGCAAACAGAGGGAGGCAAACAGATGGCGGCAAACAGATGGCCCCAAACAGAAGGCGGCAAACAGAGGGCAATTAACTGAGGGCGGCAAACAGGGAACAGCAAATAGAGGGCCCCAAACAGAGGGCGGCAAAGAGACGGCGGCAAACAAAGGGTGGTAAACAGTGGGCCCCAAACAGAGGGCGGAAAACAGAGTGCAGCAAACAGAGGGCAGCAAACAGAGGGCAGCAAACAGAGGGTGGCAAATGGAGGGTGGCCAAAAGAGGGCGAAAAACAGAGGGTGGAAAACAGAGGGCCCCAAACAGAGGGAGTCAAACAAAGGGCGGCAAACAGAGGGCGGCAAACAGAGTGTCCCAAACAAAGGGCAGAAAACAGAGGGCGGCAAACAGAGGGCGGCAAACAGATGGCGACAAACAGTGGGTGGCAAACTGAGGGCGGCAAGAAGACGACGGCGAACAGAGGGCCCAAATACAAGGAAGCAAACAGTGTGTGGCAATCAGAGGGCGGCAAATAGAGGGGTTCAAACAGAAGGTGACAAACAGAGGCCGGCAAATAGAGGGCGGCAAACAGAGGGCGGCAAACAGAGGGCGGCAAACAGAGTGCCCCCATCAGAGTTAAGCGAACAGACAGCACCAAACAGAGGGAGGCAAACACAGGGCGACATACAGAGGGCGGCAAACAGGGAGCGGCAAACACAGTGCCCCAAACAGAGGGCGGCAAACAGAGGGCGGCAAACAGAGGGTGGCAAACAGAGGGCCCCAAACAGATGGCAGTAAACAAAGGCGGCAAACAGAGGGCGGCAAACAGAGGGCGATGAACAGAGGGCGGCAAACAGAGTGTTGCAAACAGAGGGACCCAAACAGAGGGCGGCAAACAGAGGGCGGACAAAAGAGGGCGGCAAACAGAGTTCCCCAAACAGAAGGTGGCAAACAGAGGGCGGCAAACAGAGTGCGGCAAACAGAGGGCGACAAACAGCTGGCAGAAAGAGAGGGCGGCAAACAGAGGGCGGCAAACAGATGGCAGCAAACAGAGGGTGGCAAACAGAGGGGGCGGGAAACAAGGGCGGAAACAGAGGGCCGGCAAATCACAATGAAAGCCAAACAAGGGCGGCCACAGAGAGTTGCCAACATAGTGCATTAACAAGAAACCCAAACAGCGGCGCCTCAAACAGAAGTCGGGCAAACACAGTCACCAACAAAAGTTGGCTGCAAACTGAAGGCGATGAACAGAGGCAGCAAACAGAGGGTGCCAAACAGATGGCGTCAAACAGCGGTCGTCAAACATAAGGGTCGCAGCACCCAGAGGGCAGCAAAAACGAGGGCGGTTAACAAGGGGGAACCAAACAGAGGGCGGAAAAAGGGTGGCAAACAGAGGCGCTAACAGAGGTCAGCAAACAGACGTGGCAAGCAGAGTAGGCAACAGAGTGCGGTCAAAACAACAAGAAGGGCGTAGCAAACAGAGGGCAGCCAAATAGCGGGCGGCAAACAGAGGGCCAACAGAGGGCGGCAAACAGGGCGATAAACAGAGGTCGTGGCTTAAACAGAGGGACCCAAAGAGAGGGCGGTAACAAGGTATGAAAACAGAGGGAGCCAAATATAAGGCACAAGAGAGGCGGCATACGATGTGCACAACACAGGTTCCCAAACAGAGTGCCCCAAACAGCGGCAGCAAACAGAGTGGCTGCAAACAGGGCGGAACAGAGGGGGCCGATCAGAAGATGGCAAACAGAGGGCCCCAAACAGGGGGCTGCAAACAGAGGGCGGCAAACAGAGGGCCCCAAACAGAGGGCCCCAAACAGAAGGAGGCATTCACAGTGCCGCAAACAGAGGGCAGCAAATGGAGGGCTCCAAACAGAGGGCGGCAAACAGAGGGAGGCTAACAGACGGCGGCAAACAGAGGGTGGCATACACAGTGCATCAAACAGAGGACAGCAAACGGAGGGATCCAAACAGAGGGCGGAAAACAGAGGGAGGCAAACAGAGGGCTGCAAACAGATGGCCCCAAACAGAGGGCGGCAAACAGAGGGCCCCAAACAGAGTTCCCCAAACAGAGTGCAATTAACAGAGGGCAGCAAACAGAGGGCGGCAAACAGAGGGCGGTCGTCAGAGGGTGGCAAACAGAGGTACCCAAACAGAAGGTGGCAAACAGAGCGCGGCAAACAGAGGGCGGCAAACAAAGGCCCAAACAGAGGGCAGCAAACAGAGGGTGGCAAGCAGAGCACGGCAAACAGAGGGCTGCAAACAGCGGGTGGCAAAGAGAGGGCGGCAAAGAGAGGGCGGCAAAAAGAGGGCGGCAAACGGAGGGCCACAAACAGAGGGCGCCAAACAGAGGGCGGCAAACATAAGGTGGCAAACAGTGGGCCTCAAACAGAGGGCGGCAAACAGAGGGCGGCAAAAAGAAGGCGCCAAACAGAATAGCCGAAACAGAGGGCAGCAAACAGAGGACGGCAAAGAGAGGGCGGCAAACAGAAGGAGGCAAACATAGTACAGCAAAAAGAGGCCGGCAAACAGAGGGCGGCAAACAGAGGGCCCCAAACAGAGGGCGGCGAACAGAGGTTGGCAAACAGTGGGCCCAAACAGATGGCAGCAATCAGAGGACGGCAAACAGTGGGCCCCAAACAGATGGCCTTAAACAGAGGGCAGTAAACAGAGGGCGACAAACAGGGCGGCAAACAGAGGGCGGCAAATAGAGGGAGGAAAACAGAGGGCGGCAAACAGAGGGCCCCAAACAGAGGGTGGCAAACAGAGGGCTCCAATCAGAGGGCGGCAAACAGTGGGCGGCAAACAGAGGGCAGCAAAAAGTGGGCGGCAAACACAGGGCCCCAAACAGAGGGCAGCAAACAGAGAGGGCGGCAAAGAGATGGCTCCAAACAGAGGGTGGTAAACAGAGGGCGGCAAACCGAGGGCGGCAAACAGAGTGCCCCAAACAGAGGGCGGGAAGCAGAGAGCGGCAAACAGAGGGTGACAAGCAGAGAGTGGCAAACAGTGGGTGGAAAACAGAGGGAGGCAAACAGAGGGAGGCAAACAGAGGACGGCAAACAGAGGGCGGCAAACAGATGGTGGCAAACAGAGGTCTGCAAAGAGAGTGCAGAAACACAGGGCCCCAAAGAGATGCCCCCAAAATGAGGGCAGTAAACAGAGGCTGGCAAACAGAGGGCTGCAAACAGAGGGCGGCAATCAGAGGGCAGCAAACAGAGGGCAGAAAAGAGAGGGCCCGAAACAGAGGGCGGGAAACAGAGAGCGGGAAACAGAGGGAGGCAATCACATGACGCCAAACAGAGGGCGGCAAACAGAGGGCGGCCAACATAGTGCAGTAAACAGAGTGACCCAAAGAGCGGGCCTCAAACAGAAGGCGGCAAACACAGTCCAGCAAAAAGTGGGCTGCAAACTGAAGGCGATGAACAGAGGGCAGCAAACAGAGGGTGCCAAACAGATGGCGTCAAACAGAGGGCGTCAAACAGAAGGCAGCACACAGAGGGCAGCAAACGGAGGGCGGTAAACAAGGGGGAACCAAACAGAGGGCGGAAAAAAGGGGTCGGCAAACAGAGGGCGGCAAACAGAGGGCAGCAAACAGAAGGTGGCAAGCAGAGGAGGCAAACAGAGTGCGGCAAACAGAGGGCGGCAAACAGAGGGCAGCAAATAGCGGGCGGCAAACAGAGGGCCCAAAACAGAGGGCGACAAACAGGGGCCGATAAACAGAGGGTGGCAAACAGAGGGACCCAAAGAGAGGGCGGTAAACAGAGGTAGGAAAACAGAGGGAGCCAAATAGAAGGCAGCAAACAGAGGGCGGCATACAGAGGGTGGCAAACACAGGTTCCCAAACAGAGTGCCCCAAACAGAGGGCAGCAAACAGAGGGCGGCAAACAGGGCGGGAAACAGAGGGAGGCAAACAGAAGATGGCAAACAGAGGGCCCCAAACAGGGGGCTGCAAACAGAGGGCGGCAAACAGAGGGCCCCAAACAGAGGGCCCCAAACAGAAGGAGGCATTCACAGTGCCGCAAACAGAGGGCAGCAAACGGAGGGCTCCAAACAGAGGGCGGCAAACAGAGGGAGGCTAACAGACGGCGGCAAACAGAGGGTGGCATACACAGTGCATCAAATAGAGGACAGCAAACGGAGGGATCCAAACAGAGGGCGGAAAACAGAGGGAGGCAAACAGAGGGCTGCAAACAGATGGCCCCAAACAGAGGGCGGCAAACAGAGGGCCCCAAACAGAGTTCCCCAAACAGAGTGCAATTAACAGAGGGCAGCAAACAGAGGGCGGCAAACAGAGGGCGGTCGTCAGAGGGTGGCAAACAGAGGTACCCAAACAGAAGGTGGCAAACAGAGCGCGGCAAACAGAGGGCGGCAAACAAAGGCCCAAACAGAGGGCAGCAAACAGAGGGTGGCAAGCAGAGCACGGCAAACAGAGGGCTGCAAACAGCGGGTGGCAAAGAGAGGGCGGCAAAGAGAGGGCGGCAAAAAGAGGGCGGCAAACGGAGGGCCACAAACAGAGGGCGCCAAACAGAGGGCGGCAAACATAAGGTGGCAAACAGTGGGCCTCAAACAGAGGGCGGCAAACAGAGGGCGGCAAAAAGAAGGCGCCAAACAGAATAGCCGAAACAGAGGGCAGCAAACAGAGGACGGCAAAGAGAGGGCGGCAAACAGAAGGAGGCAAACATAGTACAGCAAAAAGAGGCCGGCAAACAGAGGGCGGCAAACAGAGGGCCCCAAACAGAGGGCGGCGAACAGAGGTTGGCAAACAGTGGGCCCAAACAGATGGCAGCAATCAGAGGACGGCAAACAGTGGGCCCCAAACAGATGGCCCTAAACAGAGGGCAGTAAACAGAGGGCGACAAACAGGGCGGCAAACAGAGGGCGGCAAATAGAGGGCGGCAATCAGAGGTCGGCAGACAGAGGGCGGCAAACAGAGGCCTGCAAAAAGAGGGAGGTAAGGAGAGGGTGGCAAAGTGAGTGCGGCAAGCAGAGTGCGGCAAACAGAGGGCGGCAAACTGTGTGCCCCAAAGAGAGGGCGGCAAACAGAGGGAGGCAAACAGCCGGCAGAAAACAGAGGGTGCCAAACAGAGGGTGCCAAACAGAGGGCACCAAACAGAGGGCCCCAAATGGAAGGCAGCATTCAGAGGGCGGCACACATGGGGTGGGAAACGGATGTCCCCAAACAGAAGGCGGCAATCAGAGGGCGGCAAACAGAGGACGGCAAACAGAAGGCGGCAAACAGAGGGTGGCAAACAGTGGGCCCCAAACAGAGGGCGACACATAGAGGGCGGCAAACAGAGGGCCCCAAAGAGAGAGCAGAGATCAGTGGACGGCAAAAAGAGTGCAGCCAACAGAGGGCCACAATCATAGGGCAGCAAACAGAGGGCAGCAAACAGAGGGCGGCAAACAGAGGACGGCAAACAGAAGGCGGCAGACAGACGGTGGCAAACAGAGGGTGGCAAACAGAGGGATGTAGACAGAGTGCGGCAGCAGAAGGGGGCAAATAGAGGGCGGCAAACAGAGGACGGCAAACAGAAGGCGGCAAACAGAGGGTGGCAAACAGAGGGCACCAAACAGAGGGCGACAAAGAGTGTGCGGCAAACAGAGAGCAGCAAGAAGGGAACGGCAAACAGAGGACAGCAATTAAAGGGCGGAAAAAAGTGGGCGGCAAACAGAGGGCTCTAAACAGCGGGTGGCAAACAGAGGGCAGGAAACAGAGGGAGACAAACAGAGGGCGGCAAACAGAGGGCAGCAAACACAGGGCGGCAAAATTAGGGTGGCAAACAGAGGGCGGCAAATAACGGGCAGCAAACGGAGGGCGGCAATCAGAGGGCCCTGATCATAGGGTGGCAATCAGAGGGCAGCACACAATGGGCGGCAAACAGAGGGCTCCAAACAGAGGGTGGCAAACAGATGGAGGCAAACAGAGGGCGGCAAACAGAGGGCGGCAAACAGAGAGCGGAAAACAGGGGGTGGCAAATAGAGGGCGGCAAACAGAGGGCCCCAACCAGAAGGAGGCAAACAGAGGGCGGCAAACAGACGGGCCCCAAACACAGGGTGGCAAACAGAGGGCAGCAAAGAGAGAGCAGCAAACAGATGGCTCCAAACAGAGGGCTGTAAAAAGAGGGCGGCAAACAGAGGGCGGAAAACAGAGTGCCCCAAACAGAGGGCGGCAAGCAGAGGCCGGCAAACAGAGGGTGGCAAACAGAGGGCGGCAAACAGAGGGAGGCAAACAGAGGGAGGCAAACAGAGGATGGCAAACAGAGGGCGTCAAACAGAGGGCGGCAAACAGAGGTCTGCAAAGAGAGGGCGGCAAACACTGTGCCCCACCAGAGGGACCCAAACAGAGGGCAGTAAACGGAGGGCTGCAAACAGAGTGCCCCAAACAGAGGGCGGCAAACATAGGGCCCCAAACAGAGGGCGACAAAGACAGTGCGGCAAACAGAGGACGGTAAACAGAGGGCCCCAAACAGAGGACTGCATACGGAGGATGGCAATCAGAGGGTTGCAAACAGAAGGAGGCAAACAGACGGTGGCAAACATAGGGCGGTAGCAGAGGGACCCAAACAGAGGGCAGCAAACAGAGGGCGACAAAAAGAGGGCAGCAAACAGAGGCCCTCAAACACAATACGGCAAACGGAGGCCGGCAAAAAACGGGCTGCAAACAAAACGCGACAAACAGAGGGCGGCAAACAGAGGGCCGTAAACAGAGGGCCGCAAACAGAGTGCAGTTAACGGAGGGCGGCAAAGTGAGGGCGGCAAACAGAGGTCGGTAAACAGAGGGCAACAAACAGAGGGGAGCAAACAGTGTGTGGCAAACAGAGGGATCCAAACAGAACGCGGCCAGCAGAGTGCGGCAAACAGAGGGCGGCAAACAGAGGGCGGCAAACAGAGGACCCCAAACAGAGGGTAGTAAACAGAGGGAAACAAACACAGTGCACCAAACAGAGGTCCACAAACAGAGGGCGGCAAACAGAGGACGGCAAACATAGCGTCCAAAAAAGAGGGCGGCAAACAGAGGGCGGCAAACAGAGGGCGGCAAACAGAGGGTGGCAATCAGAGGGCCCCAAACAGAAGGTGGCAATCAGAGGGCATCAAACAGAGGTCGGCAAAAAGAGGACGGCAAACATAGCGTCCAAAAAAGAGGGCGGCAAACAGAGGGCGGCAAACATAGGGCCCCAAACACAGGGCGGCAAACAGAGGGCGGCAATCAGAGGGCCCCAAACAGAAGGTGGCAATCAGAGGGCAGCAAACAGAGGGCGGCATATTGAGGGCGGTAAACAGAGGGACCCACACAGAAGGCGGCAAACAGAGGGCGGAAAACAGAGGGCGGCAAAAAGAGGGTGATAACAGCGGGCCTCAAACAGAAGGCGGCAAACTGAGGCTGGCAAACAGCGGGGAGCAAACAGAGGGAGGCAAACAGATGGAGCCAAACAGAGGACGGCAAACAGAGGGCGGCAAATAGAGGGCAGCAAACAGATAGCGGCAAACAGAGGGCGGCATATAGAGGGGGTCAAAGAAAGGATCCAAACAGAGGACAGCAGAGGGTGGCAAACAGAGCACGGCAAACAGAATGCGACAAGCAGAGGGCGGAAAACAGAGGGCGCTAAACTGAGTGCCCCAAAATGAAGGCCCCAAATAGAGGGTAGTAGACAGAGGGCGGCAAACAGAGTGCGGCAAACAGAGTGCGGCAAACAGAGTGCAGGAACGAGAGAGCGGCAAACAGAGGGCGGCAAACAGTGGGCGGCAAACAGAGGATGGCAAACAGAGGGCGGCAAACAAAGGACCCAAACAGAGGGCAGCAGTGGGGGGGAAAGAGAGCTTGGAAAATAGAGTGCGGCAAACAGAGGGCGGCAAACAGAGGGCCACAAACAGAGGGCGGCAAACAGAGGATGGCAAACAGAGGGTGCCAAACAGCGGGCACCAAACAGAGGGCAGCAAACAGAGGATGGCAAACAGAGGGCCCCAAACAGAGGGCGGCAAACAGAATGAGGCAAACTTAGGGTGGCAAACAGAGGGCGGCAAACAGAGGTCGGCAAACAGAGGGCCCCAATCCGAGGGCGGCAAACAGAGGGCCCCAATCAGAGGGCAGCAAACAGAGGGCGACAAACAGAGGGTCGCAAACAGAGGGCAGAATACAGAGGGCAGCATACAGAGGGCGGCAAACAGAAGGCTCCAAACAGAGGCCGGTAAACAGAGGGCGGCAAACAGAGGGCGGCAATCAGAGGAAGGCAAACAGAGGGAGGCAAACAGAGGACGGCAAACAGAGGGCTCCAAACAGAGGACGGCAAAGAGAGGGAGGCACACAGAGGTCGGCATACAGAGGCCGGCAAACACAGGACCCCAAACTGAGGGCAGAAAACAGAGGGCAGCAAACAGAGGTTGGCAAACAGAGGGTGGCATACAGACGGCGGCAAACATCGGGCCCCAAACAGATGGTGGCAAACAGAGGGTGGCAAACAGAGGGCCGCTATCAGAGTGTGGCAATCAGAGGGCAGCAATCAGAGGGCGCCAAACAGAGGGTGGAAAACCGAGGGAGGCAAGCAGAGGGCGGCAAACAGTGGGCGGTAAACAGAGGGACCCAAACAGAGGGCGGCAAACAGAGGGCCTCAAACAGAAGGCGGCAAGCAGAGGCCAGCAAAAAGAGGACTGCAGACAGAAGGCAACAAACAGAGGGCGGCAAATAGAGGGCGGCAAACAAAACACCGCTAACAGTGGGTGGCAAACAGAGGGCGGCAAACAGAGGGTGGCAAACGGCGGGCGGCAAACAGAGGGTGGCACACAGCGGGCAGCAAACAGAGGGCGGTAAACAGAGGGAGGCAAACAGAGGGAGGCAAACAGAGGGTGGCAAACAGAGGTCTGCAAAGAGACGGCGGAAACACAGGGCCCCAAAGAGATGCCCGCAAAATGACGGAAGTAAACAGAGGGTGGCAAACAGAGGGCTGCAAACAGAGGGTGGCAAACAGATGGAGGCAAACAGAGGGCGGCAATCAGAGGGTGGCAAACAGATGGAGGCAAACAGAGGGCGGCAATCAGAGGGCAGCAAACAGAGGGCAGAAAAGAGAGGGCCCGAAACAGAGGGCGGGAAACAGAGGGCGGCAATCACATGACGCCAAACAGAGGGCGTTAAACAGAGGGCAGCAAACAGAGGGCGGCCAACATAGTGCAGTAAACAGAGAGACCCAAACAGCGCGCCTCAAACAGAAGGCGGCAAACACAGTCCAGCAAAAAGTGGGCTGCAAACTGAAGGCGATGAACAGAGGGCAGCAAACAGAGGGTGCCAAACAGATGGCCCCAAACAGAGGGCGGCAAACAGAGGGCCCCAAACAGAGTTCCCCAAACAGAGTGCAATTAACAGAGGGCAGCAAACAGAGGGCGGCAAACAGAGGGCGGTCGTCAGAGGGTGGCAAACAGAGGTACCCAAACAGAAGGTGGCAAACAGAGCGCGGCAAACAGAGGGCGGCAAACAAAGGCCCAAACAGAGGGCAGCAAACAGAGGGTGGCAAGCAGAGCACGGCAAACAGAGGGCTGCAAACAGCGGGTGGCAAAGAGAGGGCGGCAAAGAGAGGGCGGCAAAAAGAGGGCGGCAAACGGAGGGCCACAAACAGAGGGCGCCAAACAGAGGGCGGCAAACATAAGGTGGCAAACAGTGGGCCTCAAACAGAGGGCGGCAAACAGAGGGCGCCAAAAAGAAGGCGCCAAACAGAATAGCCGAAACAGAGGGCAGCAAACAGAGGCCGGCAAACAGAGGGCGGCAAACAGAGGGCCCCAAACAGAGGGCGGCGAACAGAGGTTGGCAAACAGTGGGCCCAAACAGATGGCAGCAATCAGAGGACAGCAAACAGTGGGCCCCAAACAGATGGCCCTAAACAGAGGGCAGTAAACAGAGGGCGACAAACAGGGCGGCAAACAGAGGGCGGCAAATAGAGGGCGGCAATCAGAGGTCGGCAGACAGAGGGCGGCAAACAGAGGCGGTAAACAGAGGCCTGCAAAAAGAGGGAGGTAAGGAGAGGGTGGCAAACAGAGTGCGGCAAGCAGAGTGCGGCAAACAGAGGGCGGCAAACTCTGTGCCCCAAAGAGAGGGCGGCAAACAGAGGGAGGCAAACAGCCGGCAGAAAACAGAGGGTGCCAAACAGAGGGTGCCAAACAGAGGGCGGCAAACAGAGGGCACCAAACAGAGGGCCCCAAATGGAAGGCGGCAAACGGAGGGCGGCATTCAGAGGGCGGCACACATGGGGTGGGAAACCGATGTCCCCAAACAGAAGGCGGCAATCAGAGGGCGGCAAACAGAGGACGGCAAACAGAAGGAAGCAAACAGAGGGCGGCAAAAAGAGGGCCCCAAACAGAGGGCGACACATAGAGGGCGGCAAACAGAGGGCCCCAAAGAGAGAGCAGAGATCAGTGGGCGGCAAAAAGAGTGCAGCCAACAGAGGGCCACAATCATAGGGCAGCAAACAGAGGGCAGCAAACAGAGGGCGGCAAACAGAGGGCGGCAAACAGAAGGCGGCAAACAGAGGGTGGCAAACAGAGGGTGGCAAACAGAGGGATGTAGACAGAGTGCGGCAGCAGAAGGGGGCAAATTAGAGGGTGGCAAACAGAGGGCAGCAAACAGAGGGCGGCAAACAGAGGACGGCAAACAGAAGGCGGCAAACAGAGGGTGGCAAACAGAGGGCACCAAACAGAGGGCGGCAAAGAGAGTGCGGCAAATAGAGAGCAGCAAGAAGGGAACGGCAAACAGAGGACAGCAATTAATGGGCGGAAAAAAGTGGGCGGCAAACAGAGGGCTCTAAACAGCGGGTGGCAAACAGAGGGCAGGAAACAGAGGGAGACAAACAGAGGGCGGCAAACAGAGGGCAGCAAACACAGGGCGGCAAAATTAGGGTGGCAAACAGAGGGCGGCAAATAACGTGCAGCAAACGGAGGGCAGCAATCAGAGGGCACTGATCATAGGGTGGCAATCAGAGGGCAGCACACAATGGGCGGCAAACAGAGGGCTCCAAACAGAGGGTGGCAAACAGATGGAGGCAAACAGAGGGCGGCAAACAGAGGGTGGCAAACAGAGAGCGGAAAACAGGGGGTGGCAAATAGAGGGCGGCAAACAGAGGGCCCCAACCAGAAGGAGGCAAACAGAGGGCGGCAAACAGACGGGCCCCAAACACAGGGTGGCAAACAGAGGGCAGCAAAGAGAGAGCAGCAAACAGATGGCTCCAAACAGAGGGCTGTAAAAAGAGGGCGGCAAACAGAGGGCGGAAAACAGCGTGCCCCAAACAGAGGGCGGCAAGCAGAGGCCGGCAAACAGAGGGTGGCAAACAGAGGGCGGCAAACAGAGGGCGGCAAACAGAGTGCCCCAAACAGAGGGCGGCAAGCAGAGGCCGGCAAACAGAGGGAGGCAAATAGAGGGAGGCAAACAGAGGACGGCAAACAGAGGGCGTCAAACAGAGGGCAGTAAACGGAGGGCTGCAAACAGAGGGCTGCAAACAGAGGGCGGCAAACATAGGGCCCCAAACAGAGGGCGACAAAGACAGTGCGGCAAACAGAGGACGGTAAACAGAGGGCCCCAAACAGAGGACGGCATACGGAGGATGGCAATCAGAGGGTTGCAAACAGAGGGAGGCAAACAGACGGTGGCAAACAAAGGGCGGTAGCAGAGGGACCCAAACAGAGGGCAACAAACAGAGGGCGACAAAAAGAGGGCAGCAAACAGAGGCCCTCAAACACAATACGGCAAACGGAGGCCGGCAAAAAACGGGCTGCAAACAAAACGCGACAAACAGAGGGCGACAAACAGAGGACCGTAAACAGAGGGCCGCAAACAGAGTGCAGTTAACGGAGGGCGGCAAAGTGAGGGCGGCAAACAGAGGTCGGTAAACAGAGGGCAACAAACAGAGGGGAGCAAACAGTGTGTGGCAAACAGAGGGATCCAAACAGAACGCGGCCAGCAGAGTGCGGCAAACAGAAGGCGGCAAACAGAGGGCGGCAAACATAGGGCGCAAACTGAGGGCGGCAAACAGAGGGTGGCAATCAGAGGGCCCCAAACAGAAGGTGGCAATCAGAGGGCAGCAAACAGAGGTCGGAAAAAAGAGGGCCGCAAACATAGCGTCCAAACAAGAGGGCGGCAAACAGAGGGCGGCAAACATAGGGCCCCAAACAGAGGGCGGCAAACAGAGGGCGGCAATCAGAGGGCCCCAAACAGAAGGTGGCAATCAGAGGGCAGCAAACAGAGGGCGGCATATTGAGGGCGGTAAACAGAGGGACCCACACAGAAGGCGGCAAACAGAGGGCGGAAAACAGAGGTCGGCAAAAAGAGGGTGATAACAGAGGACCTCAAACAGAAGGCGGCAAACTGAGGCTGGCAAACAGCGGGGAGCAAACAGAGGGAGGCAAACAGATGGAGCCAAACAGAGGACGGCAAACAGAGGGCGGCAAATAGAGGGCAGCAAACAGATAGCGGCAAACAGAGGGCAGCAAATAGAGGGGGTCAAAGAAAGGACCCAAACAGAGGACAGCAGAGGGTGGCAAACAGAATGAGACAAACAGAGGGCGGCAAACAAAGGGTGGCAAGCAGAGGGCGGAAAACAGAGGGCGCTAAACTGAGTGCCCCAAAATGAAGGCCCCAAATAGAGGGCAGTAGACAGAGTGCGGCAAACAGAGTGCAGGAACGAGAGAGCGGCAAACAGAGGGCGGCAAACAGTGGGCGGCAAACAGAGGATGGCAAACAGAGGGTGGCAAACAAAGGACCCAAACAGAGGGCAGCAGTGGGGGGGAAAGAGAGCGTGGAAAATAGAGTGCGGCAAACAGAGGGCGGCAAACAGAGGGCCACAAACAGAGGGCGGCAACCAGAGGATGGCAAACAGAGGGTGCCAAACAGCGGGCACCAAACAGAGGGCAGAAAACAGAGGATGGCAAACAGAGGGCCCCAAACAGAGGGCGGCAAACAGAATGAGGCAAACTTAGGGTGGCAAACAGAGGGCGGCAAACAGAGGTCGGCAAACAGAGGGCCCCAATCCGAGGGCGGCAAACAGAGGGCCCCAAACAGAGGGCAGCAAACAGAGGGCAACAAACAGAGGGTCGCAAACAGAGGGCAGAATACAGAGGGCAGCATACAGAGGGCGGCAAACAGAAGGCTCCAAACAGAGGCCGGTAAACAGAGGGCGGCAAACAGAGGGCGGCAATCAGAGGAAGGCAAACAGAGGGAGGCAAACAGAGGACGGCAAACAGAGGGCTCCAAACAGAGGACGGCAAAGAGAGGGAGGCACACAGAGGTCGGCATACAGAGGCCGGCAAACACAGGACCCCAAACTGAGGGCAGAAAACAGAGGGCAGCAAACAGAGGTTGGCAAACAGAGGGTGGCATACAGACGGCGGCAAACATCGGGCCCCAAACAGATGGTGGCAAACAGAGGGTGGCAAACAGAGGGCCGCTATCAGAGTGTGGCAATCAGAGGGCAGCAATCAGAGGGCGCCAAACAGAGGGTGGAAAACCGAGGGAGGCAAGCAGAGGGCGGCAAACAGTGGGCGGTAAACAGAGGGACCCAAACAGAGGGCGGCAAACAGAGGGCCTCAAACAGAAGGCGGCAAGCAGAGGCCGGCAAAAAGAGGGCTGCAGACAGAAGGCAACAAACAGAGGGCGGCAAATAGAGGGCGGCAAACAAAACACCGCTAACAGTGGGTGGAAAATAGAGGGTGGCAAACGGCAGGCGGCAAACAGAGGGCGGCACACAGCGGGCGGCAAACAGAGGGCGGTAAACAGAGGGCGACAAACAGAGCGCCCCAAACAGAGGGCGGCAATCAGAGGGCGGTAAACAAGGGGGTCCCAAACAGAGGGCGGAAAAACAGGGCGTCAAACAGAGGGCCACAAACAGACGGCGGGAAGCAGAGGGCGGCAAACAGATGGCGGCAAACAGAGAGCGACAAACAGAGGGCCCCAAACAGAGGGTGGCAAAGAGAGGGCAGAAAACAGAGGGCAGCAAATGCAGGGCCCCAAACAGAGACCGGTAAACAGAGGGACCCACACAGAAGGCGGCAAACAGAGGGCGGCAAAGAGACGACGGATAACAGAGGGCATCAAACAGAAGGCGGCAAACAGAGGCCGGCAAACAGAGGGCAGCAAACAGAGGGCAGCAAACAGAGAGCGGCAAACAGAGGGTGACAAATAGAGGGGGGCAAACAAAAGACCCAAACAGAGGGCAGCAGAGGGCAGCAAACAGACCGTGGCAAACAGAGGGCGGCAAACAGAGGGCGTGAAACAGAGCGCCCAAAAAAGTGGGTGGCAAACAGAGGTCAGTAAACAGAGTGCGGCAAACAGAGTGCGGCAAACAAGGCGCAGTAAAGAGAGGGCGGCAAACAGAGGGCAGCAAACAGATGGCTCCAAACAGAGGGCGGCAATCAGATGGCCACCAACAGGGGGTCCCAAACAGAGGGCAGTAAACAGAGGGTGGCAAACAGAGGGTGGCAAACAAAGGGCCCCAAACAGTGGGTGGCAAACAGAGGGCAGCAAACAGAGGTCGGCAAAATTAGGGCGGTAAAGAGGCAGCGGCAAACAGAGGGCCCCGATCAGAGGGCAGCATACAGAGGGCAGCAAACAGAGGGCTCCAAACAGAGGGTGGCAAACAAATGGAGGCAAACAGAGGGCGGCAAACAGAGGGCGGCAATCAGAGAGCGGAAAACAGAGGGCCCCAAAAAGAGGGACCCAAATAGAAGGCAGTAAACAGAGCGGCCCAAACAGAGGGTGGCAGACAGTGGGCGGCAAACAGAGGGCGGCAAAAAGAGGGCGGCAAACAGAGGGCCCCAAACAGAGGGCAGCAAACAGAGGGCGGCAAAGAGATGGCTCCAAACAGAGGGTGGTAAACAGAGGGCGGCAAACAGAGGGCAGCAAACAGAGTGCCCCAAACAGAGGGCGGCAAGCAGAGGGCGGCAAACAGAGGGTGACAAACAGAGCATGGCAAACAGTGGGCGGCAAACAGAGGGAGGCAAACAGAGGGAGGCAAACAGAGGACGGCAAACAGAGGGCGGCAAACAGAGGGCGGCAAACAGAGGGTGGCAAACAGAGGTCTTCAAAGAGACGGCGGAAACACAGGGCCCCAAAGAGATGCCCCCAAAATGAGGGCAGTAAACAGAGGGTGGCAAACAGAGGGCTGCAAACAGAGGGTGGCAAACAGATGGAGGCAAACAGAGGGCGGCAATCAGAGGGCGGCAAACAGAGGGCGGCAAAAAGAAGGCGGCAAACAGAGGGCGGCAATCACATGACGCCAAACAGAGGGCGGTAAACAGAGGCAGGCAAACAGAGGGCGGCCAACTTGGTGCGGTAAACAGTGAGACCCAAACAGAGGGCCTCAAACAGAAGGCGGCAAACACAGTCCGGCAAAAAGTGGGCTGCAAAACTGAAGGCGACGAAGAGAGGGCAGCAAACAGAGGGCGGCAACCAGAGGGCCCCAAAAAGAGGGCGGCAAACAGAGGGCGTCAAACAGAGGGTGTCAAACAGAGGGCGGCAAACAGAGGGCGGCACACAAAGGGCAGCAAACGGAGGGCGGCAAACAGAAGGCGACAAACAGGGGGTCCCAAACAGAGGGCGGCAAACAGAGGGCGGTAAACAAGGGGGACCCAAACAGAGGGCAGAAAAAAGGGGTTGGCAAACAGAGGGCAGCAAACAGAGGGCAGCAAATAGAGGGTGGCAAACAGAGGGCAGCAAACAGAGTGTGGCAAACAGATGGCGGCCAACAGAGGGCGGCAAACAGAGGGCAGCAAACAGCGGGCGGCAAAAAGTGGGCCCAAAACAGTGAGCAGCAAACAGAGGGCGGCAAACAGAGCGTGACAAACAGGGGGCGGCAAACAGACGGCAGCAAACAGAGGGCCCAAAACAGAGGGCGGCAAACAGAGGGCGGCAAACACAGGGTCCCAAACAGAGTGCCCCAAAAATGGGCAGCAAACAGAGGACGGCAAACAGAATGCGGCAAACAGAGGGCCAAAAACAGGGCCCTAAACAGAGGGCAGTAAACAGAGAGAGGCAAACAGAGGGCAACAAACAGAGGGCGGCAAATGGACGGCAGCAAACAGAGTGCCCCATATAGAGGGCAGCAAGCAGAGGGCGGCAAACAGAGGGTGGCAAACAGAGGGCGGCAAACAGAGGGAGGCAAACAGAGGGAGGCAAACAGAGGGCGGCAAACAGAGGGCCCCAAACAGAGGGCGGCAAACAGAGGGCTCCAATCAGAGGGTGGAAAACAGTTGGCGGCAAACAGAGGGCGGCAAAAAGAGGCTCCAAACAGAGGGTGGTAAACAAAGGTTCCAAACCGAGGGCAGCAAACAAAGTGCCCGAAACAGAGGGCGGCAAGCAGAGAGCGGCAAACAGAGGGTGACAAACAGAGGGTGGCAAACAGTGGGTGGAAAACAGAGGGAGGCAAACAGAGGGAGGCAAACAGAGGGCGGCAAACAGAGGGCGGCAATGAGAGGGCGGCAAACAGAGGGCCCCAAACAGTGAGCCCCAAACAGAGGTCGACAAGGAGAGGGCGGAAAACAGAGGACGGCAAAGTGAGGGCCCCAAACAGAGGGCGGCAAACAGAGGGCTCCAATCAGAGGGCGGCAAACAGAGAGCGGCAAACAGAGGGCGGCAAACAGGGCCGCAAACATAGGGCCCCAAACAGTGGGTGGCAAATGGAGGGCAGCAAACAGAGTGCCCCAAACAGAGGGCGGCAAGCAGAGGGCGGCAAACAGAGGGCGGCAAACAGAGGGCGGCAAACAGAAGATGGCGGGCAAACAGGAGGGGCCCCCAAACAGAGGGCGGCAAGCAGAGGGCGGCAAACAGAGGGCGGCAAACAGAGGGCGGCAAACAGAGGGCGGCAAAAAGAGGGCGGCAAACACAGGGCCCCAAACAGAGGGCAGCAAACAGAAGGCGGCAAAGAGATGGCTCCAAACAGAGGTTGGTAAACAGAGGGCGGCAAACCGAGGGCGGCAAACAGAATGCCCCAAACAGAGGGCGGGAAGCAGAGAGCGGCAAAAAGAGGGTGACAAGCAGAGAGTGGCAAACAGTGGGTGGAAAACAGAGGGAGGCAAACAGAGGGAGGCAAACAGAGGACGGCAAACAGAGGGCGGCGAACAGATGGCGGCAAACAGAGGTCTTCAAAGAGAGTGCAGAAACACAGGGACCCAAAGAGATGCCCCCAAAATGAGGGCAGTAAACAGAGGCTGGCAGCAGAGGGCTGCAAACAGAGGGTGGCAAACAGATGGAGGCAAACAGAGGGCGGCAATCAGAGGGCAGCAAACAGAGGGCAGAAAAGAGAGGGCCCGAAACAGAGGGCGGGAAACAGAGGGCGGCAATCACATGACGCCAAACAGAGGGTGTTAAACAGAGGGCGGCAAACAGAGGGCGGCCAACATAGTGCAGTAAACAGAGAGACCCAAACAGAGGGCCTCAAACAGAAGGCGGCAAACACAGTCCAGCAAAAAGTGGGCTGCAAACTGAAGGCGATGAACAGAGGGCAGCAAACAGAGGGTGCCAAACAGATGGAGTCAAACAGAGGGCGTCAAACAGCAGGCAGCACACAGAGGGCAGCAAACGGAGGGCGGTAAACAAGGGGGAACCAAACAGAGGGCGGAAAAAAGGGGTCGGCAAACAGAGGGCGGCAAACAGAGGGCAGCAAACAGACGGTGGCAAGCAGAGGAGGCAAACAGAGTGCGGCAAACAGAGGGCAGCAAATAGCGGGCGGCAAACAGAGGGCCCAAAACAGTGGGCGGCAAACAGGGGGCGATAAACAGAAGGTGGCAAACAGAGGTAGGAAAACAGAGGGAGCCAAATAGAAGGCAGCAAACAGAGGGCGGCATACAGAGGGCGACAAACACAGGTTCCCAGCAGAGTGCCCCAAACAGAGGGCAGCAAACAGAGGGCGGCAAACAGGGCGGGAAACAGAGGGAGGCCAACAGAAGATGGCAAACAGAGGGCCCCAAACAGGGGGCTGCAAACAGAGGGCGGCAAACAGAGGGCCCCAAACAGAGGGCCCCAAACAGAAGGAGGCATTCACAGTGCCGCAAACAGAGGGCAGCAAATGGAGGGCTCCAAACAGAGGGCGGCAAACAGAGGGAGGCTAACAGATGGCGGCAAACAGAGGGTGGCATACACAGTGCATCAAACAGAGGACAGCAAACGGAGGGATCCAAACAGAGGGCGGAAAACAGAGGGAGTCAAACAGAGGGCGGCAAACAGAGGCGGCAAACAGACAGCGGTTAACAGAGGGACCCAAACAGAAGGGCGGCAAACAGAGGGCGGCAAACAGAGGGCGACAAACATAGGGCAGTAAACAGAGGGCGGCAAACATGGGGGGGCAAACAGAGAGCGGAAAACAGAGGACGACAAACTGAGGGCGGCAAACAGAGGGCTGCAAACTGATGTCCCCAAACGGAGGGTGGCAAGCAGAGCTCGGCAAACAGAGGGCGGCAAACAGAGTGCCCCAAACAGACGGCAGCAAACAGATGGCGGCAAACATACGGCGGCAAACAGATGGAGGCAAACAGAGGATGGCAAATAGAGGGCGGAAAACAGAGCGCAGCAAACAGAGTGCAGCTAAGAGCGAGCGGCAAACAGAAAGCGGCATACAGAGGGAGGCAAATAGAGGGCGGCAAAGAGAGGGCGGCAAACAGAGGGGCCCAAAAAGAGGTCCCAACCAAAGGGCAGTAAACAGAGGACGGCAAACAGAGTGCGGCAGAGGGCGGCAAACAAAGGGCCCCAAACAGAGGGTGGCAAACAGGGGGCAGCAAAAAGAGGGCACCAAACAGAGGGCCCCAAATAGAGGGCAGTAAACAGAGGCTGGCAAACAGAGTGCGGCAAACAGATGGCGGCCAGCAGAGGGCGGCAAACAGAGGGCAGCAAACAGCTGGCGGCAAACAGAGGGCCCAAAACAGAGGGCCCCAAACAGAGCACAGTGAAGAGAGGGCAGCAAACAGAGGGCGGCAATCAGAGTGCCCCAAACAGAGTGCTGCAAATAGAGGGCAGCAAAGAGATCGGCAAACAGAGGGTCACAAACAGAGGGCGGCAAGCAGAGTGCACCAAACAGAGGGTGGCAAGCAGAGGGCGGCAAACAGAGGGAGGCAAACAGAGAGCGGCAAACAGAGGGCGGCAAACAGAGGGAGGCAAACAGAGGGCGACAAACAGAGGGCGGCAAACAGAGGGCAGCAAACAGAGGGCAGCAAACTTAGGGCCCCAAACAGAGAGCGGCAAACGGGTGGTGGCAAAAAGAGGGCCCCAAACAGAGGGCAGCAAACAGAGGGCGGCAAGCAGACGGCGACAAACAGAGGGCCGTAAACATAGGGAGGCAAACAGAGCGAGCCAAACTGAGGGCGGTAAACAAAGGGTGGAAAACGGAGGGAGCCAAACAGAAGGCGGCAAACAGAGGGCGGGAAACAGAGGGCCCCAAACAGAGTGCTCCAAACAGAGGGCGGCAAACAGAGGGTGCCAAACAGAGTGCTCCAAACAGAGGGCAGCAAACAGAGGACGGCAAACAGAGGACTCCAAACAGAAGGTGGCAAACAGAAGGAGTCAAACATAGGGCGGCAAACAGAGGCCGGCAAACAGAGGCCGCAAACAGAAAGCAGCAAACAGAGGCCCCCAAACAGATGGTGGCGAACAGACGGTGGCAAACAGAGGCCGGCAAACAGAGGGTGGCAAATAGAGGGCGGCAAATAGAGGGCGGCAAATGGAGGGTGGCAAACAGAGAGGAGCAAACAGAGGGCCCCAAACAGAAGGTGGCAAACAGAGGGCAGCATACAGAGAGTGGTAAACAGAGCACGGCAAACAGAGTGACCCAAACAGAGGGCGGCAAACAGAATGCGGCAAACAACGCAAGGCAAACAGAGGGCGGCAAACAGTGGGCGGCAAACAGAGGGCGAAAATCAGAGGGCGGCAAAGTGAGTGAGGCAAACAGAGGGAGGCAAAGAGAGGGCAGCAAACAGAGGGCTCCAAACAGAGGGCGGCAAACAGAGTGCCCCAAACAGAGGGCGGCCAGCAGTGGGCGGCAAACAGTGGGCGGCAAACTGAGTGAGGGAAACAGAGGGAGGCAAACAGAGTGCGGCAAACAGAGGTCAGCAAACAGACGGCGGCAAACATAGGATCCCAAACAGAGGGCGGCAAACAGAGGACGGCAAACATAGAGCCCCAAACAGAGGTCAGCAAACAGAGGGCGACAATCAGAGGGCCCCAAACAGAAGGCGGCAATCAGTGGGCGGCAAACAGAGGGCGGTAAACAGAGGGACCCACACAGAAGGCGGCAAACAGAGGGCAGAAAGCAGAGGGCGGCAAATCGATGACGGATAACAGAGGGCCTCAAACAGGAGGCGGCAAACAGTGGCCGGCAAACAGAGGGCAGCAAACAGAGGGAGGCAACAGTTTGGGGCCAAAACAGAGGGCAGCAAACGGAGGGCGGCAAACAGAAGGCGACAAACAGGGGGTCCCAAACAGAGGGCGGCAAACAGAGGGCGGTAAACAAGGGGGACCCAAACAGAGGGCAGAAAAAAGGGGTTGGCAAACAGAGGGCAGCAAACAGAGGGCAGCAAATAGAGGGTGGCAAACAGAGGGCAGCAAACAGAGTGTGGCAAACAGATGGCGGCCAACAGAGGGCGGCAAACAGAGGGCAGCAAACAGCGGGCGGCAAAAAGTGGGCCCAAAACAGTGAGCAGCAAACAGAGGGCGGCAAACAGAGCGTGACAAACAGGGGGCGGCAAACAGACGGCAGCAAACAGAGGGCCCAAAACAGAGGGCGGCAAACAGAGGGCGGCAAACACAGGGTCCCAAACAGAGTGCCCCAAAAATGGGCAGCAAACAGAGGACGGCAAACAGAATGCGGCAAACAGAGGGCCCCAAAAACAGGGCCCTAAACAGAGGGCAGTAAACAGAGGGAGGCAAACAGAGGGCAACAAACAGAGGGCGGCAAATGGACGGCAGCAAACAGAGTGCCCCATATAGAGGGCAGCAAGCAGAGGGCGGCAAACAGAGGGTGGCAAACAGAGGGCGGCAAACAGAGGGCGGCAAACAGAGGGCGGCAAACAGAGGGCGGCAAACAGAGGGCCCCAAACAGAGGGCGGCAAACAGAGGGCTCCAATCAGAGGGCGGCAAACAGTGGGCGGCAAACAGAGGGCAGCAAAAAGAGGGCGGCAAACACAGGGCCCCAAACAGAGGGCAGCAAACAGAGGGCGGCAAAGAGATGGCTCCAAACAGAGAGTGGTAAACAAAGGCCCCAAACCGAGGGCGGCAAACAGAGTGCCCCAAACAGAGGGCGGCAAGCAGAGAGCGGCAAACAGAGGGTGACAAACAGAGGGTGGCAAACAGTGGGTGGAAAACAGAGGGAGGCAAACAGAGGGAGGCAAACAGAGGGCGGCAAACAGAGGGCGGCAATGAGAGGGCGGCAAATAGAGGGCCCCAAACAGTGAGCCCCAAACAGAGGTCGACAAGGAGAGGGCGGAAAACAGAGGACGGCAAAGTGAGGGCCCCAAACAGAGGGCGGCAAACAGAGGGCTCCAATCAGAGGGCGGCAAACAGAGAGCGGCAAACAGAGGGCGGCAAACAGGGCCGCAAACATAGGGCCCCAAACAGTGGGTGGCAAATGGAGGGCAGCAAACAGAGTGCCCCAAACAGAGGGCGGCAAGCAGAGGGCGGCAAACAGAGGGCGGCAAACAGAGGGAGGCAAAGAGAGGGCGGCAAACAGAGGGCCCCAAACAGAGGGCGGCAAACAGAGGGCTCCAATCAGAGGGCGGCAAACAGTGGGCGGCAAACAGAGGGCGGCAAAAAGAGGGCGGCAAACACAGGGCCCCAAACAGAGGGCAGCAAACAGAAGGCGGCAAAGAGATGGCTCCAAACAGAGGTTGGTAAACAGAGGGCGGCAAACCGAGGGCGGCAAACAGAATGCCCCAAACAGAGGGCGGGAAGCAGAGAGCGGCAAAAAGAGGGTGACAAGCAGAGAGTGGCAAACAGTGGGTGGAAAACAGAGGGAGGCAAACAGAGGGAGGCAAACAGAGGACGGCAAACAGAGGGCGGCAAACAGATGGCGGCAAACAGAGGTCTGCAAAGAGAGTGCAGAAACACAGGGACCCAAAGAGATGCCCCCAAAATGAGGGCAGTAAACAGAGGCTGGCAGCAGAGGGCTGCAAACAGAGGGTGGCAAACAGATGGAGGCAAACAGAGGGCGGCAATCAGAGGGCAGCAAACAGAGGGCAGAAAAGAGAGGGCCCGAAACAGAGGGCGGGAAACAGAGGGCGGGAAACAGAGGGCGGCAATCACATGACGCCAAACAGAGGGTGTTAAACAGAGGGCGGCAAACAGAGGGCGGCCAACACAGTGCAGTAAACAGAGAGACCCAAACAGAGGGCCTCAAACAGAAGGCGGCAAACACAGTCCAGCAAAAAGTGGGCTGCAAACTGAAGGCGATGAACAGAGGGCAGCAAACAGAGGGTGCCAAACAGATGGAGTCAAACAGACGGCGTCAAACAGAAGGCAGCACACAGAGGGCAGCAAACGGAGGGCGGTAAACAAGGGGGAACCAAACAGAGGGCGGAAAAAAGGGGTCGGCAAACAGAGGGCGGCAAACAGAGGGCAGCAAACAGAAGGTGGCAAGCAGAGGAGGCAAACAGAGTGCGGCAAACAGAGGGCAGCAAATAGCGGGCGGCAAACAGAGGGCCCAAAACAGTGGGCGACAAACAGGGGCCGATAAACAGAAGGTGGCAAACAGAGGTAGGAAAACAGAGGGAGCCAAATAGAAGGCAGCAAACAGAGGGCGGCATACAGACGGTGGCAAACACAGGTTCCCAAACAGAGTGCCCCAAACAGAGGGCAGCAAACAGAGGGCGGCAAACAGGGCGGGAAACAGAGGGAGGCAAACAGAAGATGGCAAACAGAGGGCCCCAAACACGGGGCTGCAAACAGAGGGCGGCAAACAGAGGGCCCCAAACAGAGGGCCCCAAACAGAAGGAGGCATTCACAGGGCCGCAAACAGAGGGCAGCAAATGGAGGGCTCCAAACAGAGGGCGGCAAACAGAGGTCGAGTAAAATGGCGCGGATTGACATGAGAGGCTACGTTGCTGCCTCCGCGGGCTAACTTTGGCTCGGCTTGGCTTTATTCGGGCGAGGGCCTAACAGACGAGCGGCAACAGAGGGTGGCAATTTACACAGTGCATCAAAACAGAGGACAGCAAACTGAGGGTCAAAAAACCAAGACATGGCGTGTGAAAAACAGAGGAGGCAAAACAGGAGGGCGCAAAAACAGAGGCGGCAAACAGGACAGCGGTTAACAGAGGGACCCAAACAGAAGGGCGGCACAAGAGGGCGGCAAACAGAGGGCGACAAACATAGGGCAGCAAACAGAGGGCGGCAAACATGGGGGGGCAAACAGAGAGCGGAAAACAGAGGACGACAAACTGAGGGCGGCAAACAGAGGGCTGCAAACTGATGTCCCCAAACGGAGGGTGGCAAGCAGAGGTCGGCAAACAGAGGGCGGCAAACAGAGTGCCCCAAACAGACGGCAGCAAACAGATGGCGGCAAACATACGGCGGCAAACAGATGGAGGCAAACAGAGGATGGCAAATAGAGGGCGGAAAACAGAGCGCAGCAAACAGAGTGCAGCTAAGAGCGAGCGGCAAACAGAAAGCGGCATACAGAGGGTGGCAAATAGAAGGCGGCAAAGAGAGGGCGGCAAACAGAGGGGCCCAAAAAGAGGTCCCAACCAAAGGGCAGTAAACAGAGGACGGCAAACAGAGTGCGGCAAACAGAGGGCGGCAAACAAAGGGCCCCAAACAGAGGGTGGCAAACAGGGGGCAGCAAAAAGAGGGCACCAAACAGAGGGCCCCAAATAGAGGGCAGTAAACAGAGGCTGGCAAACAGAGTGCGGCAAACAGATGGCGGCCAGCAGAGGGCGGCAAACAGAGGGCAGCAAACAGCTGGCGGCAAACAGAGGGCCCAAAACAGAGGGCCCCAAACAGAGCACAGTGAAGAGAGGGCAGCAAACAGAGGGCGGCAATCAGAGTGCCCCAAACAGAGTGCTGCAAATAGAGGGCAGCAAAGAGATCGGCAAACAGAGGGTCACAAACAGAGGGCGGCAAGCAGAGTGCACCAAACAGAGGGTGGCAAGCAGAGGGCGGCAAACAGAGGGAGGCAAACAGAGAGCGGCAAACAGAGGGCGGCAAACAGAGGGAGGCAAACAGAGGGCGACAAACAGAGGGCGGCAAACAGAGGGCAGCAAACAGAGGGCAGCAAACTTAGGGCCCCAAACAGAGAGCGGCAAACGGGTGGTGGCAAAAAGAGGGCCCCAAACAGTGGGCAGCAAACAGAGGGCGGCAAGCAGACGGCGACAAACAGAGGGCCGTAAACATAGGGAGGCAAACAGAGCGAGCCAAACTGAGGGCGGTAAACAAAGGGTGGAAAACGGAGGGAGCCAAACAGAAGGTGGCAAACAGAGGGCGGGAAACAGAGGGCCCCAAACAGAGGGCGGCAAACAGAGGGCGGCAAACAGAGGGTGCCAAACAGAGTGCTCCAAACAGAGGGCAGCAAACAGAGGACGGCAAACAGAGGACTCCAAACAGAAGGTGGCAAACAGAAGAAGTCAAACATAGGGCGGCAAACAGAGGCCGGCAAACAGAGGCCGCAAACAGAATGCAGCAAACAGAGGCCCCCAAACAGATGGTGGCGAACAGACGGTGGCAAACAGAGGCTGGCAAACAGAGGGTGGCAAATAGAGGGCGGCAAATAGAGGGCGGCAAATGGAGGGTGGCAAACAGAGAGGAGCAAACAGAGGGCCCCAAACAGAAGGTGGCAAACAGAGGGCAGCATACAGAGAGTGGTAAACAGAGCACGGCAAACAGAGTGACCCAAACAGAGGGCGGCAAACAGAATGCGGCAAACAACGCAAGGCAAACAGAGGGCGGCAAACAGTGGGCGGCAAACAGAGGGCGAAAATCAGAGGGCGGCAAAGTGAGTGAGGCAAACAGAGGGAGGCAAAGAGAGGGCAGCAAACAGAGGGCTCCAAACAGAGGGCGGCAAACAGAGTGCCCCAAACAGAGGGCGGCCAGCAGTGGGCGGCAAAGAGTGGGCGGCAAACTGAGTGAGGGAAACAGAGGGAGGCAAACAGAGGGCGGCAAACAGAGGGCGGCAAACAGACGGCGGCAAACATAGGATCCCAAACAGTGGGCGGCAAACAGAGGGCGGCAAACATAGGGCCCCAAACAGAGGTCAGCAAACAGAGGGCGGCAATCAGAGGGCCCCAAACAGAAGGCGGCAATCAGTGGGCGCAAACAGAGGGCAGTAAACAGAGGGACCCACACAGAAGGCGGCAAACAGAGGGCAGAAAACAGAGGGCGGCAAACCGGGGGCGGATAACAGAGGGCCTCAAACAGGAGGCGGCAAACAGTGGCCGGCAAACAGAGGGCAGCAAACAGAGGGAGGCAATCAGTTGGGGCCAAACAGAGGGCGGCAAACAGAGGGCGGCAAACAGACAGCGGCAAACAGAGGGCGAAAATACAGGGGGTCAAACAAAGGACCCAAACAGAGGACAGCAGAGGGTGGCAAACAGAGCACGGCAAACACAGGGCGGCAAACAGAGGGCACCAAACAGTTGGTGGCAAACAGAGAGCTGCAAACAGAGGGTTGCAAATAGAGGGGGGAAAAAAAGGACAAAAGCAGAGGGCAGCAGAGGGTCGCAAACAAAGCGCGGCAAACAGAGGGCGGCAAAGAGAGGGCGGCAAAGAGAGGGCGCGAAACAGAGTGCCCCTAAAAGAGGGCCCCAAACAGAGGGCAGTAAACAGAGGGTGGCAAACGGAGTGCGGCAAACAGAGCGCGGTAAAGAGAGGGCGGCAAACAGATGGCCGCAAACAGAGAGCGGCAGACAGAGGGCGCTAAACACAGTACCCCAAACAGAGGGCGGCAAACAGAAGGAGGCAAACAGAAGGAGGCAAACATCGGGCTCCAAGCAGACGGCGGCAAACAGAGGGTGGCAAACAGAGTGCCCTAAACAGAGGGCAGGAAACAGAGGGCGGCAAACAGAGGGCTGGAAACAGATGGCCACAAAGAGAGGGCGGCATACAGAGGGCGGCAAACAGAGGGCGGCAAACAGAGGGCCCCAAACAGAAGGCAGAAAACAGAGGGCAGAAAACAGAGGGAGGCAAAAAGAGGACGGCAAACAGAGGGTGTAAAACAGAGGGCCCCAAACAGAGTGCATTTAACAGAGGGCGTCAAACAGAATGCATTTAACAGAGGGTGTCAAACAAAGGGCTGCAAACAGATAGCCGCGAACTCAGGGCCCCAAAGAGAGGGCGGCAAACAGAGGGCTCCAAACAGAAGGTGGCAAACGGATAGAGGCAAACATAGGGTGGCAAACAGTGTGCCCCAATCAGAGGGCCCCAAACAGGGGGCAGCAAACAGAGGGCGGCACAAGAGGGCAGCAAACATAGGGCTGGAAACAGATGGCCACAAACAGAGGGCTGCAAACAGAGGGCCCCAAACAGAAAGCAGCAAACAGAGGGCGGAAAACAGAGGGAGGAAAAAAAAAGGACGGTCTTCAGAGGGCGGCAAAGAGAGGGCGGCAAAGAGAGGGCGGCAAACAGAGGGCCCCAAACAGAGGGCAGCAAACAGAGGGCGGCAAACAGAGGTCAGCAATAGTGGGCGGCAAACACAGGGCCCCAAACAGAGGGCAGCAAACAGAGGGCGGCAAACAGAGGGCTGCAAATAGAGAGGGGCAAACAAAGGACCCAAAAAGAGGGCAGCAGAAGGCGGCAAACACAACGCCGCAAACAGAGGGCAGCAAACAGAGGGCAGCAAACTGAGGGCAGAAAACAGACAGCCCCAAACAGAGGGCGGAAAACAGAGGGTGGCAAACAGAGTGCAGCAAACAGAGGGCGGCAAACAGAGTGCCCCAATCAGAGGTCAGCAAACAGACGGCGCCAAACAGTGGTAGCCAAACATGCGGCGGCAAACAGAGGGTAGCAAACAGAAGGGCAACAAACAGAGGGCCCCAAACAGAAGGCGGCAAACCGAGGGCAGCAAACAGAGGGCGGCAAATGGAGAGAGGGAAACAGAGTGTGGCAAACAGAGGGTGGCAAACAGAGGGAGAGAAAGAGAGGGTGGCAAACAGAGGGCAGCAAACAGAGGGCCCCAACCAGAAGGTGGCAACCAAGTGCAGAAAACAGAGGGTGGCAAACAGAGGGCCCCAAACAGAGGCGTCAATAAGAGGGCGGCAAACAGAGGGAGGAAAAAGAGGACGGTAAACAGAGGGCGGCAAACAGAGGGTGGCAAACAGTGGGCGGCAAAGAGAGGGCCCCAAACAGAGGGCCCCAAACAGAGGGCAGTAAACAGAGAGTTGTAAACAGACGGCGGCAAACAGAGGGCCCCAAACAGAGGACGTCAAACTAAGGGCAGCAAACAGTGGGCGGCAAACAGAGGGCGACAAACAGAGGGTGGCAAACCGAGGTCCCCAAACAGAGGGCATTAAACAGCGGAAGGCAAACAGAGTGCGGAAAACAGACGGCGGCAAACGGAGGGCGGCAATCAGAGGGCCCCAAAGGGAGGGCAGAAAACGGAGGATGGCAAACAGAGGACGGCAAGCAGAGGGAAGGAAACAGAGGGTGGCAAACAGAGGGCGGCAAACAGAGGGAGGGAAACAGAGGGCGGCAAACAGAGGGCGGCAAACAGAGGGCGGCAAACAGAGGGCGGCAAACAGAAGGCGGCAGACAGAGGGCAACAAACTTAGGGCGGCAAACAGAGCGCAGCAAACAGAGGGATGCAAACAGAGGGATGCAAACAGAGGGTGGCAAACAGAGGAAGGCAAACATAGGGCGGCAAAGAGAAGGCGGGAAACAGCCTGCGGCAAACAGAGGGTGGCAAACAGAGGGCGGCAAACGGACGGCGGCAAACAGAGGGCCCAATAGAGGGCATCAAACAGAGAGCAGCAAACAGCGGGCGGCAAACAGTGGGCCCCAAGCAGAGGGCGGCAAACAAAGGCCCCAAACAGAGGGCAGCAAACAGAGGGTGGCAAAAGACGATGGCAAACAGAGGACTGCAAACAGAGGGTGGCAAACAGAGGGCGGCAAACAGAGTGCCCCAATCAGAGGGCAGCAAACAGACGGCACGAAACAGAGGTCGGCAAACGTAGGGCGGCAAACAGCGTGCGGCAAACAGAGGGTGGCAAACAGAGGGCAGCAAACGGACGGCGGCAAAAAGAGGGCCCCAAATAGAAGGCGGCAAACAGAGGGAGGCAATCAGAGGGAGGCAAACAGAGGGCGTCAAACAGAGAGCAGCAAACAGAGGGCGGCAAACAAAGGCCCCAAACAGAGGGCAGCATACAGAGGGCGGCAAAAGACTGTGGCAAACAGAGGGCTGCAAACAGAGGGCGGCAAACAGCGGGCGGCAAACAGAGTGCGGCATACCGAGGTCCCCAAACAGAGGGCGTCAAACAGCGGAAGGCAAACAGAGTGCGGCAAACAGAGGGCGGCAAACAGATGGCGGCAATCAGAGGGCCCCAAACAGAAGGCAGCAAACAGAGGACGGCAAGCAGAGGGTGGCAAACAGAGGGAGGGAAACAGAGGGTA
Source organism: Sphyrna mokarran (assembly GCA_024679065.1). Classification (NCBI taxonomy): domain Eukaryota; kingdom Metazoa; phylum Chordata; class Chondrichthyes; order Carcharhiniformes; family Carcharhinidae; genus Sphyrna; species Sphyrna mokarran. Next base: position 17,035 of record JAGIQG010000051.1, on the reverse strand, counting down.
GCAAACAGAGGGTGGCAAACAGAGGGAGGGATACAGAGGGCGGCAAACAGAGGGCGGCAAACAGAGGGCGGCACACAGAGGGAGAGAAACAGAAGGGTTGCAAACAGAGGGCGGCAAACAGAGGGTGGCAAACAGAGTGCGGCAAACGGTGGGCCCCAAACAGAAGGCGGCAGACAGAGGGCAAAAAACTGAGGGCGGCAAACAGAGTGCAGCAAACAGAGGGATGCAAACAGAATGCGGAAAACATAGGGCGGCAAATAGAGAGCGGCAAACAGTGGACGGCAAACAGAGGCTCCAAACAGAGGGCCCCAAACAGAGGGCAGTAAACAGAGGGCGGCAAACAGAGTGTGGCTATCTGAGGCGGCAAACAGATGTTGGCAAACAGAGGGACCCAAACAAAGAGCGGCAAACAGAGGCCGGCAAACAGAGGGCCCCAAACAGAGGGCGTCAAACAGATGGCAGCAAACAGAGGGCGGCAAACAGAGTCGGCAAACAGAGGGCGGCAAACAGAATGCCGCAAACCGAAGGCGGCAAACAGTGGGCGGTAAACAGATTGCAGCAAACAAAGGGCGGCAAACAGAGGGACCCAAACAGAAGGCAGCAAACAGAGGGCGCCAAAAAGATGGCAGTAAACAGAGGGCGGCAAACAGAGGGCGACATACAGAAGGTGGCAAACATAGTGCCCCAATCAGAGGTCAGCAAACAGACGGCGCCAAACAGACGGTGGCAAACATAGAGCGGAAAACAGCGGGCGGTAAACAGAAGGCGGCAAACAGAGGGCGGCAAACAGAAGGTGGCAAACAGAGGGCGGCAAACAGAGTGCGGCAAACAGGGGGCGGCAAACTGAAAGCAGCAAACAGAACTGTGACAAACAGAGGGCGGCAAACAGGGGGCCGCAAACAGGGGCGGCAAACTGAAAGCAGCTAACACAACCGTGACAAACAGAGGGCGGCAAACAGAGGGCAATGAACAGGGGGCTCCAAACAGAGGGCAGCAAAAGATTGCGGCAAACACAGGGTGGCAAAAAGAGGGACCCAAACAGAGTGCCCCAAACAGAGGGCAGTAAACAGGGGGCGGCAAACAGAGTGCAGCAAACAGAGGGATGCAAACAGAGGGCGGCAAACAGAGGGCACCCAAAAAGAGCGCCCCAAACAGAGGGCCCGAAACAGAGGGCAGTAAACAGAGGGCGGCAAACAGACCGCAACATGCAGAGGGATACAAACAGCGGGCTCCAAACAGAGAGCGGCAAACATTGGGCACCAAACAGAGGGCGGCAAAAAGCGGGCGGCAAACAGAGGGTGGGAAACAGAGGGCCCCAAACAGAGAGCGGAAAACAGGGCGGCAAACAGAGGGCGACAAACAGAGTGCCACAATTCGAGGTCAGGAAACAGACGGCGCCAAACAGAAGGTGGCAAACATAGAGCGGAAAACAGAGGGCGGTAAACAGAAGGCGGCAAATAGAGGGCGGCAAACAGAGGGCGCCAAACAGAGGGCGGAAAACAGAGGGCGGCAAACAGAGTGTGGCAAACTGAGGCGGCAAACACATGTTGGAAAACAGAGGGACCCAAACAAAGGGCGGCAAACAGAGGGCGGCAAAGATAGGGCGTCAAACAGATGGCTGCAAACAGAGGGTGGCAAACAGAGCTCGGCAAACAGAAAGCCGCAAACCGAAGGTGGCAAACAGTGGGCGGCAAACAGATTGCGGCAAACAGAGGGACCCAAACAGAAGGCGGCAAACAGAGGGCGGCAAACAGAGGGATGCAAACAGAGGGATGCAAACAGAGGGCTACAAACAGAGGGCGGCAAACAGAGGGCCCCAAACAGAGGGCGGAAAACAGAGGGAAGCAAACAGAGGGCAGTAAACAGAGGGCGGCAAACAGAGCGCAGCAAAGAGATGGATGCAAACAGAGGGCGGCAAAGAGAGGGTGGCAAACAGAGTGCCCAAAACTGAGGTTACCAAACAGACCGGGCCCAAAACAGAGGGCAGCAAACAGAGGGCAGCAAACAAAGGGCCGCAAATAGAGGGCGGAAAACAGAGGGTGGCAAACAGAGTGCGGCAAACAGAAGACGCCAAACAGACTGCCCCAAACAGAAGGCAGCAAACAGAGGGCAACAAACTGAGGGCAGCAAAGAGAGGGATGCAAAGAGAGGGCGGCAAACAGAGGGCAGCAAACAGAGGGAGGGAAAAAGAGGGCGGCAAACAGAGGGCGGCAAACAGAGGGTGGCAAACAGAGGCCTCAAACAGAGGGCAACAAACAGAGGGAGCAAACAGACCGCGGCAAACAGAGGGCAGCAAACAGAGGGCCCCAAACAGAGGGCCACAAACAGAGGGCCGCAAACAGAAGGTGGCAAACACAGGGCCCCCAACGGAGGGCGGAAAACAGAGGGTGGCAAACAGAGGGCCCCAAACAGAGGGCCTCAAACAGAGGGAAGCAAACAGAGAGCGGCAAACAGATTGCAGCAAAGAGAGGGCGGCAAACAGAGGGCCCCAAACAGAGGGCACCAAACAGAGGGCAGTAAACAGAGGGCGGCAAACACAGCGCAGCAAACAGAGGGATGCAAACAGAAGGCGGCAAACTGAGGGCACCAAACAGAGGGAGACAAACAGAGGGCAGCAAACAGAGGGCGGCAAAGAGAGTGTCCCAAACAGAGGTCAGCAAACAGACGGCGCCAAACAGACGGAGGCAAACATAGGGTGGCAAACAGAGGGCCCCAAACAGAAGGCGGCAAAGAGAAGGTGGCAAACAGAGGGCCCCAAACAGAGGGTGGCAAACAGAAGGCGGCAAAGAGAAGGCGGCAAACAAAGGGCACCAAACAGAGGGGGGAAAAAAGAGGACGGCAAACAGAGGGTGGCAAAAAGAGGGTGGCAAACAGAGGGACCAAACAGAAGGCAGCAAACAGAGGGCGGTCTAAAGAGGGCAGCAAACAGAGGGTGGCAAGCATTGGCCCCAAACAGAAGGAGCCAAACAGAGGGCCCCAAACAGAGGGTGGCAAACAGAGGGTGGCAAACAGAGGGCGGCAAACAGGGGGCGGCAAACTGAAAACAGCAAACAGAACTGTGACAAACAGAGGACTGCAAACAAAGGGCAACGAACAGGGGGCTCCAAACACCCCAAACAGAGGGCTTTAAACAGAGGGTGGCAAACAGAGGGCCCAAAAAAGAGGGCGGCAAACAGAGGGCCCCAAACAGAGGGCGGCAAACAGAGGGTGGGAAACAGAGTGCAGCAAACAGGGGGCAGCAAACTGAAAGCAGTAAACAGAACCATGACAAACAGAGGGCCCCAAATAAAGGGCGACGAACACGGGGCTCCAAACAGAGGGCCCCAAACAGAGGGCAGTAAACAGAGGGTGGCAAACAGAGGTTGGCAAACAGAGGGCGGCAAACAGAAGGTGGCAGGTAGAGGACAGCAAACCGTGGGCCCCAAACAGAGGGTGTCAAACAGTGGTCCCCAAACAGAGGGAGGTATACAACGGGCGGCAAACAGAGTGCGCAAAAAGAGGGCGGCAAACGGAGGGCGGCAAACAGAGGGCCCCAAACAGAGGGCAGCAAAAAGAGAGCCCCAAACACAGGGCGGCAAACACAGGGCGGCAAAATAAAGGCCACAAACAGAGGGCAGAAAGCAGAGGGCCCCAAACAGAGGGCGGAAAACAGAGGATGGCAAAAAGAAGGTGGCAAAAGAGGGCGGCAAACACAGGGCAATAAAGAGGGGTCGGCAAACAGAGGGCGTATACAGAGGTCGGCAAACTGAGGGCGGCAAGCAGAGGGCCCCAACACAGGGCCATAAACTGAGGGCAGTAATCAGAAGGCGGCAAACAGCAGGCGGCAAACAGAAGGCGGCAAAAAGAGGGCCCCAAACTGAGGGCGGAAATCAGTGGACGGCAAACGGAGGGCAGTAAACACAGGGCGGCAAACAGAGTGCGGCAAACAGAGGGCAACAAATGGAGGGCGGCAAAAAGAGGGCGGAAAACAGAGTGCGGCAAACAGAGGGCCCCAAACAGAGGGCGGCAAATAGATGGCGGCAAACAGAGGTCCCCAAAGAGAGCACGGAATACAGAGGGCGGCAAACAGAGGGCGACAAACAGAGGGCGGCAAACAGAAGGCCCCAAACAGAAAGCGGCAAAGAGCAGGCGGCAAACAGAGTGCCGCAAACAGAGGGTGGCATACAGACACGGCAAACAGAGGGCCGCAAACAGAGGGCAGTAATCAGAGATCGGCAAAGAGAGGGCGGCAATCAAAGGGCGGCAAACAGAGGGCGGCAAACTGAGCGCACCAAACAGAGTGCAGTAAACAGAGGGCAGTAAACAGAGGGCGGCAAACAGAGGGCGGCAAAAAGAGGGCGGGAAACAGAGGGTGGCAAACAGAAGGCAGCAAACAAAGAGCCCCAAACAGAGGGCGCCAAAGAGCAGGCGGGAAAAGTCGACGGCAAACACAGAGTGATAAGTATAGGGCGGTAAACAGAGGGCGGCAAACAGACGACCCAAAACAGAGCGCGGCAAACATAGGGCGGCATACTGAGGGCGGCAAACAGAGGGCCGCAAACAGAGGGCCGCAAACAGAGGGCGGCAAACAGAGGGCGGCAAACAGAGGGCGTCAAACAGAGGGCGGCAAACAGAGGGCCGCAAACAGAGGGCGGCAAACAGAGGGCGGCAAACAGAGGGCGGCAAACAGAGGGCTGCAAACAGAGGGCGGCAAACAGAGGGCGGCAAACAGAGGGCGGCAAACAGAGGGCGGCAAACAGAGGGCGGCAAACAGAGGGCGGCAAACAGAGGGCCAAAAACAGAGGGCCAAAAACAGAGGGCCAAAAAAGAGGGCGGCAAACAGAGGGCGGCAAACAGAGGGCGGCAAACAGAGGGCGGCAAACAGAGGGCGGCAAACAGAGGGCGGCAAACAGAGGGCGGCAAACAGAGGGCGGCAAACAGAGGGCGGCAAACAGAGGGCGGCAAACAGAGGGCGGCAAACAGAGGGCGGCAAACAGAGGGCGGCAAACAGAGGGCGGCAAACAGAGGGCGGCAAACAGAGGGCGGCAAACAGAGGGCGGCAAACAGAGGGCGGCAAACAGTGTGCGGCAAACAGAGGGCGGCAAACAGAGGGCGGCAAACAGAGGGCGGCAAACAGAGGGCGGCAAACAGAGGGCGGCAAACAGAGGGCGGCAAACAGAGGGCGGCAAACAGAGTGCAGCAAACAGGGGGCGGCAAACAGAGGGCGGCAAACAGAGGGCGGCAAACACATTGCGGCAAACAGAGGGAGGCAAAAAGAGGATGGCAATTAGAGGGAGGGTAACAGAGGGCGGAAAACAGAGGGCGGCGAACAGAGTGTGGCAAACAGAGTACGGCCAACAGAGTGTAGCAAACAGAGGGCGGCAAATAGAGGGCGGCAAACAGAGGGCCATAACACAGGGCCCCAAACAGAGGGCAGTAAACATAGGGCGGCAAGCAGAGTGCGGCACACGGAGGGCGGCATACAGAGGGCGGCAAACAGAGGGAGGCAAACAGAGGGCAGCAAGCAGAGGGCGGCAAACAGACGACCCCAAACAGAGGGCGGCAAACATAGGGCGGCATACTGAGGAGGGCAAACAGAGGGCACCAAACAGAGGGCATCAAACAGAGGGCGGCAAACATGGGATGGCAATCCGAGATCGGCAAAGAGAGGGCCCAAACAGAGGGCGGCAATCAGAGGGCGGCAAACAGAGTGCGGCAAACAGAGGGCCCCAAAGAGAGGGCACCATACAGAGGGCGGCAGACAGAGGGAGGCAAACGGAGTGTGGCAAACAGGAGGCAGCAAACAGAGGGTGGCAAACATAGGGCGGCATACTGAGGGCGGCAAAGAGAGGGCCCTAAATAGAGGGCCTCAAACAGAGGGCGGCAAACAGGCGGCGGCATTCAGAGGGCTCGAAACAGTGGGCGGTAAACAGAGGGCGGCAAACAGAGGACACCAAACAGAGGGTGGCAAACAGAGAGCGGCAAACAGAGGGTGGCAAACAGGGGCCGGGAAACAGAGTTCGGCAAACAGAGGGGGACAAACAGACATCGGCATAAAGAGGGCGGCAATCAGATTGCCCCAAACAGTGGTCAGCAAACAGAGGGTGACAAACAGAGGGCAGCAAACAGAGGGCGGCAAACATAAGGCTCCAAACAGAGGGCACCAAACAGAAGGCGGCAAACAGAGGGCGGCAAACAGAGTGCGGCAAACAGAGGGCCCAAAAGACAGGGCACCAAACAGAGGGCGGCAAACAGAGGGAGGCAAACGGTGTGCGGCAAACAGAAGGCGGCCAACTGAGGGCGACAAACATAGGGCGGCATACTGAGGGCGGCAAAGAGAGGGCCCCAAACAGAGGGCCTCAAACAGAGGGCGGCAAACAGGGGGCGGCATTCAGAGGGCTCAAAACAGTGGGACGTAAACAGAGGGCGGCAAACAGAGGGCGGCAAACAGAGGACAAACAGAGTGCGGCAAAAAGGAGGCGGCAAACAGAGGGCGGCAAACAGAGGGCGGCAAATAGAGGGCCCCAAACAGAGGTCTGCAAACAGAGGGTGGCAAACACATTGCGGCAAACAGAGGGCGGCAAAAGAGGATGGCAATTAGAGGACGGAAAGCAGAGGGAGAGTAACAGAGGGCGGAAAACAGAGGGCGGCCAACAGAGTGTGGCAAACAGAGGACGGCCAACAGAGTGTAGCAAACAGAGGGCGGCAAATAGAGGGCGGCAAACAGAGGGCCATAACACAGGGCCCAAAACAGAGGGCAGTAAACATAGGGCGGCAAGCAGAGTGCGGCACACGGAGGGCAGCATACAGAGTGCGGCAAACAGAGGGAGGCAAACAGAGGGCAGCAAGCAGAGAGCGGCAAGCAGAGGGCGGCAAACAGACAACCCCAAACAGAGGTCAGCAAACAGAGGGCGGCAATCAGAGGCCGGCAAACAGAGTGTGGAAAACAGAGGGCCCCAAAGAGAGGGCACCATACAGAGGGCGGCAAACAGAGGGAGGCAAACAGAGTGCGGCAAACAGAAGGCGGCAAACAGAGGGTGGAAAACATAGGGCGGCATACTGAGGGTGGCAAAGAAAGGGCCCCAAATAGAGGGCCTCAAACAGAGGACGGCAAACAGGGTGCGGCATTCAGAGGGCTCGAAACAGTGGGCGGTAAACAGAGGGCGGCAAACAGAGGAAACCAAACAGAGGGTGGCAAACAGAGAGCGGCAAACAGTGGGTGGCAAACAGAGGCCGGGAAACAGAGATCGGCAAACAGAGGGCGACAAACAGAGGGCAGCAAAGAAAGCGCTGCAAACAGAGGGCAGCAAACAAAGGGAGGCAAACATCGGCATACAGAGGGCGGCAATCAGATGGCCCCAAACAGTGGGCAGCAAACAGAGGGCTCCAAACAGAGGGCCCCAAACAGAAGGCGGCAAACAGAGGGCAGCAAACAGAGGGCGGCAAACAGAGGACACCAAACAGAGGGTGGCAAACAGAGAGCGCAAACAGAGGGTCGCAAACAGAGGCCGGGAAACAGAGTTCGGCAAACAGAGGGGGACAGACAGACATCGGCATACAGAGGGCGGAAAATAGATGGCCCCAAACAGTGGTCGGCAAACAGAGGACGACAAACAGAGGGCAGCAAAGAAAGCGCTGCAAACAGAGGGCAGCAAACAGAGGGCGGCAAACAGAGTGCCACAAACAGAGGGCGGCAAATTGAAGGCGGCAAACAGAGGGCCACAAACAGAGGGCGGCAAATTGAAGGCGGCAAACAGAGGTCCCCAAAGAGATTGTGGAAAACAGAGGGCGGAAAACAGAGGGCCCCAATCAGAGGGCACCAAACAGATGGCAGTATAAAGAGGATGGCAAGCAGAGGGCGGCAAACTGAGGGCGATGAAAAGAGGGCGGCAAACAGAGTGTTGCAAACAGAGAAACCCAAACAGAGGGTGGCAAACAGAGTGCGGCGAACAGAGTGCGGCAAACAGAGTGCCCCAATCAGAGGTCAGCAAACAGACGGCGCCAAACAGTGGTAGGCAAATATAGGGCGGCAAACAGAGGGCGACAAACAGAGGGCCCCAAACAGAAGGCGGCAAACATAGGGCGGCAAACAGAGGACGACAAACAGAGGACGGCAAACATAGGGCGGCAAACAGAGGGCGGCAAACAGAGGGCGGCAAACAGAGGGCGGCCAGCAGATTGAGGGAAACAGAGGGTGGCAAACAGAGGGAGAGAAAGAGACGGTGGCAAACAGAGAGCGGAAAAAAGAGTGCCGCAGAGTCCCTCAAACTGAGGGCGGCAAACAGAGGGCCCCAACCAGAAGGTGGCTAATAGAGGGCAAAAAACTGTTAGCGGCAAACAGAGGGAGGGAAACAGAGGGTGGCAAACCAAGGGCGGCAAACCGAGGGCGGCAAACAGAGGGAGAGAAAGAGAGGGTGGCAAACCGAAGCCGGCAGACAGAGGGCCCCAACCAGAGGGCGGCAAACAGTGGGCCCCAAACAGTGGGCGTCAAACAGAGGGCGGCAAACAGAGGGAGGCAAGAAGAGGACGGCAAACAGAGGGCAGCAAACAGAGGGCAGAAAACAGGGGGCAGCAAACAGAGGTACCCAAACAGAGGGCAGTAACCAGAGGGCGGCAAACAGACGGCAACGAACAGAGGGTGGCAAACAGAGTGCCCCAATCAGAGGTCAGCAAACAGATGGTGCCAAACAGATGGTGGCAAACATAGAGCGGCAAACAGAGGGCGGAAAACAGAGGGCGGCAAACAGAGTGCGGCAACAGAGGGTGGCAAACAGAGGGTGGCAAACAGGCTTTGGCAAAAAGCAGGCCCCAAACAGGGGCAGCAATCAGAGCGTGGCAAACAGAGTGCAGCAAACAGAGGGCTGAAAGAGGGGGTGGCAAACACTGGGCGGCAAACAGAGGGCGGCAAACAGATTTCCCCAAACAGAGGGCCCCAAACAGAGGGCAGTAAAGAGAGGGCGGCAAACAGAGCGCAGCAAACAGAGGGATGCAAACAGAGGGCGGCAAGCAGAGAGCGGCAAGCAGAGGGCGGCAAACACAGGGCAGCAAACACAGGGCGGCAAACAGAGTACCCCAAACTGAGGTCACCAAACAGACCGCGCCAAACATTCAGAGGCAAACATAGAGCAGCAAACAGAGCGCGGCAAACTGAGGGCCCAAAACAGAGGCCAGCAAACAGAGGGCGGCAAACAAAGGGCCGCAAATAGAGCGCGGAAAACAGAGGGCGGCAAACAGAGTGCGGCAAACAGAGGGCGCCAAACAGAGTGCCCCAAACAGAAGGCAGCAAACAGAGGACGGCAAACAGAGGGCCCCAAACAGACGGCGGCAAACAGAAGGAGGCAAACAGTGGGCGGCAAACAGAGGGAGGCAAACAGAGGACGGCAAACAGAGGGCCCCAAACAGACGGCGGCAAACAGAAGGAGGCAAACATTGGGCGGCAAACAGAGGGACCCAAACAGAAGGCGGCAAACAGAGGACGGCAAACAGATTGTGGCAAACAGAGGGCCCCAAACAGAGGGCACTAAACAGAAGGTGGCAAACAGCGGGCGGCAAACAGAGTGTGGCAAAAAGAGAGCGGCAAATGGAAGGTGGCAAACAGAAGGCCCAAACAGAAGGCAGCAAACAGAGGGCGGCAAACAGAGGGCGGCAAACAGAGGGAGGCAAACAGAAGGCAGCAAACAGAGGGCGGCAAACAAAGGCCCCAAACAGAGGTCAACAAACAGAAGGCAGCAAACAGACGGCAGCAAACAGAGGGCTGCAAAGATAGCGTGGCGAACAGAGGGCGGCAAACAGAAGGCGGCAAACAGAGTGCGGCAAACAGAGGGCGGCAAACCGAGGGCGGCAAATAGAGGGCGGCAAACGGAGTGCGGCAAATAGAGGGCGGCAAACAGAAGGCGGCAAACAGAGGGCGGCAAACAGAGGGCGGCAAACAGAGGGCGGCAAACAGAGGGCGGCAAACAGAGGGCGGCAAACACATTGCGGCAAACAGAGGGAGGCAAAAAGAGGATGGCAATTAGAGGGAGGGTAACAGAGGGCGGAAAACAGAGGGCGGCGAACAGAGTGTGGCAAACAGAGGACGGCCAACAGAGTGTAGCAAACAGAGGGCGGCAAATAGAGGGCGGCAAACAGAGGGCCATAACACAGGGCCCCAAACAGAGGGCAGTAAACATAGGGCGGCAAGCAGAGTGCGGCACACGGAGGGCGGCATACAGAGGGCGGCAAACAGAGGGAGGCAAACAGAGGGCAGCAAGCAGAGGGCAGCAAGCAGAGGGCGGCAAACAGACGACCCCAAACAGAGGGCGGCAAACATAGGGCGGCATACTGAGGAGGGCAAACAGAGGGCACCAAACAGAGGGCATCAAACAGAGGGCGGCAAACATGGGATGGCAATCCGAGATCGGCAAAGAGAGGGCCCAAACAGAGGGCGGCAAAAAGAGGGCCGCAAACAGAGGTCGGGAAACAGAGGGCGGCAATCAGAGGGCGGCAAAGAGTGCGGCAAACAGAGGGCCCCAAAGAGAGGGCACCATACAGAGGGCGGCAGACAGAGGGAGGCAAACGGAGTGTGGCAAACAGGAGGCAGCAAACAGAGGGTGGCAAACATAGGGCGGCATACTGAGGGCGGCAAAGAGAGGGCCCTAAATAGAGGGCCTCAAACAGAGGGCGGCAAACAGGCGGCGGCATTCAGAGGGCTCGAAACAGTGGGCGGTAAACAGAGGGCGGCAAACAGAGGACACCAAACAGAGGGTGGCAAACAGAGAGCGGCAAACAGAGGGTGGCAAACAGGGGCCGGGAAACAGAGTTCGGCAAACTGAGGGGGACAAACAGACATCGGCATAAAGAGGGCGGCAATCAGATTGCCCCAAACAGTGGTCAGCAAACAGAGGGTGACAAACAGAGGGCAGCAAACAGAGGGCGGCAAACATAAGGCTCCAAACAGAGGGCACCAAACAGAAGGCGGCAAACAGAGGGCGGCAAACAGAGTGCGGCAAACAGAGGGCCCAAAAGACAGGGCACCAAACAGAGGGCGGCAAACAGAGGGAGGCAAACGGTGTGCGGCAAACAGAAGGCGGCCAACTGAGGGCGACAAACATAGGGCGGCATACTGAGGGCGGCAAAGAGAGGGCCCCAAACAGAGGGCCTCAAACAGAGGGCGGCAAACAGGGGGCGGCAATCAGAGGGCTCAAAACAGTGGGACGTAAACAGAGGGCGGCAAACAGAGGGCGGCAAACAGAGGACACCAAACAGAGGGTGGCAAACAGAGAGCGGCAAACAGAGGGTGGCAAACAGAGGCCGGGAAACAGAGTTCGGCAAACAGAGGGGGACAAACAGACATCGGCATACAGAGGGCGGCAATCAGATGGCCCCAAACAGTGGTCGGCAAACAGAGGGCGACAAACAGAAGGCAGCAAAGAAAGTGCTGCAAACAGAGGGCAGCAAACAGAGGGAGGCAAACAGAGGGCCACAAACAGAGGGCGGCAAACAGAGGGCGGCAAACAGAAGGCTCTAAACAGAGGGCCACAAACAGAGGGCGGCAAACAGAGGGCGGCAAACAGAGGGCGGCAAACAGAGGGCCCAAACAGAGGGCCCCAAACAGAGGGCGGCAAATTGAAGGCGGCAAACAGAGGTCCCCAAATAGATTGCGGAAAACAGAGGGCAGCAAACAGTGGGAGGCAAACTGAGGGAGGCAAACAGAGCGCGGCAAACATAGGGCGGCATACTGAGGGCGGCAAACAGAGGGCCCCAAACAGAGGGCGGCAAACAGGGGGCGGCAATCAGAGGGCTCAAACAGAGGGCGGCAAACAGAGGGCGGCAAACAGAGATCGGCAAACAGAGGACCCCAAAAGAGGGTGGCAAACAGAGGGCGGCAAACAGAGGGTGGCAAACAGAGGGCCCCAAACAGAGGGCAGCAAACAGAGGGCGGCAAACAGAGGGCGGCAAACAGAGGGCGGCAAACAGAGGGCGGCAAACAGAGGGCGGCAAACAGAGGGCGGCAAACAGAGGGCGGCAAACAGAGGGCGGCAAACAGAGGGCGGCAAACAGAGGGCGGCAAACAGAGGGCGGCAAACAGAGGGCGGCAAACAGAGGGCGGCAAACAGAGGGCGGCAAACAGAGGGCAGAAAACAGAGGGTGGCAAACAGAGGGCGGCAAGCAGAGGGCTGCAAACAGAGGGCTGCAAACAGAGGGCTGCAAAAAGAGGGCTGCAAACAGAGGGCTGCAAACAGAGGGCGGCAAACAGAGGGCGGCAAACAGAGGGCGGCAAACAGAGGGCGGCAAACAGAGGGCGGCAAACAGAGGGCGGCAAACAGAGGGTAGCAAACAGAGGGCGGCAAACAGAGGGCGGCAAACAGAGGGCGGCAAACAGAGGGCGGCAAACAGAGGGCGGCAAACAGAGGGCGGCAAACAGAGGGCGGCAAACAGAGGGCGGCAAACAGAGGGCGGCAAACAGAGGGCGGCAAACAGAGGGCGGCAAACAGAGGGCGGCAAACAGAGGGCGGCAAACAGAGGGCGGCAAACAGAGGGCGGCAAATAGAGGGCCCCAAACAGAGGTCTGCAAACAGAGGGCGGCAAACACATTGCGGCAAACAGAGGGCGGCAAAAGAGGATGGCAATTAGAGGACGGAAAGCAGAGGGAGAGTAACAGAGGGCGGAAAACAGAGGGCGGCCAACAGAGTGTGGCAAACAGAGGACGGCCAACAGAGTGTAGCAAACAGAGGGCGGCAAATAGAGGGCGGCAAACAGAGGGCCATAACACAGGGCCCAAAACAGAGGGCAGTAAACATAGGGCGGCAAGCAGAGTGCGGCACACGGAGGGCAGCATACAGAGTGCGGCAAACAGAGGGAGGCAAACAGAGGGCAGCAAGCAGAGAGCGGCAAGCAGAGGGCGGCAAACAGACAACCCCAAACAGAGGTCAGCAAACAGAGGGCGGCAATCAGAGGCCGGCAAACAGAGTGTGGAAAACAGAGGGCCCCAAAGAGAGGGCACCATACAGAGGGCGGCAAACAGAGGGAGGCAAACAGAGTGCGGCAAACAGAAGGCGGCAAACAGAGGGTGGAAAACATAGGGCGGCATACTGAGGGTGCAAAGAAAGGGCCCCAAATAGAGGGCCTCAAACAGAGGACGGCAAACAGGGTGCGGCATTCAGAGGGCTCGAAACAGTGGGCGGTAAACAGAGGGCGGCAAACAGAGGAAACCAAACAGAGGGTGGCAAACAGAGAGCGGCAAACAGTGGGCGGCAAACAGAGGCCGGGAAACAGAGATCGGCAAACAGAGGGCGACAAACAGAGGGCAGCAAAGAAAGCGCTGCAAACAGAGGGCAGCAAACAGAGGGAGGCAAACAGAGGGCGACAAACAGAGGGCAGCAAAGAAAGCGCTGCAAACAGAGGGCAGCAAACAGAGGGCAGCAAACAGAGTGCCACAAATAGAGGGCGGCAAATTGAAGGCGGCAAACAGAGGGCCACAAACAGAGGGCGGCAAATTGAAGGCGGCAAACAGAGGTCCCCAAAGAGATTGTGGAAAACAGAGGGCGGAAAACAGAGGGCCCCAATCAGAGGGCACCAAACAGATGGCAGTATAAAGAGGATGGCAAGCAGAGGGCGGCAAACTGAGGGCGATGAAAAGAGGGCGGCAAACAGAGTGTTGCAAACAGAGAAACCCAAACAGAGGGTGGCAAACAGAGTGCGGCGAACAGAGTGCGGCAAACAGAGTGCCCCAATCAGAGGTCAGCAAACAGACGGCGCCAAACAGTGGTAGGCAAATATAGGGCGGCAAACAGAGGGCGACAAACAGAGGGCCCCAAACAGAAGGCGGCAAACATAGGGCGGCAAACAGAGGACGACAAACAGAGGACGGCAAACATAGGGCGGCAAACAGAGGGCGGCAAACAGAGGGCGGCAAACAGAGGGCGGCCAGCAGATTGAGGGAAACAGAGGGTGGCAAACAGAGGGAGAGAAAGAGACGGTGGCAAACAGAGAGCGGAAAAAAGAGTGCCGCAGAGCCCCTCAAACTGAGGGCGGCAAACAGAGGGCCCCAACCAGAAGGTGGCTAATAGAGGGCAAAAAACTGTTAGCGGCAAACAGAGGGAGGGAAACAGAGGGTGGCAAACCAAGGGCGGCAAACCGAGGGCGGCAAACAGAGGGAGAGAAAGAGAGGGTGGCAAACCGAAGCCGGCAGACAGAGGGCCCCAACCAGAGGGCGGCAAACAGAGGGCCCCAAACAGTGGGCGTCAAACAGAGGGCGGCAAACAGAGGGAGGCAAGAAGAGGACGGCAAACAGAGGGCAGCAAACAGAGGGCAGAAAACAGGGGGCAGCAAACAGAGGTACCCAAACAGAGGGCAGTAACCAGAGGGCGGCAAACAGACGGCAACGAACAGAGGGTGGCAAACAGAGTGCCCCAATCAGAGGTCAGCAAACAGATGGTGCCAAACAGATGGTGGCAAACATAGAGCGGCAAACAGAGGGCGGAAAACAGAGGGCGGCAAACAGAGTGCGGCAACAGAGGGTGGCAAACAGAGGGTGGCAAACAGGCTTTGGCAAAAAGCAGGCCCCAAACAGGGGCAGCAATCAGAGCGTGGCAAACAGAGTGCAGCAAACAGAGGGCTGAAAGAGGGGGTGGCAAACACTGGGCGGCAAACAGAGGGCGGCAAACAGATTTCCCCAAACAGAGGGCCCCAAACAGAGGGCAGTAAAGAGAGGGCGGCAAACAGAGCGCAGCAAACAGAGGGATGCAAACAGAGGGCGGCAAGCAGAGAGCGGCAAGCAGAGGGCGGCAAACACAGGGCAGCAAACACAGGGCGGCAAACAGAGTACCCCAAACTGAGGTCACCAAACAGACCGCGCCAAACATTCAGAGGCAAACATAGAGCAGCAAACAGAGCGCGGCAAACTGAGGGCCCAAAACAGAGGCCAGCAAACAGAGGGCGGCAAACAAAGGGCCGCAAATAGAGCGCGGAAAACAGAGGGCGGCAAACAGAGTGCGGCAAACAGAGGGCGCCAAACAGAGTGCCCCAAACAGAAGGCAGCAAACAGAGGACGGCAAACAGAGGGCCCCAAACAGACGGCGGCAAACAGAAGGAGGCAAACAGTGGGCGGCAAACAGAGGGAGGCAAACAGAGGACGGCAAACAGAGGGCCCCAAACAGACGGCGGCAAACAGAAGGAGGCAAACATTGGGCGGCAAACAGAGGGACCCAAACAGAAGGCGGCAAACAGAGGACGGCAAACAGATTGTGGCAAACAGAGGGCCCCAAACAGAGGGCACTAAACAGAAGGTGGCAAACAGCGGGCGGCAAACAGAGTGTGGCAAAAAGAGAGCGGCAAATGGAAGGTGGCAAACAGAAGGCCCAAACAGAAGGCAGCAAACAGAGGGCGGCAAACAGAGGGCGGCAAACAGAGGGAGGCAAACAGAAGGCAGCAAACAGAGGGCGGCAAACAAAGGCCCCAAACAGAGGTCAACAAACAGAAGGCAGCAAACAGACGGCAGCAAACAGAGGGCTGCAAAGATAGCGTGGCGAACAGAGGGCGGCAAACAGAAGGCGGCAAACAGACGGCCGCAAACAGAGGGCGGCAAACAGAGTGCGGCGAATAGAGGGTGGCAAACGGAGGGCGGCAAACAAAGGACCCAAACAGAGGGCGGTAAACAGTGAGCAGCAAACAGAGGGCCCCAAACAGATGGCGGCTAACAGAGGGCAGCAAACAGAGGGTGGCAAATAGAGGGCGGCAAACAGAGGGCGGCAAACAGAGGGTAGCAAACAGAGAGCAGCAAACAGAGGGAGGTAAACAGAGGGCTCCAAACAGAGGGCTGTAAACAGAGGGCGGCAACAGAGGGCGGCAAACAGAGGGCGGGAAACAGAGGGCCGCAGACAGAGGGCGGCAAAGAGAGGGAGGCAAAGAGAGGGAGGCAAACACAGAATGGCAAACGGAGGGCCCCAAACAGAGGGCGGCAAACAGAGGTCAGCATACAGAGGGCCCAAAACAGAGGGCCCCAAACAGGGGGCGGCAAACAGGGCAGCAATCAGAGTGCGCCAAACAGAGGGCGGCAAACAGAGAGAGGCAAACAGAGGGCTCCAAGCAGAGGGTGGTAAGCAGAGGGACCCAAGCAGATGGCGGCAAACAAACGGAGGCCGGCAAACAGCGCGTGGTTAACAGAGGGACCCAAACCGAAGGTGGCAAACAGAGGGCAGCAAACAGATGGCTGCAAACAGAGGTGGCAAACAGAGGAGCGCACAAACAAGGGAGGCAAACAGAGTTCCCAAACAGAGGGCGGGAAAGAAAAGATCGGCAAACAGAGGGACAAGCAGAGAGTGCCAAACAGAGGGCGGAAAACAGAGGGAGGCAAACAGAAGGAGGCAAACAGAGGACGGCAAACAGACTGCCCCAAACAGATGACGGCAAACAGAGGTCTGCAAACAGAGTGCAGAAAAACAGGGCCACAAACATATGCCCCCAAAAAGAGGGCAGCAAACAGAGGCTCCAAACAGAGGACTGCAAACAGAGGTCCCCAATCAGAAGGCAGCAAACAGAGGGCAGAAAACAGAGGGACCTAAAAAGAGGACTGCAAACAGAGTGCGGCAAACAGAGGGCGGCAATCAAATGACCCCAAACAAAGGGCCCAAAAAGAGTGCAGCCAACATAGTGCAGCAAACAGAGAGACACAAACAGATGTCCCAAACAGAAAGCTGAAAACACAGACCAGCAAAAAATGGGCGCAAACTGAAGGCAACAAACAGAGGGCAGCAAACAGAGGGCGCCAAACAGATGGCGTCAAACAAGGGCGTCAAACAGAAGGCAGCAAACAAAGAGCACCAAACAGAGGGCGGAAAACAAGGGGGAACCAAACAGAAGGCGGAAAAAAGTGATTCAAACAGAGGGCGGCAAACAGAGGCAGCAAACAGACGACCGAAAGCAGAGCACGCAAACATAGTGCGGCAAACAGAGGGCGGCAAACAGATGGCACCAAACAGAGGGCCCCAAACAGAGGGCCCAAAACAGAGGGCGGCAAACAGGGGGCGATAAACAGAGGGTGGCAAACAGAGGGACCCAAAGAGAGGGCGGTAAACAG
>JAGIQG010000509.1:0-26526 GCA_024679065.1 Sphyrna mokarran | reverse complement strand
ATTCTTATTTGGCAACAGAATGAAAGGTTATCGGGGACAGATGGAAATGGCGACGTCGAAACACAAACAGATCAGCCATGATCAGAGGGAATGGCGGGACAGTCTTGTGGGGCAGAATGACCTTCTTCTACCCTTATTTCCTCTGTCCGTGTGTCCGTCACCTGATTGTAAATTTCCATCAACAGGATTGCTGAAAAGCACCAATACTCACGGTTCACTCGGAGCACCGGAATTAAAATAAAACAAGGTAAAATTAAAATCTGACTATGATTCTCAGGTCTGTTAGACTGTGTGGTTGCTTCTCGAGTTCTGCAGAGATACGTTTTCTGCAATGAGTACTCTGGAGGTAAACACTGCTTCGGCTTTCACTCATTGTCGCTACCTTCATTGCAAAGAATTATCTTTAAAAAAAAAAGCAGGACTCGTCCGGGATTTGAACCCGGGATCTCTCGCATTTTCATACTACGCCCAAAGCAAGAAACATACCCCGAGACCAACGAGCCTCCCTTGACAACTTAACCCATGAAAACAACTTTTCAAAGTACCCCAAAGTTAGACAACTTTTTTGACAACTCGTTCGAGATTTATTGAACAATGTTCCATTTTACTCTCTGTTTTGATGTGGAGATGCCGGCGTTGGATTGAGGTAAACACAGTAAGAATTCTCACAATATCAGATTAAAGTCCAATGAGTTTATTTGATACTTAACCTACAAGCTTTCGGAGTTTGCCCCTTCGTTGGTTGATGAGACTGGTGTTGGGAGACTTCTAACAGAGTCAAAGAAGATAGAGGATCACAGTGGAAGGATGTGCATCTGAATAGAGGGCTGTGGCAAATGGTGTTCCTCAGGGATCAGTGCTGGGACCTTTGCTGTTTGTAATATATAAATGATTTGGAAGAAAATGAAACTGATTTGATTCGTAAGTTTGCAGAAAACACAAAAGATAGTGGATTTGTGGACAGCGATGAGGGTATCAGAGAATACAGTAGAATGTAGATCAATTGGAGACTTGGGCAGGGAGATAGCAGATGGAGTTTAATCTGGACAAATGTGGGTAAATTCATTTTAGGAAGTTTAATACAAATAGGTAATATGCAGTAAATGACAGAACTCATACGAGTGTTGATACTCAAAGGGATCTGACTGGACAGGTACAGAGGTCACTGAAGGCGGCAATGCAGGTGGAGAAGGTGGTCAAGAAGGCACACGGCATGCTTGCATTCATCAGTCTGGGCACTGAGTTTTAAAAATGACAAGTCATGTTGCAGCTTCATAGAATCTTACTTAGGCCGCACTTGGAATATGGTGTTCAGTTCTGGCCGCCACTCTACCAGAAGAATGTGAAGGCTTTGGAGAAGGTACAGAAAAGATTTATCAGGATGCTGCCTGGGAGGGAAGGCGTTAGGTATGAGAAGAGGTTGGAGAAAGAAACTTGGTTTGTTCTCACTGGAACAACGGAGGTTGAGGAGCGACTTGCGAGAAGTCCACAAGATTACGAGAGGCAAGGACAGAATGGATAGTCAGAAGCTTTCTTTTTCCTCTGGGCGAAAGAGTCAGTTTCTAGGAGGCAAAGATTTAAGGTGCGAGGGGCAAGGTTTAAAGGAGATGTATGAAACAGAGGGTACTTGGTGCCTGGAACTCATGCCAGGGATGTAGTGGAAGTGCATACGGTAGTGACTTCTTAGAGACGTCTTGACAAATTCATGAATGAGATGGAAATAGAGGGATCTAGTCCCCAGATTGGAAGGAGGGTTTAGATAAGACAGGTAGAATGATCGATGCAGGCTTGGGTGGTCGAAGGGCCTGTTTCTGTGCTGTAGTTTTCGTTGTTCTTTGTTCACCCAGAGAAAATCCACGCAAACACGGGGAAACATGGAGACTCCACACAGACAGTGACCCAAGCCGGGAATCAAACCCGGGTCCCTGGTGCTGTGAGGCAGCAGCAGCTTCCTATCCACCCTGTCCATTTCTTATACACCTCAATCAGGTCTCCTCTCAGCCTCCACTGCTCTGAACAAAATAATCTGATCCAATCCAATCTGTCTTCAACGCTCAAATTCTCCATCCCAGTCTACGATCTGGTCCCTGGTAAATGGACACTGCACCCTCTCCAGTGCAATCAAATCCTTACTGTAGTCATTTTGACCGGAAATGCACACTGTCTTCCAGCGGTGGCCTCACCAAAATTTTGTCCAGCTCGAACTGAACGTTCCTGCTCTTACAATCGTGCATTAATATTCCATTCCTCACGCTGCATGAATCTTCACAACTCACAGACTCAAAGGTATTTCCAATTTTAAAACGCGTTGTAAGTTTCTTTTGTATTTTCACGGATCTGGGAATCATTGAATATTCCAAAAATAGAACTGAAAAATATGAAATCACAGCACTTATTGACTTTGTGCTAATTCAACGTGTTGACTACATGGATCGCCACATCAAAGCTGAGCCAAAATGCTGATGAATTGAACGAACCTTGATCTCAGGTCACAAAAAGTGTCGGTACAAATGTAAAGATTTGCATTTTTGAAAGTTTCATTTCTTGACAGTCTTTTTTTTCCGTTTTCAAAGTTGGAGAACAACGCAAGTACAATTTGACATAATAAACTGGCACTCAACTCCCCGTCGGGGAATTGAACCCCGGTCTCCCGCGTGACAGGCGGGGATACTAACCACTATACTAACGAGGAGTTGGTAGGCGAAGTGGCCATACGCATTGTACACTTGCCATTTACACTTCCGGAGCGACAACTCAGTTCTGACGAGATCAGTTATTTTCTCCAATACGGAGAACCATTTAATGCAACAAACAGCGGCTTTAACTAACTAATTAAGACTTTTGGATTAGCAGGAAAGAAAATGAGATGCATGCATGAAAAAAAAACACAAATTAGGTGGAGACAGAAAGGTGCGATTGCCGTTCATATCAAACTGCATGTTCTTTTTTTTAATCTTGGAGGAAAGACGGGGTGTTTTGAAGTCTGAACATGCTGGACAATCTCAGCTGGCGTCTCTCCATAGGATGATGCCTGACCTGCTGAATTTTTCCAGCATTTTCATTTGTTCTTTCAGATTCCAGCATCGGCTGTATTTTGCTTTTATCTTGCCTCTAAGTGCGTGTTTTTTCTCCAAATCGCTGAAAGTTTCAAAGTGCTTTACAACTGAGATGCATTTCTTTCATTATATTGTCTTTTTATTGCCCGAGCTACAGGTGCGGATTGAGCAAAGATTCAAAGTATTTTAAAATGAAATATCTATCAGAATTTGGAGATTTGTTACTTCGGGAACAATCAACTTTATCCAGGCACAAAATCCGAAAACTGGGGAATAGGAGCTCCTTGAGCCTGACGTAATTCGTACACGCAACCTTTCGATCTGGAATCAGACGCGCTACCGTTGGGCCACAAGCTCACAGCTCCAACTACTGTTTTACGTCTGTTATGTTGGGTGAATTCAAAGCTCACACCGGAATTGTCTCCCTCTTTACTTTCTCAGGATTTCCATCGAAGGGAAGAATAACAACGAAACAAAATTAACGATAAAGTAGAAAAAAACATGAGGCTGCAGGAAAAATATGTTGTTTGTTCAAGAGATGATAAGAAAGGCCATCATTTCCTGACGAGATGGCCGAGTGGTTCAGGCGATGGGCTGCTAATCCATTGTACTCTGCACTCGTGAGTTCGAATCTCATCCTCATCGATAGCGTATCTTCTGTGCCTCTTTATTGAGGGTGATCTCAATATACTGTATAAGATTTTTCACTCAGAGGGTGGTGAGTGAATAGAACCGACTGCCGTCGGAAATTGTTGAGGCAAACTCACTAGGGTCTTTTAAAAGACTTCTGGATGAGTATATGGAAAATAATAGGAAAAGGGGGTTCCAGATAGGTCTGTGGATTGGTAGATGTGATCGGTGCAACTCGTGGGCCGAAGGGCCTGTTTGTGCTGTGTTGTTCTATGTTCTATTAAAATATTTTGGGACGTCCTGTAGTTGTGAAAAAAACTACATAAATTTCAGTAGAATTTCGATAGGACACAGACAGTTTGGTCGATTGGGAAGATATGTGGCAGATGAAGAATGTAGTGATTCCTTTTGGTGGGAAGAACACAGAGAGATAATATAAAATACAGGGTATAATTACAAAACGGGGCGCAGGAATCGCGGGAAATGGGTGAGCATTTGTATAAATCATTGAAGGTGGTAGGACAGGGTAGAAGTGCCGTTAATAAAGTGTACAGTATTCCTGGACTTTATAACAGAAAGCAAGGATCTGATACAAACTTACTGGAAAGGAAATGCTGATGAACTATTAGAGAACAGTTTAGATATTCTCAGCCTTACCCTCGGGGTGAAGTGTGATAATCCTTAGACTAAATCATCATCAGTAAACCCTCCCTGATGAGATGGGGATCAGTGGATGGTCATTTGGGACTATGCTGACTTTACCTTTAAATCTGTGTCATATTCAGACTGTGGTTTTCATTATCTGCTGCTGTGTGAGGATTGGGATCTTTCTGATTCTGTCTGTAGAACTGTGCGCGTACAAGCGATTTGTTCTGACAATCAGCTCCAGTAAATTAGCTTGGAATTCACTCTGTATTTTCAATCTCTGAGATTGCAAATGAGCTGATGGATCTCCTCATTTTGAATCTCCGCTGTACCTTTTTTCAGCGTCGCTGACTGGGCCATTGGACAGTGATTACATTTCAAAAATATTTCATTGTCATGAACATATTTTGGGACGCCCTGTGGTTTTGAAAGAGCTACAGAAATTTCGCTAGAACTCCAATAGAACACAGACATTTTTTTATTCATTCATGAGGCCTGGGGATCACTGGCTGGGCAGCATTTATTGCCCAAACCCAGAAGCCCGAGGGCAGCTGAGAGTCAAATACATTGCTGTGGATCTGGAGTCACATGTGGGCCAGACCGGGTAAGGACGGTAGATTTTGTTCCCTAAAGGGCATTAGTTTGCCATATAAGTTTTTCCAATGACGGTCAGTAATTTCATGGTCAGCAGTAGATTCTTGATTACAGATAGTTTTTATTGAATTCACTTTCACCAGCTGCAATGGCAGAATTGGATCTCCAGAATATTAGCTGAGTTTCACAGAACATAGAACATTACAGCGCAGAACAGGCCCTTCCGCCTTCGATGTTGCGCCGACCAATTAAGAAAAAGCAATGACCCTCGAACCTAAACCATTCCCTTTTCGTCCATAAACTTATCTACTAACCTCTTAAACGCCACCAAACTTGGCGCATCTACAACTGCTGCAGGCAGGGCATTCCATACCCTTACCACCCTCTGGATAAAGAACATACCTCTGACATCCGTCCTATAACCACCACCCCTTAATTTAAAGCTATGTCCCCTCGTGCTAGCTTTCTCCATCCTAGGAAAAAGGCTATCACTGTCCACCCTATCTAAACCTCTAATCATCTTATATGTTTCAATAAGGTCTCCTCTTAGCCGCCTTCTTTCTAACGAAAACAACCTCAAATCCCTCAGCCTCTCCTCATAAGACCTGCCCTCCATACCAGGCAACATCCTGGTAAACCTCCTCTGTACCCTCTCCAATGCCTCCACATCTTTCTTATAATGTGGGGACCAGAACTGCACACAATACTCCAAGTGCGGCCGCACTAGAGTTTTCTACAGTTGCAACATGACGTTGCGGCTCCGAAATTCAATCCCCCTACCAATAAAAGCTAAGACTCCATATGCCTTCTTAACAACCTTACCGACTTGATTGCCAACTTTCAGGGATCTATGCACATATACACCAAGATCCCTCTGTTCTTCGACACTATTAAGAGTCCTACCATTATCTCTATACTCTACACATTTGTTATTCATGCCAAAGTGAATTACCTCACAATTTTCCGCGTTAAACTCCATTTGCCACCTCTCGGCCCAGCTCTGCAACTTGTCCAAGTCTCTCTGCAAACTAGAACACCCCGCTTCACTATCTACCACTCCTCCGACTTTGATGTCATCTGCATTTACTAATCCATCCTTCAATACCCTCATCCAGATCATTTATAAAAAATTACCAACAGCAGGGGCCCCAATACCCTGAGGTACACCACTTGTAACCGAACTCCACGATGAATAACTTCCAACAACCACAACCCTCTGTCTTCGATCAGCTAGCCAATTCCTGATCCAATTAGCTAAATCACCCTGAATCCCATACATCTGCATTTTCTGCAGAAGCCTTCAATGGGGCACCTTATCGAACGCCTTACTAAAGTCCATATATACCACATCAACTGTCCTACCCCCATCCACCTCTTTGGTCAATTTTTCAAAAAACTCAATGAGGTTAGTAAGGCACGACCTACCCTTCACAAAACCATGCTATCTTTCTGGATTAAGATTCCAGCGATAATGCGATAAAACATCGCCTCCAAATTTCTCTCAAACCAACTGCTTTGATAGGTCAACTCCAAGCGCAGTTCAAAATGAATGGCATTACTGTGTCGGGAGTGACATGTAGGCCAGACAAAGTAAGAATCCCTTCCCCATAGAACATTATCGAATCAATTTTATTTTACGACAATCAATTGAAGGTCAGTAATCCAGAATTACACCACCTGCAGTGGCAGGGGATGTGTGTGTGTGTGTGTGTGTGTGTGTGTGTGTGTGTATACACGTGCGCGCGCCACACAGACAGAGAGAGGGATTCACTCATTATCAGTCTGTTTGTGAGTGTGGATTAATCACTTATATTCCCTCACAGGCACAGTGCTGCCCCTGCACTTTTGAAATCCTATTTAAAAAGAAACACTTGTTCGCCTGTGACCTTTGTGGGCGAGAGGGGATGGGGTGACGTTTGAAGCCAATACCTCAGGGTGCTGAGTGTGAAAATCTGAGTATGTGTCAGAAAGCGAAGAGTGAACTTGGCAGTGAGAAGATCACAGCAAAGCTGTGTCTGGAACTGGGCCCGAGAGAAAGTTTTGGGTCGCCAGTAAATGGACACCTGAAATGAAGGCACGAAATCAGGAACAGGAAATGCTGGAAATATTCAGCAGCTCCGAAAGCAGCTGTGGGGAGATATTCCCGTCGCCAGGATGTAATTCTCCAATTAGGTACTTCACGTTACTCAGATTGTACAAGCTCAACACCTTTGAGTAAGGAACAGGTAGGGCGGGAATTGGGTCTTTGTTGATTTGAGCAAACAGAACAATTCAGCAATGATCGCCGGGAGGTTTGGGGAAAATCAGATACGGGCTTCTAGCTGGGGTTGAAAAATGGAAACGCACATCGAGTTTTAAAGGAGATGACAATGAAAATGGAATTCAAATCGACTTGTACAGGTTCGGATGTCTATTAAGGGAGTCAGGTTGGCCGAACGGTGTAAAGGCGCTTTGTTAAGGTCGCGCACTTCTCAAGGGCCGTGGGTTCAAATTCTACTCCTCGTATTGCTTTTCCCTCCTGCACCAGGCACCATCCCAACCCGTGAAATCTCCCACCTGGAAGCAGGTGCACAGAAACAACGACCAACCCGCAAGTTCCACTCCGAGAGAGACACACACCATCCTGACATGGAAATATATCGCCGTTTCTGTGGCTGGCTCACAATCCAGGAACTCCCTGCCGAAATGAGTGCAGTGACTCAACAATGAATTTCCTGTCAGATTCTTAGAAATAATTAGTTTTGGCCAATAAATGCTTCCCGGGCCAGCGATACTCAAGTCCGGCATAAATTTAGTTCCAATGAAATCAGTTCGTGTCACAGGAGGAGCACGTCTGAGTTAAGAGCAGCAAATTGTGTGTGTGAATCGCATCCTGAACATGGCTACTTTTATATCAGATGTGTATCTGAGCACAGTGAATGCAACCAGCTCACGATAAGCCGCTCGATGTTTAGCCGAGAGTTTCAGTAAATCAGGAGATGGAAGGGAGAGCAGAACTTGGTGAAATTACAATCATGAGGGTAGCTTTACTGAGGAAGTTAGAACATAGAACGTAGAAAACCGTAGCATAAACAGTCACTTTGGCCCACAACATTCGCTGGTTGGGTTAGAAATAGCAACATCTTTTTCACTTCGATATTTTGTTTCTTTTGGAAGATAAATAAGATTAAGGAACGCACACATGCAACAACAACTTAAAAATAACTACAATCAATAAATAAATATCAGTGTCCTACAACCTGGCAACATCTCCTTTTTCACAAATACCACCAGATCTGGAACGTATTTCCAGCATTCCGCTGAAATTACCCATGACTGTAACAGGCTCTGTGACTTAGTTGGTTAAAGCACCTGCCTAATAACCAGGAGATTGTGGGTTTTAATCCCAGCGGGGCCTTGGTTCTGTTCCAGTGTTATTCTGCTGTGCTGGTCTTTGTGGGCCTGGAAGTTGCTGGTAAAGGAGCTTTACTGAATTGCTGCAGTAGATGGTTCTCATTGTGGGTCAGTAGTGGAGGGAGTGAATTTTTATGCATATGAAGCGGGATGCTTTATCCTGGATGGTGCTAAACTTCTGTAGTTCTGTTCAAGCTGAATTCACCCAGGCAAGTTATCTCAGGAAACAAGGTGATTGATTTCCTCGCACATTCCAAAGATGAGCATTATGAATGGATTTGGCCGTGCTAGATTTTTCCTTCGTCCCCAAGGTATTTGTATCGGTAGATTAGCGGAGTGCGTGTGTGGTACTGCGAGGAAAGATCCTCTGTCGGAGGGTCGGTACGGACTCGGTGGGCAGAATGGTCTCCTTTGGCACACTTGGGATTGTGTGTTTCTCAGGCAATTTGACTGTGTTCGAAATTCCCCGAGAAAATAGTGGAAATCTGTGTTTGTAAAACTGACAGTTTATTGCAGCTGATTTCTTTTAACTGCAAAATGATGAAAATACCTGGATCATATCAATAAATAGTCGAGAGATTTGTGGGGAGTCTCGGAATTTTCCCATTGTTGGAGATTATCCACTGTGAAGGGAAAGACTAAACTGACAAGAAAAAATGGATTCTGTAACTCACACAATTGTTAAGATCATTGGGAAAGAACCAAGGCACCGCTGGGATTTGAACCCAGGATCTCCTGCTTACGAGGCAGGCGCTTTGACCAACTAAGCCACAGACCTGGCACTGCTGGGCGTGGGTTCAGCAGAATACTGGAAATAGTTCCAGATCTGGTGGTATTTGTGAAAAAGGAGATACTGCCAGAACTGCAGCGAACCTGTGAACTGTCCGACTAAATACTGAACGGTTTATCATGAGCTGGTTCCACTTACTGTTTCCAGACATACATTTGATATAAAAGTAGAGATGTGATTCACACACACAGTTTTCTGCTCTGAAGGCAGCTGTGCTCCTTCTGTCGCACGAAGCGATTTAAAAAATAAAATACTTTATACATACAGGGTATGTGTGTCACTGGCACGGGAAACATTTATTACCCAAATTAATTTTCTTGGAGTAATTGGCGATGAATTCATTCTGGAGACACTGCAGTCCATGTGGTGTACGGACACGTAGACTGCTGTTAGGGAGGGAGTTCCAGGATTGTGAGCCAGCCCGTGGGAACGGTGATATGTTTCCAAGTCAGGATGATGTGTGTCCCGGAATGGAACTTATAGGTAGCCGTTGTTTCTCTGCATCTGCTGCCCTTGTGCTGAGAGGTTTCTTGGGTTTGTTGGTTCCTCGTGAAAGAAAACAAATCAGCGTCAGAAGTGGGAGTTGAACCCACTCCTCGACAGCAGATTGCGACCTAAAAAAAAACGCCTTAGACAGATTGACCATCCTGACTACATTAACCAATGTGCAAAATCTGTGCACAAATCGAATTGAATTCCATCTTTGTAGCATTCACATTTCAAACTCGATGTTTTTTTCCCATTTTTGAATCCCAGACAGAGGCCTGTATCTGAGTCCCATCCTTCCCCAAGCTCCGGGGGCGGGGGAGTGAACAGAAAGGTGGGGGATGGGTGGTGGGGTAGAATGGTGGGAGGGATGCGGGCGGGACTAAGGTGAGGAGCTTCTCATTGGTGCATTGCTTTGTTTGCTCAAATCAACAAAGACCCAATTCCCGCCCTACCTGTTCCTTACACGAAGGTGTTGAGAGTGTCAGATCTGAGCAATGTGAAGTATCCAATTGGAGAGTTACATCCTGGCGGCAGGAATATCTCCCCACAGCTGCTTTCGGAGCTCCTGATTATTTCCATCATTTTCTCTTTCTGATTTTGGGTCTTCATTATAGAAGTTCATTTACTCACAACCCAAAACCTGTCTCTCGGCCCCAGACACAAATTTTCTGTGATCTTCAAACGGACAAGTTCACTCTTCGCTTTCCTGCACACATGCTTTAAAATCGGCTGGTTTCACACTCAGCAGCCTGTGGCATTGCCTTCAAACCAAACCCCACCCATCAACTTCCCATCTGTGCCTCAGAGGTACAAGTACTTCTTAGAAATTGACAAAAACAAGGGGATTACAGTGTCTGTGAGGGCATATGAAAGGTTAATCCATACTCACAAATAGACTGATTATTTGAGAATCTCTCTGTCTCTCGGAAAAACACAACAACACACACACACACACACACACACACACACACACACACACACACACACCACCACCACCACCACGGCAAGTTGTGCAGTGTCTCATCAATAATAAAACAAATCTGGAATTGAAAATCTAATGACGATGAATCGAGTGTCTTAAAATAACACAACTGGTTTACTAATGCCCTTTAAGAAATTACCTTTCACCTAATCTATTTTTTTACCCCGATCCACAGCAATGTGGTTGACTCTAAGCTGCCCTCTGAGGTGATCTATCACGACGCTCTGTTCAAGGGCAATTTGGAACAGGCAATAATTGCAGGCCCAGCCAGAGGCACCCACATTCCAGGAATGAATAAAGGAAATAAATCAGCAACCGCACAGCTGCGATGGCCGAGTGGTTAAGGCGTTGGATTAGAAATCCAGTGGGGTTTCCCCGCGCAGGTTCGAGTCCTGTTCGCAGCGATTATCGCTGAATGCGTTTGCTTCCAACCACCACAGGAGTTTGAAGTCATACTTTTGCCGATGTTGCGAAGGTTGGTGGTGTTGTGGACAGTCTGGAGGGATGTCAGAAGTTGCAGGAAGACATAGAAAGGATGGAAGACTGGGCGGAGAAGTGGCAGGTAAATGTGTCATGGTTCATTTTGGCAGGACCAATGGGATGAAGGAGTACAACATCAAGGGTAGGGGCCTGAATAGTGTTGAGGAGCAGAAGGATCTTGGGGTCCGGATCCATAGCAATCTTAAGTCGGCCTCGCAGGGAGAGGATGTGGTCGCCGAGGCGTATAGTGTACTGTCTTTCATTAATCGAGGGATTGAGTTTAGGAGTTGGGAGATAATGCCACAACTTTATAGATCCTTGTCAGGCCCCACTTGAAGTATTGTGTGCCGTTCTGGTCGCCTCACTACAGGAACGATGTGGAAGCCAATGAGAGGGTGTAGAGGAGATTTACAAGGATGTTGCCTGAATTGGGAGGCATGCCTTATGAAGAGAAGTTGAGGGAACGAGGTCTCTTCTCCCTGGAGAGACGAAGGTTGAGCGGCGACCTGATAGAGGTTTATAAAATGTTAAGAAGAATAGAGTGGATTCTCAGAGGCTATTTCCCAGGGCTGAAATGGTCGCCATGAGTGGACACAGTTTGAAGGTGCTGGGCAGCAAGTACAGAGGAGATGTCAGGGGTAAGTTTTTCACTCAGAAGGTGGTGAGTGAATGGAATCGGCTGCCGTCAATGGTGGTGGAGGCGAACTCGCTGGGGTCTTTTAAAAAACTTCTGGATGAGTATATGGGATTAAATGGGTTACAGATAGTTCTATGGCCTGGTAGGTATGGCTAAGATCGGCGCAACTTCAGGGCCGAAGGGACTGTCTGTGCTGTACTGTTCTATGTTCTAAGATGCAGAAAGTTAGTTGAGTTCCAAAGATTGACAGATACAGAATTAATTCAGAAAATATGTTTCAGTCCCGGAAGCTGACAATCGGAACAAGTCACTTGTACAGGCACAATTTAACTGATAGAATTAGAAAGATCCCAATTCTCATTGAGCAGCAGATAATGGAAAGCATAGTTTGAATACAGACATATGCACCGGAGAATGCATTCCTTCTGGTTGCATCACATCTTAGTATGGCTCCTGCTGTGTCCAAGACCACAAAACAAACTACAAAGTATCGTGGAAGAAGTCAGTCCATCACATAGACCAGCCTCCCATTCAATGATACTTACCGCTTTCATTGGGAAAACACACAGTTTAATCAAGCAACAACACTCTCTGGACATACTCTCTTCCACAAGCTTCCATATAAAGGCACGGGAGTCTGAGGACAGGCACCACCCAGCTAAAGAACAGCTTCTTCCCTGCTGCCATTATATCTTGTATCAGTTTGATCTTTCTCTACACGTTACTATGACTGCAACAATATTGTGCATTCTCTCCTTTCCTACTCTATGTATGGTATACTTTGTCTGCAAAGCATGCAAGAACAAAAAACACGTTTCACTTTGTACGATATCACACGTGACGATAGTAAAGCAAATCAAATCAAAGAATATAACACAGACATAAAGGGAACTTCGCCATAGTTGCAAATGACGAGAGGCTGTTTTCTCCCTCAAGTGGGTCAAGTTTACTGGTGGTGATTTAGCCTGACCATTCCACTCCCCAGGTGACAGGCAATGCTTGGAATATATAATGTGCTATCTGTTCGGACATCTGGATTTTCTTTGCAGTAAATTTGTACCAAAATCTTGTTTTGATACAAATCCTCATTTTTAAATCCGGGATAATATCTGGCTCTGACAACCTGTCCTGCCATCTTCAATGTGTACACAGATTTGTACACAGATCCAGTCATTTCTCGCTGTTCCTGCGTCCCCTTTTGGAATTATACACTTTATTTTGTATTACCTCTTTGCATTCCTCCCACCAAAGTGAATCACTTCCTTCTTCATCCGCCACATGTCCTCCCATTTCACTAACCTCTGAGAGTCCTTTCGGAATTCTGCTGGAGTTTCTGCAGCTCTTTTCACAACTAGAGAACGTCCCAAATCATTTCACTGATCATAAAATATTTTTTGAAATATAGTCACTGTCCAATTGCTGAACTTTTGAACTGTCTGTTCGCTAATATCAGAAATTCCCATCTGGGTTTGGGGAATAAATGGTCCAGGTGTGGCTCCGAGAGGCAAAGTGTTGGACTTCGAGTCATTGTCAGCTGAGAGATACAAAGGGAAACTTTGAAGAAATCCGCTTTTGATAAACTGCTAAGTTTGCTGGTGGTTACAGCTGCGATGGCCGAGTGGTGAAGGCGTTGGACTCGAAACCCTCGCAGTGAGCGAGATTGGAAATGTTTAATTGGTTTCTCCAGGGCGGCCCATGATATTGAATTGTAATTAACAGTTGTCTTTTTATATAAAGACCGGGATTTGTTCTGGCATCGACAAAATGGGCCGAATGACTTCTGTGCTGTAACTTCTATGACAAATATCATGCCGTGGGAAGAAAGAAAAAGAGCAGCATCAGGCACACGGACAAAACAAGGTCTTATTTCAGAGGAAGATTCTTATGTATTGACACACAGGGCATAAGAAATACACTTCATCAGAATACATTGAATGAATGAGAATTTCAAAATGCCACTTAGATAATGAAGCATCATGTTCATTCAGAAAAAAAGAGCTACGAGCGAGGTATTCCTGCTTAAAATAGTTTGGGGATGGAACCAACATGTGGAATATTGGGAAGAATACTCATATTGGAACGTTACTGAAAGAGGATTATAGATAATCAGAAGACATCAGGAAATGCCATGTTAGAATTAATTCCAAAATCTCTATGGATTAAGAGGTCACTTTCCCGAGGACTCCAAACACAAGCGATAAAGTGAGGGAATATATTCAGAGATTAGACAAATCTGCAATCAAATCAATTTGCTTTAAAATCGTCCAATAGTTTCTTACAGACCGAACCGAGTTGGGATTTAGAAAGCAGTTGGTGCCATGTTTGCGCATAGGATATATTTCTGGTACAAAATGATATCGGAGAGTGTGTGGAAAATGTGTGTGAGAGTCTGAACTGGATGGGAAATGAAAGCAGTGGTGGCGGCACAGAGCAACTTAGAGACAGAGAGCGGATGGAGCAGAGACAAGCTGCTGTCAGCTCCCGGCTCCTCCAGCCTCTCTGTGTTTCTCTCTCCTCACAAACTCTCCCACTGCAATTAAAATCAGACACTTTAGATTTTCAGACTGAATTAATTCTGTTACTGAATTTCGAATATTTCCTGTTGTGAAAATCCGACCTGAATTCAAGGCAGCAATTTCCATTTCAACCCGTTCCTTTGCTGTATTGATCGATCTCTCTCAGTCGAACACTGACTTAGCCTTCGCTTGTTGACTGATATCTTGAAATCGACCAAAACTGTCCCTTAATTTCTCTCTTCAGGTCTGAATAGGAGCCAGTGACAGGAGAATCATTTGATTTGACACAAGAAGGACTGGGACATCCGACGCTGAGAGCGGACACAAACACAGTAACATTAGTCTAACCCAGCCGCCCCTTTTACTGACTCTCGCTAACACAATGTTGAACTCTGCACATTGACACGTCAAACTGTGTCTCAGATTAACAGCTCCCAAGACAGACTTCGCTTTCCTCTGGCTCTGTGCTGTGGATTCTCGGGGATTTATTGGAGTTTCCCATGTCAGTAACTGTTAAAGATTCTGAGGTCGGCTAATCTCACAGTGTCTGTTCCCCAGATTCGGCGTCCTGTAGCCAATTAGAGCTGTGCCTGAATTAACCCAGAACTGGTTGAAATGATGACATTGTTCACAAGCTGAATTCTATTTGATCAAATGAAGATACAGATTGTCTGCACTCAGTCATTATCCAGCAATATTCCCACTTCATATACAGTTAGTGAGTGAGAGTGGAGGGATAGACACCCATAGAGTGAGTGAGGGCGGTGATACATAGACAGTCAGACAATATATCAGTTACAGAACTCCTTGTAAATTCCGGCTTTATCCAGAAAGGTTCTCTTGGAGAAACTGCAGTGTCAGCTCTCACTGATATTGTAGCAGAGACACATTATTAATCCCACACTCAGGAACAGTGCTGCATTTTGACGGAAGATATGGGGAAAGGCAGCAGAAACTGAATGGCCCAGATGTAAACAGTGCGCAGGCTCAGAGTGACCAGAGGTTCAGAGAGATCTTTGAAGGAGAGAGGGATTTTGAGAGAGCCGTCAGGAAGGCGGATTGGATGTTTGGCTTCATAAATGGAAGCATTGAGTATAAAAGTTCTGCTCAATCTTTATAAAGCTCCGATTAACTGCAGATGCTTTAGGATTGTCCCCAGACCCAGTAAGCACACTTTAGAAAGTGTGGGAGGATCCTTACGAGGGTGAAGAGGAGACTTACGGTTTTGGATCCATCGATGATGGTTTTAGTTCAAAGGTTTGACTGGTTAATTCGGATTTTATCTCTTTGCAGCTAACGGGATTGGATGGTGACGTAAGAGACGGGTAAAATAAAATACCACATTGAACTAAGGTGCACAGGGGGAAGTTGCTGCATTAGTTGCTAGCAGAAGGATTCAGGGACAGGCGTTGAAGATTTAAGGCAGGATGTGTGAGAGGCTAAGGATTCCCACAGTGCGGAATGAGGCACCGACCATTCTGCACCAACTCTCCGACAGAGAATCTCTCTCTGTAACGCCATGTAATTATCCTACTAATCCCCCTGACAATAAGGATGAATTTAGACTGGCCAGTCCTCCTAATCTGCACTTCGTTAGAGATGGCTTGAAACTAGAACACCCAAAGTAAACACACGCACGCAGGGAAAACGTGCAAACTCCACATTGGCAGGCAGACAAGAATGTTGCAAACGAACTTCAGTTTTCTGCGGGTTACAAACGCTGGAGATTCCCTTCATTTTCTGGCATCTAAGGATCAGAGAAGCATCCACAAATAGAACTGACAATAAATACGACAACGGTCGGTATCCACAAGGTACTGGTACTCTGTAATTAGGAGCATGTGTTGACCGCGTGGCCTAATGGATAAGGCGTCTGACTTCGGTTAATGTGACAGTGATGGTATCAGAAGACTGCAGGTTCGAGTCCTGTCGCGGTCGTTTTGTGCAAAAATTTGGTCCAAGTTCTAAAAAAAACGAGATGCCCTCATTCAGCTGAAAGCTCTGCACTTTCTTGCAAACATTGCAGAGCTCTTTCTCAGAAAGTAGTTACTTGTTGATTTGTCCATCTAATTTTCTAATATTATTATTTTATTCTCGTCCCAAGAAATCAATCTTATCTTTGAGATCTTAATAAATTGTTGATGCTACCGAATGGTGCAACAGGCTTTGATGCAGTCTGTTGGATAGAATTCTGTGGAGGGAATTCTAATCTCCCCAGGAAGGGGTTTAATAATGAGCTGAATGAACTGTTTCTGTTTTCAGGGATGAAAGGTGACGTCACTGGGCTTGTAATCCGGAGGCCCGCATTAGTATTTGGGGACACGGAGTAAATCCCACTGCCGCAGCTGGTGGAATTTCAATTCGTTGATTAAGTCTATCTTGTATTAAAAGCTCGTCTCAGTAATTGCAGTTTTGAAACTACTGCCAATTGTAGTAAAATATGATCTGGGTCACCGGCGCCCATTAAATGAAGGCGTTTGCCCTCCTTACCTGGCCTGTCTTATATCTGAATCCAGATTCAGAATAGTGAGGATGACTCTTAACTGCCTTCTGAAATGGCCGAACAAGACACTTTCATTTGAAGGGCAATTAGGGGAATGCAACAAGTGCTGGTCCTGCAGGCGACAACCACAGCCCATGAGAAAGAAGAACCATTAAGGAGAAAGAGAATGGTCTTCTGGGAGCAAACGCTGACATTCGGTACAACTTTACATCTGTTTGACCGCCTGGTCTAATGGCGAAGGCCCTTTGCCTGAAGTATGATTTTTTTGGTTCAATCACCAACAGGAATCTCCGTCTTTGATATGTCTGGCACTGTGACTGTTACTTTAATTTTACAAACAATGGACTTATCGCATCCTGGCAATTTGTTCAGATATAAACCTTTTCCAAAGGGTAAAAAAGCGGAGCATGTGAACAGCAAGAATCGCCAAAGCTTCAGTTTTATGTACCGTATTGAGAACATTCGCAAACAATCACATTTACCAAAGTCCGAATAGAAACTGTAGAAAACATTCGTGAGCCTGACGTGATTTGAATACGCAATCTTCTGATCTGGAGTCAGACGCGCTACCGTTGCGCCACAAGCCTGAACGGCTTCTACGTCGGACTTATGTTCGGTGATTTCAAAATCA
This sequence comes from Sphyrna mokarran, assembly GCA_024679065.1. NCBI lineage: Eukaryota > Metazoa > Chordata > Chondrichthyes > Carcharhiniformes > Carcharhinidae > Sphyrna > Sphyrna mokarran. The sequence goes on along the minus strand of JAGIQG010000509.1, from coordinate 9,180 downwards.
AAGCAAGGTGCTGAGAGAAGAATTGTCCCCTTCTTCACTTTTTCTGGATAAACATCGAATGGAAGAGCAACAGCGAACCAATGTTAACGAAAGATCCGAATCACCACATTATCCTGCAGGAGACAGTTACGGTTACGGTTGACAAAAACACAAAAGGTGGTTTGGGGCCTAATCCATGTTTGAGGAGGTTGCCGAATGGTTTAGAAGTTGAACTCCTAATCTATGCTGTTCTGCACGTAAGAATTCGAATCTCATTCTCCTCGGTGATGCATCTTCAATGTCTCCATTTTGACTCATTTATTGACGCTGAACCGATGAACCGTTTCGTGTTTTGCAGTTCACGGAACCAAGATAAAGTAAGGACGCAGAGTTCGACAGGCTTGAGGGGAGAATGGTCCAGCGCCATTCCATGTTCTTATATTCCTAATCCAATGAGAAACTCGAGCTGATAATCGACTCAAATCAGTGTTAGGGTGATTAGGGCTTAGGGTTTAGGGCTCAGGATTAGGGCTTAGGGTGAGGGGGTACAGGGCCTGTTTAGAGTGAAGGGTACAGGGTGAAGGGTCTGTTTCCCGTGCTGTTTTGTTCTTTGTTCTTTGTTCTTTGTTGTTTGATTGCAGCTTCGGGCAGGAAATGTGTGGTTTCAGAATCTCCAAACGAGGCTGATTTGCGGATTTTTGTTTTCCCTTTCAAGAATCGGCAGGTCAGCCACAAAAATAAGTGCCGTATTGGCTGGTTTGGTCATGCTAAATTGCCCCTTGGTGTCAGGGCGATTGGGAGTTTACGTGTACAAGAAACAAAATACAAAGAACAAAGAACAAAACAGCACGGGAAACAGGCCCTTCGGCCCAACGAGCACGTGCCGCCACCCCGATGTTCCCACCTCTACCCATGATCCCTGTCTATGTTTATAGGTCTATGGATTGAAACCAAATTTGAGACAATTTAGGCAGAATTTGTTCTGCCAATTACCGTACGAGCACATCTTTGGGATGTGGGAGGAAACCGGAGCATCCAGAGGAAAACCGCGCAAGCACGGGGAGAATGTGCAAACTCCTACAGACACAGGCCCGAATCCATGTATCTGCACAGCACAGCGATAGTCACTGAGCTGTCGTGCTACCCATCAAATGGTCCTGGTCAAGCGTACACTAACGACGTGAAGCACTAGGATACTCTCGAAAAATCCAAGAGCAGCTCTCTCACGACCCATCGCGTGTATGCCCCTCGTTAGACAACAAGGCGGACCAAAGAACCTGTAGGATAAAACCAAGTACATCAATAACCATCCATGACAACACACTTCATCTGCTTCCAATCCAGAAGCATTCTGTCCATCTATTCCCTAAGAACAGGTGTGGCAGTGTGCACCATCTGAAGACGCACTGCATGTACTCACCAAGTCTCCTTTGTCAGCACCTTCCAAACCCAAGATCATTGCAGTCTGCAAGTCCAAAGGCATTAGAAACATCGGAAAAACACCATCAAGATTCAGGCACTATTATTTATTTATTGTATATATTTATTGATTGTTGATTTTGTTCCTGAGTCGGGAATTGAACCCAGGTCCCTGGAGCTATGAAACAGCAGTGCTATCCACGATGCTATCGTGCCGCCCCGAAAATCGTCCGTGGCCGTTAACTCACCTGTGGCCAGTTCGCTTGTGCGTAGCCAGTTAGCTCAGCTGGTTAGAGCATGGTGCTAATAACGCCAAGGTCGCGAGTTCGATCCCCGTACGGGCCAGTTTACCCTTTTGTCCCTCAAACTGAAAGATATTGGGCGGCACGGCAGGCCATGCTGAAATTGCCTCTGAATGTCCTGAGATGGATAAGGTAGTGGGAGTAGGGGCGAATACGTAGGGTTATTGGGGTAGGGTTTGGATGGAATAGTTGTCAGTGCAGACTCGGTGAGCCACATGGCCTCTTTATGCACTGTAGGGTTTCTATGATTCTGTGAAGCCTTCTAAAAATCACTGCATTTTCAGCATTCACAACAGAGTGAAAGGCACTTTTAACTTCAAAAAATTCTATGTATGGCAGCTGGAGCTTTCCCTGGTATTTTCAGGGATTTAGGATCATCGAGAGATAGAACGAAAATAATATTGTCTCAGTATTTATTCACTTGGTACTAACATCAGGTGAAGAAGCGATGAACTGACCGCGTGGCGTAATGGATAAAGCATCTGAGTTTGTTGCTTGTGATGATATCAGAAAATTGCAGGTTTGAGCCCTGTTGTAATTGTTTTTGGTGGAGCTTCCTGGGAACCGATATCCCACGTCATGTTAAGTCCATATTTTCTTCCAGATATTGGAGGGTGCTTTCTCAGAATGTATGTCTTTGTTATTTTGTCAATTCAATTTTAAAATAATTTTAGCTCCGAACAATTCCCCCATATCTGGGTGATTGAAATTCTGTGGAGAGAATCCTAATCTCCTCAGGAAGAGGTTTAATGCTGAGCTGAATGAAAAGTTTTTGATTACAGGGATGAAAGGTGATGTTACTGGGCTGGTAATCCAGAGGCCCGCACAAATCTTTGGGGACACGGAGTGAATCCCACCACGGCAGCTGGTGAAATTCAAATTCACTGATTTGAAACACAGAATCATTGATCACAGACAGAAACAGGAGTAGGCCATTCGGCCGAAATAAGTCTGGAATTAAAAGCAAGCCTCAGAAATGGCAGATTTAAAATTCGTGTTGATTGTTTTCCCAGAGAAAATATCTTCACTGAACAAGACAGAACATTTCACACAACAAGAAACACCTTTACAGAACAGAAAAAAAAACAGAATGGTTCATATTAACACAAACGGGAATCTGGTCAGACTCCATTTGGAATAGCGTGACCAGTTTTCGGCCCCGTATCTAAGGAAAATTCACTGGCTTTGGAAAGGGTCCAGAGGAGATTCACAAGAATGATCACTGGAATGAAGAGTTTGTCATCTTTGGAACAGTGGAGGACTCTGGATCTGTACTCCTTGGAGGTGAGTAGGATACATGGGATCTTACTGAAACTTACAGGGTACTGCGAGGCTTGGATAGAGTGGGCATGGGCAGGATGTTTCCACTCGTAGGAAAAATTAGAATCAGAGGGCGCAATCTTAGACTAAAGAGATGATTCTTCAAAACAGAGATGAGGAGAAATTTCTTCAGCCAGAGAGTGGTGAATCTGTGGAACCCTTTGCTGCAACGGCTGTGAAGGTCAGGTCATTGAGTGTCTTTAAGACAGAGATAGATGGGTTTTTCATTAAGGGGATCAGGACTTCTGGGGAAAAGGCAGGATAATGAAAATGAGGGAAATATATGATTGAATGGTGGAGCAGACTCAAAGGGCCAAGTGGCATAATTCTGCTCCTATACATTATGATATATTTACACAACAAGGATGAATTTGACAGAACCACAGCAAAGATCTGTCAACGGCAGAATCATTGTCCCACAACAGGGAGAACAGTTGCACAGCAGATAACACAGTCACATGAATTACAATTTAAAACAGGGCCTATCTTTGAGTAACAGAAAATTCGTTTTCAAACATATTCAGTTTTTCATCTCAGTATCTTGCTGGTTTGTTCGGTACCTTTTCTGTCCATCACCCTGTGTGTATCCTGATCATCTTTTACTGCTTTTCTGTGCGTCTTTCTCTCTCTGTTACATTGGACCTGATATTAAGTGTTGTTGTCCAGCCAGGGTGAGGTTCCCACAACGCGGGTCTTATTTGAAATAAAAAATACAATGAATAGTTTCTCTTCTCCCGCGCAACAGGGATAGGCAGGAAGTGGTAACGTTTGGGGCAGATTGGCACAGCAGAAGCTGGACCCATAACCCAGAGGTCAGTGAATCAAAACCATCCTTGGTTATCATGTTCTCATAGAAATCCAACAGTGCAGAAAGAGGCCATTCGGCCTATCCATTCTGCACCGACCACAATCCCACCCAGGCCCTACCCCCATATACTCGTTGGTTCCGGGTGTGGTTCCGGAGGACTGGAGGATAGCAAATGTGGTCCCGTTGTTCAAGAAGGGGAAGAGAGACCTTCCAGGGAATTATAGGCCAGTGAGTCTTACTTCTGTTTTGGGCAAAGTATTGGAGAGAATTATTAGGGATAGGATTTATAGTTATTTAGAGAGAAATGAATTGATTGGGGATAGTCAGCATGTTTTTGTGAAGGGTAGGTCGTGCCTTACTAACCTCATTGAGTTTTTTGAAAAAGTGACTAAAGAGGTGGATGGGGGTGAGGCGGTTGATGAGGTATATATGGACTTTAGTAAGGCGTTTGATAAGGTGGCCCATGGAAGACTTCTGCAGAAAATGCAGATGTATGGGATCGAGGGTGATTTAGCTAATTGGGTTAGGAATTGGCTAGCAGATAGAAGACAGAGTGTGGTGGTTGATGGGAGATATTCATCTTGGAGTTCGGTGACAAGTGGTGTACCTCAGGGGTCTGTTTTGGGGCCCCTGCTGTTTGTAATTTTTATAAATGATCTGGCTGAGGGTATTGAAGGATGGATTAGTAAATTTGCAGATGACACTAAAGTCGGTGGAGTGGTAGATAGTGAAGAGGGGTGTTATAGTTTGCAGAGAGACTTGGACAAGTTACAGAGCTGGGTCGAGAGGTGGCAAATGGAGTTTAATGTGGAAAAGTGTGAGGTAATGCACTATGGCAGAAATAATAAATGTGTAGAGTATAGGGCTAATGGTAGAATTCTTAGTAGTCTTGATGAACGAGGGATTTTGGTGTGTATGTGCATAGATCCCTGAAAGTAGGCAGTCAAGTCAAGAAGGTTGTTAAGAAGGCATATGTAGTCTTATCTTTTATTGGTAGAGGAATTGAATTTCGGAGCCGCAACGTCATGATGCAACTGTACAAAACTGTACTACGGCCGCACTTGGAGTATTGTGTGCAGTTCGGCCCCCCGCATTATAAGAAAGATGTGGAGGCTTTGGAGAGGGTACAGAGGAGGTTTACCAGGATGTTGCCTGGTATGGAGGGCAGGTCTTATGAAGAGAGGCTGAGGGATTTGAGGTTGTTTTCGTTAGAAAGGAGGCGGCTAAGAGGGGACATAATCGAAACATATAAGATGATTAGAGGTTTAGATAGGGTGGACAGTGATAGCCTTTTTTCCTAGGATGGAGAAAGCTAGCACGAGGGGACACAGCTTTAAATTAAGGGGTGATAGTTATAGGACGGATATCAGAGGTAGGTTCTTTACCCAAAGGGTGGTCGGGAGTGGAATGCCCTGCCTTCAGCGGTTGTAGATGCGCCAAGTTTGGTGGCGTTTAAGAGGTTAGTTGATAAGTATATGGAAGAGAAGGGAATGGTTTAGTTGGGAGGGGCATTGCTTTTTATATTGGTTGGCGCAACACCGAAGATCGAAGGGCCTGTTCTGTGCTGTAATGTTCTATGTTCGGTGACAAGTGGTGTGCCTCAGGGGTCTGTTTTGGGGCCCCTGCTGTTTGTAATTTTTATAAATGATATGGATGAGGGTATTGAGGGATGGATCAGTAAATTTGCAGATGACACTAAAGTCGGTGGAGTGGTAGATAGTGAAGAGGGGTGTTATAGTTTACAGAGTGACTTGGACAAGTGGCAGAGCTGGGCCGAGAGGTGGCAAATGGAGTTTAATGTGGAAAAGTGTGAGGTAATGCACTTTGGCAGGAACAATAAATGTGTAGAGTATAGGGCTAATGGTAGGGCTCTTAATAGTGTTGAGGAACAGAAGGATCTTGGTGTATGTGTCAATAGATCCTGAAAGTAGGCAGTCAAGTGGATAAAGTTGTTAAGAAGGCATATGGAGTCTTAGCTTTTATTGGTAGGGGGATTGAATTTAGGAGCCGCAGCATCATGTTGCAAACTGTACAAAACTCTAGTGCGGCCGCACTTGGAGTATTGTGTGCAGTTCTGGTCGCCACATTATAAGAAAGATGTGGAGGCATTGGAGAGGGCACAGAGGCGGTTTACCAGGATGTTGCCTGGTATGGAGGGCAGGTCCTATGAAGAGAGGTTGAAGGATTTGAGGTTGTTTTCGTTAGAAAGGAGGCGGCTAAGAGGGATCTTATTGAAGCATATAAGATGATTAGAGGTTTAGATAGGGTGGACAGTGATAGCCTTTTTCCTAGGATGGAGAAAGCTAGCACGAGGGGACACAGCTTTAAATTAAGGGGTATGAGTTATAGGACAGATATCAGAGGTAGGTTCTTTACTCAAAGAGGGATTAGGGAGTGGAATGCCCTGCCTGCAGCTGTTGTAGATGCGCCAAGTTGGTGGCGTTTAAGAGGTTAGTTGATAAGTATATGGATGAGAAGGGAATGGTTTAGTTAGGAGGGGCATTGCTTTTTATTTTGGTCGGCACAACATCGAAGGCCGAAGGGCCTGTTCTGTGTTGTAATGTTCTATATCCCGACACATTTTACCCACTCATCCTTCGAACTTATTCATCTCAGAACGTTAAGGATAATTTTTAGCTTGGCCAATCAACCTCATCCGTACATCTTTGGAGCACAGGGGGAAACCCCGCAGACACGAGGAGAATGTGCATACCCCACAGAGACAGTGACCCAAGCCGGGAATCGAATGCTGGGCGCTGGAGCTGTGAAGCAGTAATGATAACCATAGTACGGCCCCCAAACTATCAATTACACTCTTTTTAATGGTTACCCCATTGAACAAATTGCAACTTTTAAACACTGGCTTTAGACCCGCTGCGAACAGGATTCGAACCTGCGCGGTAAAACCCCATTAGATTTCAAGTCCAATGCCTTAGCCGCTCGGCCATCGCAACTGCTTTGGGTATTCCCACTAACATCAGGTTGTAACATTCGGCTGCTGCCCAAATGCAAGTCTGAGTTTTCTCGACAGAAAATTGTCAAATTGCAAATTGGGGAGTTAGTGGATAGGGAGGATGTGTTAGAAATTCTCGAGGGTTTGAAGTTGGATAAGTCCCCTGGGCCGGACGGGATTTACCCTAGGATTCTCTGGGAGGCAAGAGAGGAGATTGCAGAGCCTCTGGCTCTGATCTTCAGGTCCTCGTTGGTTACGGGTGTGGTTCCGGAGGACTGGAGGATAGCGAATGTGGTCCCATTGTTTAAGAAGGGGAAGAGAGACCTTCCTGGGAATTATAGGCCAGTGAGTCTTACTTCTGTTGTGGGCAAGGTATTGGAGAGAATTATTAGGGATAGGATTTATAGTTATTTAGAGAGAAATGAATTGATTGGGGATAGTCAGCATGGTTTCGTGAAGGGTAGGTCATGCCTTACTAACCTCATTGAGTTTTTTGAGAAAGTGACCAGAGAGGTGGATGGGGGTAAGGCGGTTGATGTAGTATATATGGACTTTAGTAAGGCGTTTGATAAGGTGGCCCATGGAAGACTTCTGCAGAAAATGCAGATGTATGGGATAGAGGGTGATTTAGCTAATTGGATTAGGAATTGGCTGGCAGATAGAAGACAGAGGGTGGTGGTTGATGGGAGATATTCATCTTGGAGTTCGGTGACGAGTGGTGTACCTCAGGGGTCTGTTTTGGGGCCCCTGCTGTTTGTAATTTTTATAAATGATCTGGATGAGGGTATTGAAGGATGGATTAGTAAATTTGCGGATGATACTAAAGTTGGTGGTGTGGTCGATAGTGAAGAGGGGTGTTTTAGTTTACAGAGTGACTTGGACAAGTTGCAGAGCTGGGCCGAGAGGTGCAAATGGAGTTTAATGTGGAAAGTGTGAGGTAATTCACTTTGGCAGGAATAACAAATGTGTAGAGTATAGGGCTAATGGTAGGGCTCTTAATAGTGTTGATGAACAGAGGGATCTTGGTGTATGTGTGAATAGATCCCTGAAAGTTGGCAGTCAAGTGGATAAGGTTGTTAAGAAGGCATATGGAGTCTTAGCTTTATTGGTAGGGGGATTGAATTTAGGAGCCGCAGCGTCATGTTGCAACTGTACAAAACTCTAGTGCGGCCGCACTTGGAGTATTGTGTGCAGTTCTGGTCGCCACATTATAAGAAAGATGTGGAGGCATTGGAGAGGGTACAGAGGAGGTTTACCAGGATGTTGCCTGGTATGAGGGCAGGTCCTATGAAGAGAGGTTGAAGGATTTGAGGTTGTTTTCGTTAGAAAGGAGGCGGCTAAGAGGGGATCTTAGAACATAGAACATAGAACAATACAGCACAGAACAGGCCCTTCGGCCTTCGATGTTGTGCCGACCAAAATAAAAGCAATGCCCCTCCTAACTAAACCATTCCCTTCTCGTCCATATACTTATCAACTAACCTCTTAAACGCCACCAAACTTGGCGCATCTACAACAGCTGCAGGCAGGGCATTCCACTCCCTAATCACTCTTTGAGTAAAGAACCTACCTCTGATATCCGTCCTATAACTCATACCCTTAATTTAAAGCTGTATCCCCTCGTGCTAGCTTTCTCCATCCTAGGAAAAAGGCTATCACTGTCCACCCTATCTAAACCTCTAATCATCTTATATGCTTCAATAAGATCCCCTCTTAGCCGCATCCTTTCTAACGAAAACAACCTCAAATCCTTCAACCTCTCTTCATAGGACCTGCCCTCCATACCAGGAAACATCCTGGTAAACCTCCTCTGTACCCTCTCCAATGCCTCCACATCTTTCTTATAATGTGGCGAACAGAACTGCACACAATACTCAAAGTGCGGCCGCACTAGAGTTTTGTACAGTTGCAACATGATGCTGCGGCTCCTAAATTCAATCCCCTACCAATAAAAGCTAAGACTCCATATGCCTTCTTAACAACTTTATCCACTTGACTGCCTACTTTCAGGGATCTATTGACACATACACCAAGATCCTTCTGTTCTGTTCTGTTCCTTATTGAAGCATATAAGATGATTAGAGGTTTAGATAGGGTGGACAGTGATAGCCTTTTTCCTAGGATGGAGAATGCTAGCACGAGGGGACACAGCTTTAAATTAAGGGGTATGAGTTATAGGACGGATATCAGAGGTAGGTTCTTTACTCAAAGAGTGATTAGGGAGTGGAATGCCCTGCCTGCAGCTGTTGTAGATGCGCCAAGTTTGGTGGCGTTTAAGAGGTTAGTTGATAAGTATATGGATGAGAAGGGAATGGTTTAGTTAGGAGGGGCATTGCTTTTTATTTTGGTCGGCACAACATCGAAGGCCGAAGGGCCTGTTCTGTGCTGTATTGTTCTAT
>JAGIQG010000508.1:0-26538 GCA_024679065.1 Sphyrna mokarran | reverse complement strand
GGGGGGACACTCCTAATTGACAGGGGGGGGGACACTCCTAATTGACGGGGGTGGGGACACTCCTAATTGACAGGGGGGAGACACTCCTCATTGACAGGGGAGGGGGGGGCGACACTCCTAATTTACAGGGGGGGCACTCCTAATTCCAGTTCTCATACACATCTTGGGACACAAGGTAACATTAGCATGGCCACATGCCACACATCTTAGCACATTTTGGGGAATTTGGCATGGCCAATCCACCTATCCTACACATCTTGGGACACTAAGGGGCAATTTAACATGCCCAAATTTACCAACCTACACATCTTTGGACACTAAGGGCATTTAGCGTGGCCAATCCACTTAACCTACACATCATTGGACACTAAGGGGATTTTAACATGTCCAACTCTCCTCTTATCCACATCTTGGGGTGCTAAAGGAAATTTAGCCTGTTCAATCCACATCTTGCACACATTTTGGGAAGGAAGCAGCAATTAAGTATGGTTAATCCATCTCTCATGTAATCTTAGGACATTTAAGGAAATTTAGCATGGCCAATCCATATTGTGGGACACAAAAGAGCAAATTAGCTCCCCAAATTCCCCCTAACCAACACGTCCTGGTACACTAAGGGACAATCAACCTAACCTAAACATCTTCAAACCCAAAGGGCAATGTAGCATGATCAAAACACACCTTGTATACATCTTGGAACATGCAGTGGGTGATTTAGCATGTCCAAAACCCCTAACATACACGTCTTTGGACATTAAGGGGCAATCCATCTAATGTACACATCTTCATACAGAAAGGGACAATTTAGCATGACCAGTCCACATCTTGTACATATCTTGGGACACTTAATTTAGCCTGCCCTCCACACCTGTCATGCACATCTTGGCACACTAAGATGAATTTAGCATGGCCAATCCACCTAATCTACACATCTTGGGAAATTCAGGGGCAGTTTAGCAGCCAATCCACCTAACTTGCACATTTTGGGACGCTAAGGCGCAACCTAGTATCGCCAATCCATCTAAAGTAAACTTCTTGGGACAGAGGAGCAGTTTAGCATCACCAGTCCAAATAACCTACACATGTTGTGATACTCAGGGGCAATTTAACATTGCCAATTGACCTGTCATACACATCTTGGGACACAAAAGGGCAATTAAACATTTTGGGATACTAAAGGGAATTTAGCCTGGCCAATCCACCTGTCGTGGATAGTAAAGGCTGAGGGGTGAGGGGCAGGGATAGTGAGGTATCAGGGATAGTAAAGGCTGAGGGGTGAGGGGTCAGGGATAGTGAGGTATCAGGGATAGTAAAGGCTGAGGGGTGAGGGGTCAGGATAGTGAGTTATCAGGGATAGTGAGGGGTGAGGGGTCACAGTTGGTGAGAGACAGTAAGGGTTGATTGGTCAGAGATGGTGAAGGGTGAGAGGTCAGGAATGGTGAGGGGTCAGGAGTCAGGGATGATGAGGGATGAGGAATTCGGGATGGTGAGGGATGAGGGGTCAGGAATGGTGGGGAATGAGGGGTCAGAAAGAGTGAGGAGTCAGAGATGGTGAGGGCTGAGGGATTGGTGAGGGGTGAGGGGTGAGGGATGGTGAGATGTCAGGGTTCATGAGAGGTGAAGGTTGAGGGCTGGTGAGGAGTGAGGGATGGTAAGTGTCGGGGTCAGGGATGGTAAGTGTCGGGGTTCGTGAGGGGTGAGGGATTGTGGGAAATGTGAGCTCAGGGATGGAGAGGGTTGAAGCGTCAGGGATCATGATGGGCCAAGAGTCAGGGGTGGTGAGGGGTCAAGGATCAGGGATGGTGAGGGGTGAGGTGTCAGCGTTGGTGAGAGTTGCGCTGTGAGAGATGGTGAGGGGTCAGGGTTGGTGAGGGGTGAGGGGTGAGAGGCCAGGATTGGTGAGGGGCCAAGAATGGTGAGGGTGAGGGGTCAGGGTTGGTGAGGGGTCAGGAATGGTGAGGGGTGAAGGGTCAGAGTTGGTGAGGGGTGAGGGGTCAGGATTGGTGAGGGGTGAGGTGTCAGGATTGGTAACGGGTGAGGGGTGAAGTATGAGGGGTGACGGGTCAGTGTTGGTGAGGGGTGAGGGGTGAGGGGTGAGGGGTGAGGGATCAGGATTGGTGAGGGGTTAGGGATGGTGAGGGGTGAGGGGTCAGGGATGGTGAGGGGTGAGGGCAGGGTGGTGAGGGGTGAGGGGTCAGGGATGGTGAGGGTGAGGGATCAGGATTGGTGAGGGGTGAGGGGTGAGGGGTCAGGATGGTGAGGGGTGGGGTCAGGGATAGTGAGGGTGAGGGGTGACAGATCGGATGGTGAGGGGTGAGGGGTGAGGGTCAGGGATGTTAGGGTTGACGGGTTGAGGGATCGGGGGTCAGGGATCAGGGTTGGTGAGGGGTGAGGGGTCAGGGATGGTGAGATGTCTGGGGTGATGAAGGATCAGGAGTCCAGGATGGTGAGGGTTGCGAGGTGAGGGATGAGGGATGGTGAGGGGTGAGGGGTGAGGGGTCAGGGTTGGTGAGGAGTGAGGGGTCATGGTTGGTGAGGGGTGAGGGGTCATGGTTGGTGAGGGGTGAGGGTTGGGGGGTCAGGGAGGGTGAGGCATCAGGGATGGTGAGGGCTGAGAGGTCAGAGCTGGAGAGTGGTGAGCGGTAAAGGATGGTGAGATGTCCGGGATGTGAGGGGTGAGGGGTCAGTGACAGTGAGTGGTCATGGATGGTGAGGGGTGAGGAGTCAGAGAAGGTGAGGAGTGAGTTGTGAGGGATGGTAAGGGGTGAGGGGACAGGGACTGTGAGGAATCAGGAATGGTGAGGGGTGGGGTGAGGGGTTAAGGTTGGTGAGGGGTGGGGTGAGGGGTTAGGGATGGAGAGGAATTAGGGATGGTGAGGGGTGAGGGGTGGCAGGGTCAGGGATGGTGAGATATGAGGGTCAGAGTTGGTCAGTGTTCAGTGATGGTGAGGGTTGAAGGATCAGGAATGGTTCGCAGTGAGGGGTTAGTGATGGTGAGGGATCAGGGATGATGGGGTCAGAGATGGTGATGGGTCAGGGGTCAGGGATAGTGAATGGTCTGGGATAGTGAGGGACGAGGAGTCATAGATGGTGAGGGATCAGAGGTCAGGGATGGTTAGGGGTGAGGGATAGTGAGGGGTCAGAGATGCTGGTGAGCAGTGAAGAGTCAGGATAAGTGAGGCATAAGGGGTGAGGGATGGTAGGCACGTCAGGGGTCAGGGATGGGGGATTGTGAAGGGACAGGGATAGTGAGGGGTGAGTGGTGAAGGACGGTGAGTGATCAGGGATAGTGAGGTGTAAGGGATGATGAGTGGTGTGGGGTCAGGGTTGGTGGGTGGTGAGGGGTTAGGAATGCTGAAGGTTCAGGGGTCAGAAATAGTGAAGGGTCAATGGTCAGGGATAGTGAAGGGTGAGGGGTGAGGGGTGAGGGGTCAGGGTTGGTGAGTGGTGAGGAGTGAGGGATCATGGATGGTGAGGAGTCAACAATGTTGAGGGGTCAGTTTTTATGAGGGGTGAGGGGTCAGGAATATTGAGGATTGAGGGGTCAGGGATATTGAAGGGTCAAGGTTTGTGAGGGATGAAAGGTGAGTGTTGTTGAGTGAGGATTGAGGGATAGTGAGGGGTGAGAGTTGGTGAGGGCTGAGGGATGGCTAAGGATCAGAGATGATGAGGGGTTAGGGATGGTGAGGTGTCAGAGTTGTGAGGGGTGAGGGTTGGTGAGGGATGAGGGGTCAGGGATGATGAGGGGTCAGGGCTAATAAGGTGTCAGAGGTGTCAGAGTTGGTGAGGGATGAGGGGTGAGGGTCAGGAATGGTCAGGGGTGAGGGTTGAGAGGTCAGAGATGGTGCAGGATGAGGGCTCACAGAAGGTGAGGGGTGAGGGATGGTGAGGTGTCAGGGTTGATGAGGGGTGAGGGATGATGAGGAATGAGGGTTCGTGGATGATGAGGGGTGAAGGGTCAGGGTTGGTGTAGGATCAGGGTTGGTGAGGGGTCAAGGATGCTGAGGGATGAGAGGTCAGGGACGGTGAGGGGTCAGAGATGTTGGAGGGTGAGGGGACAGAGCTGGAGAGTGGTGAGAGGTCAGGGGTGATGAGGGGACAGGAGTCCGGGATGGTGAGGGGTCAGCGTTGCTAAGTGGTAGGTGGTGAGGGATGGTGAGGGTGAGTGTTCAGGGATTGTGAGGGGTGAGGAGTCAGGTTGGTGCAGGGTGAGGGGTCAGGGACAGTGAGCAGTCAGGCAGGGTGAGGGATCAGGGATGGTGAGGGACGTGATGTCAGGTTGGTGAGGAGTGAGGATCAGGGTTGGTGAGGAGTGAAGAGTCATGGATGATGAAGAGTCAGAGGTCAGAGATGGAGAAGGGTGAGGGGTCAGGGTTGGTGAAGGGTGAGGGGTCAGGGTTGGTGAAGGGTGAGGGGTCAGGGTTGGTGAGAAATGAGGGGTGAGGAATGGTGACAAGTCGGGGGTCAGTGATGGTGAGAGGTTCGGGGTGGTGAGGGATGAGAGGACAGGTTGGTTAGGGGTGAAGGGACAGGGATAGTGAGGGGTGAGGGGTGAGGGGTCAGGGTTGGTGAGGAGTGAGGGGTGAAGGGACAGGGATAGTGAGGGGTGAGGGGTGAAGGGACAGGGATAGTGAGGAGTGAGGGGTGAAGGGACAGGGATAGTGAGGAGTGAGGGGTGAAGGGACAGGGATAGTGAGGAGTGAGGGGTGAAGGGACAGGGATGGTGAGGAGTGAGGGGTGAAGGGACAGGGATAGTGAGGAGTGAGGGTGAAGGGACAGGGGATGGTGAGTTGAGGGGTGAAGGGAAGGGATAGTGAGGAGTGAGGGTTGAAGGGGACGGGATAGTGAGGAGTGAGGGGTGAAGAGACAGGGATAGTGAGGAGTGAGGGTGAAGGGAAGGATGTGAGGGTGAGGGGTGAAGGGACAGGATAGTGAGGTGAGGGGTGAAGGGACAGGGATAGTGAGGAGTGAGGGGTGAAGGGACAGGGATAGTGAGGAGTGAGGGGTGAAGGGACAGGGATAGTGAGGGGTGAGGGGTGAAGGGACAGGGATAGTGAGGAGTGAGGGGTGAAGGGACAGGGATAGTGAGGAGTGAGGGGTGAAGGGACAGGGATAGTGAGGAGTGAGGGGTGAAGGGACAGGGGTAGTGAGGGGTGAGGGGTGAAGGGACAGGGATAGTGAGGAGTGAGGGGTAAAGAGACAGGGATAGTGAGGGGTGAGGGGTGAGGGATGCTGATGGGTGAGGGATAGTGAGGGGTCAGAGATGCTGGTGAGCAGTGAGGAGTCAGGGTAAGTGAGGCGTAAGGGGTGAGGGATGGTGGGCACATCAGGGTTCAGGGATTGCGAGGGGTCAGGGATAGTGAGGGGTGAGTGGTGATGGATGGTGAGTGATCAGGGATAGTGAGGTGTGAGGGATGATGAGTGGTGTGGGGTCAGGGTTGGTGGGTGGTGAGGGGTTAGGAATGCTGAAGGGTCAGGGGTCAGGGATAGTGAGAGATCAGGGATGGTGAAGGGTCAGGGGTCAGGGATGTGGGGGTCAGGGGGGGATGGTGAGGGATGAGGGATAAGGGATGGTGAGGGGTGAGGGATAGGGTGGTCAGGGATGGTGAGGGGTGGGGGTCAGGGTGGTGAGGGGTGAGGAGTCAGGATTGGTGCGGGGTGAAGGGTCAGTGATGCTGAGGAGTGAGGGGGAAGGGTTCGTGAGGGGTGAGGTATCAGTGATGGTGAGGGGTCAGGATTAGTGAGGGGTGACGGGTCAGGGGTGGTGAGGGGTGAATGGTCAACAATGGTGAGGGATATGGGGTCAATGTTGGTGAGGGGTGAAGGGTCAGGGACAGTGAGCAGTCAGAGATGGTGAGGGGAGAGGGGTCAGGGATGGTCAGAGGTCAGGGATAGTGAGGGGTCAGGGATGGTCAGAGTTCAGGGATGCTGAGGGATAAGAGGTCAGGGATGCTGAGGGGTCAGGCGGCAGGGATGGTCAGAGACAGCGAGGGGTCAGGGGTCACGGATGTTGAAGGATGAGGGGTCAGGGATAGTGAGGAGTCAGGGATGATGAGGGGTGAGGGGTCAGGGTTGGTGAGGAGTGAGGGGTCAGAGATGATGAGGGGTCAGAAGATCGAGGATGATGAGGAGTGACTGTTCAGGGATGGTGAGGGGTGAGGGTTGGTGAGGGGGTCAGGGTTGGTGAGGGGTCAGTGTTGGTGAGGGTTAAGGTGTCAGAGATGGTGAGGGGTGAAGGATCTGGGTTGGTGAGGGTGTTACATAAACAAGGCCTAGTTTTATGGCTGATAAAATTGGATATTGTAAATGAAAGAATTGAATGTATTAAAAATCAAACCCAGTCAAACCTCAGGCAGGCCAGTCGTACAAATCATAAACCTGTCTGTGTCTGACTCATCAGCCCCCTATCAAAGCTCATTGCCCCCTGACTGATATTTAGCAGGAGATCATTGCACCCCGTTGAAATGCACCGGCCGATTGTTAGAAACCCAGACTGGGCCAGACTTTCTGTCACCGGGAGTTCCTGCAGTGGGTTTAATCTGATAACAGGTTACATGGAAACAGCAGCGTGGAGATGGACACCGGGGGGTGGGGGACAGACCCTGGTGTCCTGTCAGGCAAACATCAAGAAACCCACTGGGGATGGGAACCCCGTCCCCCAGGATCTCATTGAGCAGAAGCCAGAGAAGTTTCTGGAAAGGCAAACAGGCAGGAGGGGAAATAGAGGGACACATTTCAGAGACCAGCAGTGAAGAGAGGATGAGGGAGGTTGACCATCTGGAAGACTGACCAGAGAGGGAAGGAAGGAAGAAGCTGCCATCGAGACTCACCTTCGACACAACAAACCAGAGAGACTCAGAGAATCGAGCCTGCAGTTTAACCAAACCATCTCTGTGGGTAGAATATCTGATTTTGGGGTATTCTCCTGTTTTATGGGGGTAATTTAAGGATTAATTGGTTATTATTAATAAACTTGTCGAACATTTACTTGTGTTTGTCCTCTGTCCACCTTGTAAATAAGGGAACCGGGGTAAAACATTGGAGTGAGCAAACTGGTCGAAAAAGGATCAGAGATTTTAAAATTACAACAAAATCATTCTCTGGGTGGGGGAGGGGAGTGAGGTCAGATCATTCTCTGGGTGGGGGAGGGGAGTGAGGTCAGATCATTCTCTGGGTGGGGGAGGGGAGTGAGCTCATGTTGCAACTGTCCATAACTCTGGTGCGGCCGCACTTGGAGTATTGTGTACAGTTCTGGTCCCCACATTATAAGAAAGATGTGGAGATATTGGAGAGGGTGCGGAGGAGGTTTACAAGGATGTTGCCTGGTATGGAGGGCAGGTCTTATGAGGAAAGGCTGAGGGATTTGAGGTTATTTTCATTAGAGCGAAGTAGGTTAAGAGGTGACCAAATTGAGGCATACAAGATGATCAGAGGGTTAGATAGGGTGGACAGTGAGAGCCTTTTTCCTCAGATGGTGATGGCTAACACGAGGGGACACAGCTTTAAATTAAGGGGTGGTAGTTATAGGACGGATGTCAGAGGTGGGTTCTTTACTCAGAGGGTAGTAAGGGTATGGAATGCCCTGCCTGGAGCAGTTGTGAACTCGCCAACTTTAAGGATGTTCAAATGGTCAGTGGATCGGCATCTGGATAACATTGGAATAGTTTAGGTTCGAGGGTCATTAGATTGGTTCCACTGGTCAGCACAACATCGAGGGCCGAAGGGCCTGTACTGCTCTGTAATGTTCTGTGTTCTACCTGTAACCCCCAGGACTTGCCTGGGTTTATAAACCCTCACTTACTGGGCTGTCTGGAGACAATCCACATCTCTTTAACCTGGGGCTTAACGCTCTCTCCACTCACACTGTCTGTATCTTTAAGAATTGAATAGCAGCTTCGTTGTAAAGCCTCCCATTCGAATCAGTAATCTGGAAACTGTGCTGTTCTCTGCTCTGTCTGAGAGCCAAACTCTCCATTCACCTGACCAAGGGACAAACCCCGAAAGCTTGTGAGTTTATTATCAAATCAATCGGTTGGATTTAAACCTGGTGTCAGACTCTTACTGTGTTTACCCCAGTTCAACACCCACATCTCCACACCCTGACCCCCCTCACCATCACTCACCATCCCTCACCCCTCACCATCCCTCACCATCCCTCACCCCCTCACCCCCTCACCATCCCTCAGCCTTCACCATCCCTCACCCCCTCACCATCCCTCACCCCCTCAACACCTCCACCATCCCTCACCCCCTCATATCCCCAACCCCCCTCACCATCCCTTCACCATCCCTCACCACTCACCATTCCCCCCCATCACCATCCCTCACCCCTCACCATCCCTCACCCCTCACCCCCTCACCACCTCACCCTCACATCCCTCACCCCTCACCTCCCTCACCCTCACCTCCTCACCTCCCTCACCCCTCACCACCCTCACCCTCACCATCCCCACCCCCTCACCATCCCTAACCCACCACCATCCCTCACCCCTCACCATCCCTCACCCCTCACATCCCTCACCCCCTCACCCCACCCCATCACCATCCCACTCACCTCACCATCCCTTCACCCCCTCACCCCTCACCCCTCAACTATCCCTCACCCTCACCTCCCTCACCCCTCACCGTCTCACCCCCCTCACCATCCCTCACCCTCACCATCCTCAACCCCCTCACCTCCCTCACCCACTCCGTCACCTAACCCCTCACCATCCCTCACCCTCACCACTGCACCATCCTCACCATCCTTCACCCCCTCACCCCTCACCATCCCTCACCCCTCACCATCCTCACCCCCTCACCCCTCACCCCAATCCCTTCAACTCTCTCACCACCCCTCACCCCCCTCACCGTCCTTCAACCCTCACCATCCTCACCTCACATCCTCACCCCTCTCCTTCCCTCACCCCCTCACCATCCCTCACGTCTTCTTCACCCCTCACCATCCTTCACCCCCCTCACCATCCCCACCCCTCACCATCCCTCAACCCCTCACCCCTACCCACCCCATCCCTCACCCCTTCACCGTCCCCTCACCCCTCCACCGTCCCTCACCACTCACCGTCCCTCACCCCTCACCGTCCTTCACCCCTCACCTCCCTCACCCCTCACCGTCCCCACCCCTCACCGTCCCTCACCCCGATCACCGTCCCTCACCCCTCCCATCCTTCAACCCCCTCACCCGTCCTCACCCCTCCACCGTCCCTCACCCCTCACCTCCCTACCTCCTCACCATCCTCACCCCCTCACCATCCCTCACCCCCTCACCATCCCTCACCCCTCACAACCCTCACCCCCCCCACCCCCTCCACCTTCCCTCACCCCCTCACTATCCTCACCCCCCTCACCCCCTCACCACCCTCACCAGTCCCTCACCCCTCACCCCCTCACCGGTCCCTCACCCCCACCTCCTTCACCCCTCACGCCTCAAGTCCCTCACCGTCCCTCACCGCCTCACCGGTCCCTCACGATCCTCCACCGCCCTCACCCTCACCATCCTTCACCCTCACATCCACCACCCGTCACCATCCCTCACCCTCACCATCCCTCACCCCTCACCATCCCTCACCCCTCACCCCTCACCGCCTCACCGTCCCTCACCCCTCACCTTCACCTCACCGTCCCTCCTCACCATCCCTCACCCCTCACATCCCTCACCCCTCACCGTCCTCACCCCTCACCATTCCTCACCTCCTCACCATCCCTCACCCCTTACCGTCCCTCACCCCTCACCGTCCCTTCACCCCTCACCATCCTTCACCCCCTCACCATCCCTCACCCCTCACCATCCTTCACCTCTCACCATCCTTCACCCGTCACCATCCCTCATCCCTCACCATCCCTGACCCCTCACCATCCCTGACCCCTCAACTCTCACCGTCATTGACTCCTCACCCCTCAACATCGCTGACCCCTCATCTATCTGACCCGTCACCTTCACTGACACCTCACCCCTCATCAAACCTGACACATTATCCCTCACCATCCATGACCCCTGACCTTCACCGTCTCTGACCCCTCATCCCTCACAATCCATGGCCCTTCACTCTCATGAACCCTGACTCTTTACTATTCCCGACCCCTCACCCCAAACCACCCCTGCCCCTCACCTCTCACCAACCCCGATCCCTCACTGCTCTCCATCCCCCGAAGCAGCCCTGACCCCTGACCCTTCACCATGACTGACCGATTACCCTCACCATCTCTAACCAACCATAACTCCTCACCCCTCACTGTCTCTGACCCCCTCAGCCCTCAACATCCCTGACCCTTCACCAGGCCTGACGTCTCACCCCTCACTATCCCTGAGCCCTCACTGTTCCTGACCCCTCACCATCTCTGACACTTCATCCTCTGCATCACTGACTCCTCACACCTCACCATCGGTGACCCCTCACCGTCTGAGACCTCTCACACCTCACCATCTCTGACCCTCACACCTCACCATCCCTGACCCCTCACCGTCTGAGACCTCTCACACCTCACCATCTCTGACCCTCACACCTGACTATCCATGACCCCTCACCGCATGTGACCTCTCACACCTCATCATCCCTGACCCCTGACCCCTCACCATCCCTGACCCCTCACCATCCCTGACCCCTAACCCCTCACCATCCCTGACCCCTGAGCCCTCACTATTGCTGTGTCCTCACACCACGCTTCTGTGACCCTTATTCCTCACACACCTTGACCCTCTACCCCTCACCATCCCGAATCCCTCACTCCTCACCATCTATGCCCCTCACCATCACTATCGCTGACCCCAACCCCTCAGCATCCCTGACAACTCATCATCCCTGACCCCTGACCTGCACACAAATTGGGACCGTAAGGGTCAATTCAGCCTGGCCAACCCACCTCTCGTACACATCTTGGCACACTAAGGGGAATTTAGCACAGCCAAACAGCCTAACCTACATACGCTTATTGGCACAGTAAGGGGCAATTTAGCCTGGCTAATCCAGCACTCATACACATCTTGGCACACTAAGGGGCAATTTAGCATGGTCAGATCACCTCGTGTAGATGTTTTGGGACACGCATGGGAATTTAGCGTGGCCAACCTACCTCTTGTACACATATTGGAACACTAAGATGAATTTAGCAAGGCCAATTCATCAAACAGACACTTTTGTGTCATGATGGGGCAATTTAGCCTGGGGGAGGGGAGTGAGGTCAGATCATTGTATGGGTGGGGGAGGGGAGTGAGGTCAGATCATTCTCTGGGTGGGGGAGGGGAGTGAGGTCAGATCATTCTCTGGGTGGGGGAGGGGAGTGAGGTCAGATCATTCTCTGGGTGGGGGAGGGGAGTGAGGTCAGATCATTCTCTGGGTGGGGGAGGGGAGTGAGGTCAGATCATTCTCTGGGTGGGGGAGGGGAGTGAGGTCAGATCATTCTCTGGGTGGGGGAGGGTGAGTCAGATCATCTCTGGGTGGGGGAGGGGAGTGAGGTCAGATCATTCTCTGGGTGGGGGAGGGGAGTGAGGTCAGATCATTCTCTGGGTGGGGGAGGGGAGTGAGGTCAGGTCATCCTCTGTGTGGGGGAGCGGAGCGAGGTCAGATCATTTTCTGTGTGTTGTCTGGGGTGAGGTCAGAATTGCCGCTTTGTTTCCCAAAGTGTGTAAATTTGGTGGATTGTCCAGGCTAAACTGCCCCTTACCATCCCTAAGTATGGATATTAAGTCTATTTGCAATGCCAATTTGTCCCTTAGTGTCCAAAGATGTTTACGAGAGCTGAATTGGTCATGCTATATTCTGATCTGATTCCCAAGACATGTACGAATGGTAGACTTCCCATGCTAAATCGCCCCGTAGTGTCCCACAGTGTGTTAGTTGAGTGGATTGGCCAGTCCGAAATATCCCCTAATTGTCCCAAGATTTTTACTTAGATGGATTGGCAGTGCTAAATTGCTACCTGGATCGCAAAATGTGTCACTTCGATGGGTTTGCCATTCTTAATTCACCTCAGTGTGCCAAGATGTGAACAAGACATGTATAGGCCAGGCTAAATTGCCCCTTATTATCCTAAGATGTGTGTGAGAGGTGGATTCGCCAGGCTAAATTGCACCTTAATTCCCACGATGTGTAGATTAGGTCGATTGGCCATGCCAAATTCATCATAGTGTGCTCAGATGTGTAGGTTGTGTGGCCATGCTACCCCTGAGTGTCCCAAGTCTATCAGTTAGAGGAATTGGCAATGCTAAATTGCCTCTTAATGTCGCAAGATTTGTAGGTTGGTTGGATGGGCCATGCTAAATTGATCCTTAATGTCCCAAGATGTGTAGATTGGATCAATTGGCCATGCCAAATTCCACCGAGTGTGCTAAGATGTGTAGGTTGGGTGGATTGGCAATTCTAAATTGCTCCAAATTGTGTACAAGAGGTGGTTTAACCATCTAATTTACAGGGACACTCCTAATTGATAGGGTTGGGGGGACAGTCCTAATTGACAGTTGGGGGGACACTCCTAATTGACAAGGAGGCATTGGAAAATTACAGGGTGCTCTCATAAACCCACACACATACATGCACACTCTCTCACTCTCTCACACACACCCGTACACACTTACACACACACCCGCATACACACACACACATCCCCGTACACACTTGCAAACACACCCCTGTACACACTTGCAAACACACCCCCATACACATTAGCAAACACACAATCACTCACTCCCGTGTACTCACTCATACACATAATCACTCACAAATACACACATACTCTCACTCACACACACACATAGTCACTCACATACTCACACACACACTCACAATCACTCATACATATATTCAGTGTCAAATGCTCACACTCTCACTCATACACACTCACTCACACATACACACAAACATACACACATATATGCACTCCCACACTCTCACACACTCACTCACATATACACACACACTCCCACACTCTCACTCGCACACACACACACATTCACAAAATCGCACTCATACACTCACTCACACTCTTATTCACACTGTCACTCACATTCACACACACACAAACACTTACACACATACACAATTTCTCTAACACACATTCACACACACAACCACACACACACTCACAATCACTTACACACTCACTCATACACATTCATTCACACACACACACATACAGTCAGTCAAAAACACGCACATGAACACAAACACACTCGCACACACACCCACTCACAGACCCACAATGACACGCACTCACATAAACATACACACACACACACACACACACACTCGTACACATTTTGGCACAATAAGATGAATTTAGACACAAAGTGAACCCAGCCAGGCCTGTGACACTGAATCAAAAAGGAGAGAGTGAACCCAGCCAGGCCTGTGACACTGAATCAAAATGGAGAGAGTGAACCCAGCCAGGCCTGTGACACTGAATCAAAAAGGACAGAGTGAATCCAGCCAGGCCTGTGACACTGAATTAAAAAGGAGAGAGTGAACCCAGCCAGGCCTGTGACACTGAATCAAAAAGGACAGAGTGAACCCAGCCAGGCCTGTGACACTGAATTAAAAAGGACAGAGTGAATTGAAACTACACATCTTTGGATCCTAAGTGCATTTAGCACGGTCAATTCACCTAACCGACACATCTTGGGACACTAAGGGGATTTTAACATGTCTAATTCTCCTCCCATCCACATCTTCGGACACTAAAGGAAATTTAACATGACCAATCCACCACTCGTACACATCTTGTGACATCACGGGACAATTTAGCATGGCCAAACCACTTCTCGTACGTATCTTGGACACTAAGATGAATTTAGCATGGCCAATTAACCAAACCTACACATTTTTAGACCGAAGGGACAATTAATCATGGCCAATCCGCCCTAACCTACACACCTTGGGACAGCCAGGGGAATTTAGCCTGGCCAATCCACCCTAACCTACACACCGTGGGACAGCAGGGGGAATTTAGCCTGGCCAATCCACCCTAACCTACACACCGTGGGACAGCAGGGGGGAATTTAGCCTGGCCAATCCACCCTAACCTACACACCTTGGGACAGCAGGGGGAATTTAGCCTGGCCAATCCGCCGAATGACATAACTTGGAATATTAAGGTGCAGTTTAAGCGATTAAGGGAATTAAGTGTTTTAGGAGCAAATGGAAAGTGGAACTGATCCACTTCAGATCAGCCATGATCTGATTGAAGGGTCAATCCATCAAACTTACACATCTGCGAACAATAAGGGGCAATTTAGTGTCACCAATATATATATATATATATCTTGGCACATTAAGGGGAATTGTAACATGGCCAATCCACCTCTTTATGAAGCTAAAGAGCAATTTAGCCTGGCCAATCCACCATTCATAGACATCTTCGGACACTAAGGAGAATTTAGCCCGGCCTATGCACCTCTCCTACACATCTTGACACATTAAGATGAATTTATCAAGGCCAATCCACCCAAACTACACATCTTAGCACACTATGGGGAATTTGGCATGGCCAATCCATCTCTCGTACACACTTTGGGACATGAAGGGGCGATTTAGCTTCCCAAATCCCCCTAGCCAATATGTCTTGGGGCATATTTAGAACATCGAATAGCACAGTACAGGCCCTCCAGCCCTCAATGTTGTGCCGAGCTTTGTCTGAACCCAAGATCAAGCTATCCCTCTCCCTATCATTCTGGACTGCTCCATGTGCCTCTCCAATAACTGCTTGAAAGTCCCTAAAGTGTCCGACTCCACTATCACAGCAGGCAGTCTATTCCACACCCCAACCACTCTCTGAGTGAAGAGTCTACCTCGGACATCCCTCCTATATCTCCCACCATGAACATTATAGTTATGCCCCCCACCCAGTAACAGCTACATCCACCCGAGGAAATAGTCTCTGCACGTCTACTCTATCAATCCCTCCCCCTCATCATCTTATAAACCTCTATTAAGTCACCTCTCATCCTCCTCCGCTCTAAAGAGAAAAGCCTCAGCTCCCTCAACCTTTCCTCGTAACACCTACCCTCCAAACCAGGCAGCATCCTGGTCAATCTCCTCTGCACTCTCTCCAATGCTTCCACATCCTTCTTATAGTGAGGTGACCAGAACTGTACACAATATTCCAAATGTGGTCTCATCAAGGTCCGGTGTAGTTACAGCATAACCCCCACAGCTCTTAAACTCAAACCCCCTGTTAATAAACACTAACACACTATAAGCTTCTTCACACTCTATCCATTTGAGTGGCAGCCTTCAGAGATCTGTGGATATGAATCCCAAGATCTCTCTGTTCCTCCACATTCCTCAGAACCCTGCTGTTGACCCTGTAATCCAAATTTTGTCCTACCAAAATGAATCCCCTCACACTTATCAGGGTTAAACTCCATCTGCAACTTTCCTGCCCAGCTCTGCATCCTATCAATGTCTCTTTGCAGCCTGCAAGAGCCCTCCACCTCATCCACTACTCCACCAATCGTGGTGTCATCAGTAAATTTACTAACCCACCCTTCAGCCCCCTCTTCCAAGTCATTGATAAAAATCACAAACAGCAGAGAAGCCAGCACTGACCCTGGTGGTACACCGCTGGGAACTGGCCTCCAGTCTGAACATTTTCCCTCCACCATCACCCTCTGCCTTCTGTGAGACAGCCAGTTACTGATCCAATCGGCCAAATTTGGGACCTGGGGTCAGGGTTCAGGCTTGTGACCTGTACTCAGGGTCAGGGTTCAGGGTTGGGGCCTGTACTCAGGGTCAGGGTTCAGGATGAGGTCTGTACTTGGGGTCAGGTTTGGGGTCTGTATTTGGGGTCGGGGTTTAGGGTTGGGGCCTCTTCTAGGGGTCAGGGCTCAGGGTTGGTGCTTATACCCGGGTCAGGGTTCAGGGTTCGGGCTTGTACTCGGGGTCAGGGTTCAGGGTTGGTGCCTGTACTTGGGGTCGGCGTTCAGTGTTGAAGCCTGTACTTGGGTCAGAATTCAGGCTTGGGGCCTGTACTCAGGGTCAGGGTTCAAGGTTGGGGCCTGTACTCGGAGTCAGGATTCAGGTTTTGGGACTGTACTCACACACTCTCTCACATACACACAGACATACGCACACTTTCTCACACATGCATTCTCTCTCATAAACATACTCTCTCACATGCACTGTCTCACACACACACTATCTCACACACATGCACTCTGTCTCTCTCACACATTCTCACCCACACGCACTCTCTCTCACAAACACATTCTCCCGCACACATACACACACACACACACACACACACACACACACACGCTCTTGCACACATACACATACACACACACTCTCTCTCTCTCACACACACTCCCTTACACCCATTCTCTCTCACACGCATTCTCTCATTCACACACACTCTCTCACATACACACTCTCTCATACCCTCCCTCTCTCACACACTCTGTCCCTGTCAACCTCTCTCTCACTCTCACACACACACACACACTCTCTCTCTCTGTCCAATACACTTGGGGTCAGTTCGAGTCGTGTACTTGGTGTCAGGGTTCACGGTTTGAAGCCTACATTTAGGGTCAGGGTTCGGGTTTGGGCCTGTACTCGGGGTCAGGGTTCAGAGCTAGGGCCTGTACTCAGGCATAGGATTCAAAGTTGGAGTCTGTACTCACACACACACACACTCTCTCTCACGTATACAATTTCTCACATGCACTCTCTGTCTTACACATGTATTCCCTCACACACACACACTCTTTGACACACAATCGGGGTCAGGGTTCCGGGTTGGGGCCTGCACTCACACATGCATTCACACATGCACACTGTCTCACACACACACTCTAGCATACTCACTCTCTCACACACACATTCTCTCACATACAAGCATTCTGTCTCTCACACACTCTCCCAAACACACATTCCCCTCTCTCTCTCACACACATTCCCCTCTCTCTCTCTCTCTCACACACACACACACACTCGGAGCCTGTACCCGGGGTCAGGATTCAGGGTTGGGGCCTGTATTCGGAGTCAGAGTTCAGAGTTTGGTGCCTGTAATCGGGGCCAGGGTTCAGGGTTGTGGCCTGTACTCACACATCCACTGTCACACACGCACACTCTCTCTCACACGTACACTCTTTCCCACGTACACTCTCTCTCTTACACACGCACTCCCTCACATGCACACTGTCTCACACATACACTTTCACACAACACACACACTCCTCTCTCACTCATGTGCTGTAACATACGCACTCTCTCTCACACACGGATTCTCTCTCAGACACACAGTTTCTCACACATGCACTCTCCTAAACAGACATTCCATCTCTCACACACACACAGGGTTGGGGCCTGTACTTGGGGTCAGGGTTCAGGGTTGGGGCCTGTACTCAGGGTCAGGGTTCAGGATGGGGCCTGTACTCGGGGTTAGGGTTCAGGATGGGGCCTGTACTCAGGGTCAGGGTTCAGGATGGGGCCTGTACTCGGGGTCAGGGTTCAGAGTTGGGGATTGAGGATTGAGGATTGTATTCAGGGTCAGTGTTCAGGATTCAGCATTGGAGCCCGTACTCACACATGCGCACTCACACATGCACACTCTCTCTCTCACACACGCACTCTAGCATACTCACTCTCTCACACATGCATTCTTTCACACATAAGCTCTCTCTCACACACACACACACACACACACATTCTCTCACACACTCTGTCTAT
The DNA here is from genome assembly GCA_024679065.1 of Sphyrna mokarran. Classification (NCBI taxonomy): domain Eukaryota; kingdom Metazoa; phylum Chordata; class Chondrichthyes; order Carcharhiniformes; family Carcharhinidae; genus Sphyrna; species Sphyrna mokarran. The sequence goes on along the minus strand of JAGIQG010000508.1, from coordinate 8,878 downwards.
CACACATGCACTCTCCCAAACACACATTCCCCTCACACACACACACACACACACACACATACATACACACACACACACATTCTCTCTCTCAGACATGCAGTCTCTCACACACACACACACACACACACACATTCTCTCTCTCTCAGACATGCAGTCTCTCACACACACACACTCACAAATACCCTCTCACAAACATTCTCTGACATATACACACACACTCTCTCACACACACTCTACCCCACCCTTTCCTCTGGGTCAGGGTTCAGAGTGTGTCCACGGGGTTAGAGTTCAGAGCCTGTTTTCAGGGTCAGGGTTTGGGACCTATCCTCAGTGTTAGGACCCAGGGCCTGTGGTCAGGATCCAGGTTTAGGTTTGGGGCCTGTACTCGGGGTCAGAGTTCAGGGTTTGGGGCCTGTACTCGGGGTCAGAGTTCAGGGTTTGGGGCCTGTACTCGGGGTCAGAGTTCAGGGTTTGGGGCCTGTACTCGGGGTCAGAGTTCAGGGTTTGGGGCCTGTACTCGGGGTCAGAGTTCAGGGTTTGGGGCCTGTACTCGGGGTCAGAGTTCAGGGTTTGGGGCCTGTACTCGGGGTCAGAGTTCAGGGTTTGGGGCCTGTACTCGGGGTCAGAGTTCAGGGTTTGGGGCCTGTACTCGGGGTCAGAGTTCAGGGTTTGGGGCCTGTACTCGGGGTCAGAGTTCAGGGTGGGGCCTGTACTCGGGGTCAGAGTTCAGGGTTGGGGCCTGTACTCGGGGTCAGAGTTCAGGGTTTGGGGCCTGTACTCGGGGTCAGAGTTCAGGGTTTGGGGCCTGTACTCGGGGTCAGAGTTCAGGGTTTGGGGCCTGTACTCGGGGTCAGAGTTCAGGGTTTGGGGCCTGTACTCGGGGTCAGGGTATTCAGGGTTTGGGGCCTGTACTCGGGGTCAGAGTTCAGGGTTTGGGGCCTGTACTCGGGGTCAGAGTTCAGGGTTGGGGCCTGTACTCGGGGTCAGAGTTCAGGGTTTGGGGCCTGTACTCGGGGTCAGGGTGCAGGGTTGAGGCCTATATTCGGGGTCAGATTCAGGGTTTGGGGCCTGTACTTGGGGTCAGGGTTCAGAGTTTGGTGCCTGTAATCAGGGTCAGGGTTCAGGGTTGGGGCCTGTACTTGGTGTCAGGATTCAGGTTGGGGCCTGTACTCAGGATCAGGGATAGGCCTGTATTCGGGGTCAGTGTTCAGGGTTTGGGTCTGTACTCAGGGTCAGAGTTCAGGATTGAAGCCTGTAATTGGGGTCAGGGTTCAGGGTTTGGTGCCTGTAATCGGGGTCGGGGTTCAGGGTTGTAGCCTGTGCTCGGGGTCAAGGTTCATGGTTAGGCCCTGTACTCGGGGTCAGGGTTCAGTTTTGGGATCTGTACTTGAGGTCAGGATTCAGGATAAGGGCCTGTACACAGGGTCAGATTTCAGGCTTGGGGCCTATATACAGGGTCAGGGTTCAGTTGGCCTGTACTTGGGGTCAGGGATGAGGGATCGGGCCTGTCCTTAGGGTCAAGGTTCAGGATTGGGGCCTGTCCTCGAGGTCAGGGTCTGTTATTCTCTCTCACTCTCTCTCACACACTCTCTCACACACACACACAGACACACAGTCTACACACAGACAACTCTCTTTAGACACATTCTCTCTCTCTCTCTCTCTAGGGTTCAAAGCCTGTCCTCAGAGTCAGAGTTCGGTGCCTGTCCTGGTGGTGAGGGATCAGGCCCTGTTCTCAGGGTTAGGGTTGGGGCCTGTATTCGGGGTCTGGGTTCTGGGTTGGAGCTCAGGTTGGGGTTCTGTACTCGGGGTCAGGGTGTGTTCTTTTCTCACATAACACACACACACACACACACACACACACACACACACACACACACACATGCACACTCTCTCTCACACATGCATTTTCACGTATGCACATGCTCTCTCACACATGCACTCTCACTGACACTTTCTGTTACACGTACTCCCTCTCACACACGCACTCTCTCTACATGCGACTCATTGACACTCTCACAAACATACTCACACACACCCTCTCACACACACACACCCTTATTTCCTTTAAGGTCGGATCCTATAATGAGTTCAGGGTTAGGGCCTGTCCGCGGCTGAGGGTTCAGGGTTTGGGGTCTGTTCTCAGGTTGGAGTTCAGGGTTAGGGCCTGTACTTGGAGTCAGGGTTCAGGGTTGGAGCCTGAACTCGGAGTCGGGGTTCAGGGTTGGGGCCTGTACTCGGGATCAGGGCTCAGGGTTCAGAGTTTGGGCCTGTACTCAGGGTCAGGGTTCAGGGTTCGGAGTTTGGGCCTGTACTCGGGGTCAGGGTTCAGAATTGAGGCCTGTAGTCAGGGTCAGGGTTCAGAGCTGAGGCCTGTAGTCAGGGTCAGGGTTCAGAGCTGAGGCCTGTAGTCAGAGTCAGGATTCAGGGCTTGGGGCCTGTACTTGGGGTCAGGGTTCAGGGTTGGGGTCTGTACTCAGGGTCAAGGTTCAGGGTTGGGGCCTGTATTTGGGGTCAGGGTTTAGAGTTTGCATCCTGTACTTGGGGTCAGGTCAGGGTTTAGGGTTGGGGCCTGTACTCGGTCAGGGTTCAGGGTTTGGGCCTGTTCAGGGTCAGGGTTCAGGGTTGGGGTCTGTACTCGGGGTCAGGATTCTGGGTTAGTGTTCAGGGTTGGGGCCTGTACTCAGGGTCAAAGTTCAGGGTTGGGGCCTGTACTGAGGGTCAGAGTTCAGGATTTGGGGCCTGTACTCAGGGTCAGGGTTCAGATTTGAGGCCTATACTCAGGGTCAGGGTTCAGAGTTGAGGCCTATACTCAGGGTCAGGGTTCAGGGTTGGGGCCTGTACTCGGGGTCAGGATTCCGGGTCAGAGTTCAGGGTTGGGGCCTGTACTCGGGGTCAGGATTCTGGGTCAGGGTTCAGGGTTGGGGCCTGTACTCAGGGTCAGGATTCTGGGTTAGGGTTCAGGGTTGGGGCCTTTACTCAGGGTTCAGGGTTCAGTGTTGGGGCCTTTACTCAGGGTTCAGGGTTCAGGGTTTGGGGCCTGTACTCAGGGTTCAGGGTTTGGGGCCTGTACTCAGGGTTCAGGGTTTGGGGCCCGTACTCAGGGTTCAGGGTTTGGGGCCTGTACTCAGGGTTCAGGGTTCGGGACCTGTACTCAGGGTTCAGGGTTTGGGGCCTATACTCAGGGTTCAGGGTTTGGGGCCTGTACTCAGGGTTCAGGGTTTGGGGCCCGTACTCAGGGTTCAGGGTTTGGGGCCTGTACTCAGGGTTCAGGGTTCGGGACCTGTACTCAGGGTTCAGGGTTTGGAGCCTGTACTCGGGGTCAGGGTTCAGGGTTTGGAGCCTGTACTCGGGGTCAGGGTTTGGGGCCTGTACTCAGGGTTCAGGGTTTGGGGCCTGTGCTCAGGGTTCAGGGTTTGGGGCCTGTGCTCAGGGTTCAGGGTTCGGGGTTCAGGGTTCAGGGTTAGGTTTGGGGCCTGTAATCGGGTTCAGGATTCAGAGTTTGCCTCCAGTAAATGGGGTCAGGGTTTAGGGTTGGGGCCTGTTCTTCATCTCTCACACATTCTCTCAAATAATCTTTCTCTCTCACACACACTTTTTCACACAGTCTCACACACAGTCTCACTCTCTCTCTCTCTCTCACACACACACACACATACTCTCACATTTTCTCACTCTCTCTCACTCTCTCACTCTCATTCACACATTCTCACACACTCTCTTGTGTCTGTGTGGGTATCCTCCGGGTGCTCCAGTTTCCTTCCACAGTCCAAAGATATGGTGGGTTCGGTTGATTGGCCGTCCTAAGAAATTGTCCCTTAGTGTCCAGGGATGTGTAGTTCAGAGGGATTAGTATGTAGGGATATAGGGATAGGGCCTGGGTGGGATAGTGTTTGGTGTAGCTTCGATGGGCTGAAAGGCCTCTTTCTGCACTGTAGGGTTCTATGATTCTCACATTTCGGGGCCTGTGCTCAGGGTCAGGGTTCAATTTTTGAGGCCTTTTGTCAGGGTCAGTATTCAGGTTTGTTTGCACACACACTCTCTGTCTCTCACACGCACTCTCTCTCCCTCTCACCATCCCAGACCCATTATCATCCCTGAGCCCTCACTCCTCACCATCGCTGACCCCTCACCATCCCTGATCTCTCATCCACCACCATCCCTCACCTCTCCTCCCTCACTATCCTTGACCCCGACCCTTCAGCATCCCTGAACTCTCACCTATCACCATAACTCACCAATCCTGATCCCTCACCCTTCAGCATCCCTGACCCCTCACCTTCTCCATCCCTGATCCCTGATCCCTCTTCAGCCCTGAACCCTCACCCCTCACTATCCGATTCCTCAACCCACACCTTCCCAGACCTCTCACCTCTCACCATCTGTGACCCATCACACCTCACCATCTCTGATCATTCACTCCTCACCATCCCTCTCCATCCCTGACCCCTCACCCCTCACCATCTATGCCCTCTCATCTCTCACCAACCCTGAACTCTGTTCCCTCACCATCCCTGACCCCTCACCCCTCACCATTGCTGGGTCCTTAACATGTCTGACCTCTCACTATCTCTCACCACTCACCCCTCACCAACCCTGACTCCTTACCATTCGTGACTCCTCAGCATTCCTGACCCCTTACCCGTTACCAACACTAACCCCTCATCCCTCACCAATTCTGACTCCTCACCATCCATGAACTCTCACCCCTCACCAACCCTAATCCTTCACCCCTCATCAACCCTCACCTCTCACCCCTCACCAGCCCTGACCCTTCACCAACCCTGACCCCTCACCAACCCTGACCCCTCACCAACCCTGACTGCTCATCCCACATCATCCCTCCTCCCTCACCATCCCTGACCTCTGACCCCTCAGCATCCCTGACCTCTCATCCCTCACTATTTCTGACTGCTCACCCCTCACCCATCACCATACCTCACCCCTCAGCATCTCTGACTCCTGACCCCTCACCATCCCCGACCCCTCACCGACCCTGACCCCTCACCATTCCTGACCTCTGACACCTCACTATCCCTGCCGTGTCACCCCTCACCATCTCTCACCGATCATCTGTCACCAAGCCTGACCCCTTACCCCCCCTCACCTTTATCATCCCTGACCCCTCACCTCTTACGATTCCGGATCCTTACTGTTCCTGACCCCTCAGCCCTCACCATCTCTGACCTCTCACCCCTCATCATCTCTGAACCCTCACCCCTCACCAAACCTGCTCCCCATCTTTCACCATCCTTGACCTCTGACCCCTCACCATCTCTTACCCCTCACCCCTCACCATCTGTTACCCCTCACCATCTCTGACCCCTCACCATCTCTCACACTCATCCCTCACCATCTCTGACCCCTCATCCCTCACCATCTCTGACCCCTCACCATCTCTCACACTCATCCCTCACCATCTCTGACCCCTCACCATCTCTCACATTCATCCCTCACCAACCCTGACCCCTCGTCTATCACCTTCCCTCGTCCATCACATCTCCTCGACCCAGCATCATCCGTGACCACTTACCCCTCAAATCCCTGACCCCTCACGAACCCTGACCCTCACCCCTCACCATTCCTGACCCCTGACCCCTCACTATTCCGACCCTGATCCCTCACACTTCACCATCCCTGACCCCTCATCCCTCACCATCACTAACCACTCACAACTCACCATCCCTGATCTTTCACCCCTCACCAACTCTCAACAACTCTGACTGTCCACCCTTCACCATCCCTGACCCCTCACACCCATCACCCCTCACCATCTCTCACTACCCCTCACCATCCCTCGCCCCTCACACCTCAATATCTCTCATCTTCCTTGACCCATTACTGCTCATCAAATCTGACCCCTCATCCTTCATCATCCCTGACCCCGCACCCCTCACAAACCCTGACTCCTGACCCCTCATCCCTCACAACCCTGACCCTGCACCCCTCACCCCTCACAAACCCTGACTCCTGACCCCTCACAAACCCTGACTCCTGACCCCTCACCCCTCACAAACCCTGACTCCTGACCCCTCACAAACCCTGACTCCTGACCCCTCACCCCTCACAAACCCTGACGCCTGATCCTTCACTATCTTTAACCCCTCACTGCTCACCAAAGGTGATCCCTTATCCCTCACCAAGCCTGACCTCTCACACCTCACTATCCCTTCTCCCTCACCATACTTGACCCTCCACCTTCCCTGACTCCTCACCTCTCACCAACCCTGACCCCTCACCATCCCTGAACTCTCATCCCTCACCAACCCTGGCTCCTCACCATCCCTGAACTCTCATCCCTCACCAACCCTGGCTCCTCACTCACTAACTCTGACCCCCTCACCATCCTTGACCCATCACCATCCCTGACCCCTCACCAATCCTGAACCCTCACCCCTCACCATTCCTGACCCCTTACCATGCCTCACTCTTCACCAGCCCTGACCCTTCATCCCTCACTATCCCTGACCTCTCACCCCTCACTATCCCTGACCTCTCACCCCTCACCAACCCTGACCTCTCACCCCTCACCAACCCTGACCTCTCACCCCTCACCAGCTCCAAGCCCTCACCTCTCACCATTCCCGGCCCTGCACAATCCCTGACTCCTGACCCCTCACCATCCCTGACCCCTTGCTAAACCTCCTCCTTACCATTCCTGACTCCTTACTCCTCACGCTTCCTCACCCCTCATCCCTCATCATCGCTGACTCCTCACCATCGCTGACTCCTCACCACTCACCACCCTCACCCTTCACTCCTGACCAAACCTGAACCCTCACCCGTCACCATTCCCAAACCACCACCCGTCATCAACCGTGACCCCTCACCAACCCTGACCCCTCATCATCGATGACCTCTCAGCAATGCTGACACCCCTCACTCCTCAGTATCCCTCACCATCTCTGACCCCTCACTATCCCTCACACCTCAATAACACTCACCCCTCACCATCCCTGACTGCTCAACCCTCACCCTTCACCATCTCTCACCAACCCTGACACCTCACCTCTCACCATCCCTGACCCCTCACCATCCCTGACCCCTCAATTCTCACCATCCCTGACACCTCACCTCTCACCATCCCTGACCCCTCAATTCTCACCATCCCTGACTGCTCAATCCTCCCCATTCACCATCTCTCACCATCCCTGACCCCTCACCCCTCAGCAAACATGACCCACACCCCTCAACAATCCAAATCCCTCAACCCTTAGCATCCCTGATCTCACCCCTCACCATCCCTGACACCTCACCACCCATCATTCCTGACCACTGAATATCCCTGACCCTTCACTCCTCACCTACCCTGACCCCTGACCCATCACCCCTCAGTCCTGACCATCCCTCACCATACCTCACCCTCACCATGCCTCACCTTCCCTGACCCCTCACCATACCTCACCCCTCACCATCCCTGACCCCTCACCCCTCACCAACCCTGACCCCTCACCCTTCACCAACCCTAACCCCTCGCCCCTCACCAACCCTGACCCCTCACCCCTCATCAACCCTGACCCCTCACCCCTCACCAAACCCTGACCCCTACCCTCACCAAACCCGACCCCTGACTCCTCACCAACCCTGACCCCTCACCAACCCTGACCCCTCACCCCTCACCAACCCTGACCCTGACCCCTCACCTCACCAACCCTGACCCCTCACTCCTCACCAACCCTGACCCCTCGCCCCTCACCAACCCTGACCCCTCACCCCTCACCAACCCTGACCCCTCACTCCTCACCAACCCTGACCCCTCATGACCATTTCTGACCCATCACGACAGCGCAGAGTCACTGAGCAGAGACTGATAGTCAAATTCCACACACATGAGGACGGTCTCAACAGGGATCTTGGGTTCATGTCACACTATCTGTAACCCCCATGACCTTGCCTGACCCCTCACCATCTCTGACTCACAAGAAACATGATGAAAAGAAGCCGTACGCTGTTCAGAAAGCTGATCTGATAAACATGGTGCAGCAGTTCCAGGCAGAGAGAACGACACTAGCTCGGAGTAAAAACCCTTTCATCATGGACTTGTCCTGTTCATTGCAGTCTGCTAACAATGTTTACCTTGTGAATGGAGTCCCTTATTGGTGGGGATGTGAAATCTCTACTTCACATTTATGGCTATTTTATAAACCCTCACTTACTGGGCTGTCTGGAGACAATCCACATCTCTTTAACCTGGGGCTTAACCCTCTCTCCACTCACACTGTCTGTATCTTTAAGAATTGAATAGCAGGTTCGTTGTAAAGCCTCCCATTCGAATCAGTAATCTGGAAACTGTCTGTGCTGTTCTCTGCTCTGTCTGAGAGCCAAACTCTCCATTCACCTGACCAAGGGACAAACCCCGAAAGCTTGTGAGTTTATTATCAAATCAATCGGTTGGATTTAAACCTGGTGTCAGACTCTTACTGTGTTTACCCCAGTTCAACACCCACATCTCCACACCCTGACCCCCCTCACCACCCCTCAGCCTTCACCATCTCTGACTCCCCAGCCCTCTCCAAACGTGACCCCTCACCATCCCTGACCTCTGACCATCCCTGACCTCTGACCATCCCTGACCTCTGACCCCTCACCATCCATGACTCCTGTCCCTCACCATCCCAGACCATTCACTATCTCTGACCCCATCATCCCTGATCCCTCACCATCACTAACCCCTCACCCCTCACCCCTCACCATCCCTGACCCCTCACCAAAACCTGATCCTTCACCATTCCTCACTCCTCAGCATCCCTCACCCCTCACCATTCCTCACCCCTCAGCATCCCTCACCCCCTCAGCATCCCTCACCCCCTCAGCATCCCTCACCCCCTCACCGTCCCTCACCCCTCACCGTCCCTCACCCCTCACTGTCCCTCACGCC
>JAGIQG010000507.1:0-26555 GCA_024679065.1 Sphyrna mokarran | reverse complement strand
GGAAAGAAAGGGAAAGAAAGGGACAGAGAGGGACAGAGAGGGAAAGAAAGGGACAGAGAGAGGGAGAGAAAGGGACAGAGAGGGACAGAGAGAGGGAGAGAAAGGGACAGAGAGGGAAAGAAAGGGACAGAGAGGGAGAGAAAGGGACAGAGAGGGAGAGAAAGGGACAGAGAGGGAAAGAGAGGGAAAGAAAGGGACAGAGAGGGAAGAGAGGGACAGAGAGGGAAGAGAGAGGGACAGAGGGACAGAGAGGAAAGAGAGGCAGAAGAAAGACAGAGAGGGACAGGGAGGGAAAGAGAGGGGACAGGGAGGGAAAGAGAGGGACAGGGAGGGAAAGAGAGACAGAGAGAGAGAGGGAAAGAGAGACAGAGAGAGAGAGGGAAAGAAAGACAGAGAGAGAGGGAAAGAAAGACGAGAGAGGGAAAGAAAGACAGAGAGAGGGAAAGAAAGAGGGACAGAGAGGGAAAGAAAGAGGGACAGAGAGGGAAAGAAAGAGGGACAGAGAGGGAAAGAAAGAGGGACAGAGAGGGAAAGAAAGACAGGGAGGGACAGGGAGGGAAAGAAAGAGGCAGAAGAAAGACAGGGAGGGAAAGAGAGGGACAGGGAGGGAAAGGAAAGAAAGGGACAGAGAGGGAAAGAAAGGGACAGAGAGGGAAAGAAAGACAGGGAGGGAAAGAAAGACAGGGAGGGAAAGAAAGACAGGGAGGGAAAGAAAGAAGGGAGGGAAAGAAAGACAGGGAGGGAAGAGAAAGGGGCAGAAGAAAGACAGAGGGACAGGGAGGGAAAGAGAGGGACATGAGAGGGAGAGAAAGAGACAGAGAGGGAGAGAAAGAGAGAGAGAGGGAAAGAAAGAAAGAGGCAGAGAGGGAAAGAAAGAAAGAGGCTGAGAGAGAAAGAAAGGGGCAGAGAGGGAAAGAAAGAGACAGAGAGGGAGAGAAAGGGACAGAGAGGGAAAGAAAGGGAAAGAAAGAGAGACAGGGAGGGAAAGAAAGAGACAGAGAGGGAGAGAAAGAGACAGAGAGAGGGAGAGAAAGAGACAGAGAGAGGGAGAGAAAGAGACAGAGAGAAGGGAGAGAAAGACAAGAGAGAGGGAAAGAAAGACAGAGGCAGAGAGGGAAAGAAAGGGACAGAGAGAGAAAGGGAAAGAAAGACAAGAGAGAGAGAGGGAAAGAAAGACAAGAGAGAGAGAGGGAAAGAAAGAGAGAGGGAAAGAAAGGGACAGAGAGAGAGGGAAAGAAAGACAAGAGAGAGAGAGGGAAAGAAAGACAGAGAGAGGGAAAGAGAGAGAGAGGGAAAGAAAGGGACAGAGAGGGAAAGAAAGAGAAGAGAGGGAAAGAAAGAGACAGAGAGGGAAAGAAAGGGACAGAGAGGGAAAGAAAGGGACAGAGAGGGAAAGAAAGGGACAGAGAGGGAAAGAAAGGGACAGAGAGGGAAAGAAAGGGACAGAGAGGGAAAGAAAGGGACAGAGAGGGAGAGAAAGGGACAGAGAGGGAGAGAAAGGGACAGAGAGGGAGAGAAAGGGACAGAGAGGGAGAGAAAGGGACAGAGAGGGAGAGAAAGGGACAGAGAGAGGGAGAGAAAGAGACAGAGAGAGGGAGAGAAAGAGACAGAGAGAGGGAGAGAAAGACAGAGTCAAAGCATTTTCATTAAACATGTACTTCGCAAGAAAATATGTATCATCTTGTTTGTTCAGTGACTGTGATTAATGTCAGTCAGCACATTGTTTAATTGTTTCTCTGGGGACATTTCTTACTTCATAAATAGGTAATATTTACAGTGTGTGTAGCAATGGTTACGTGAACATCATCACCAGTTCAGACAGCGATTTTTGATCTCAAAGAAGTCCCGCTATGTTCTGGATTGTTGAACATCGTATTCTTTGGGTATTTTACGACATCCAAAGAATTTACTACCCGCTCCTCGCTGCAGTTGGTGTCACTGGTGAGTAATATTTCACTGCATTATCACCCGATCCATGAAATACAATTACTGATGGCATTCTGTGGAACATTCGTACCCTGTATCTGCAATGCACTGAAAACATTACAGGTAATATTTGATCTAAAGCAGACTCGCTGATCACAAATACTTTAAAGCAGCCAGCGTGTATGGCCCCAATAGTTTTAACTCTTTTTAATTAAATGCGGAGATAATCACAGAAAATGTATTCAACCTTCAGCTCCCCTTCATGGGAACAGGCGGATGGCTTTCTGAACTGAATTACAGGATGAATCGGAAAATATATGGGAAGCGGCTTTTGGAAGCTGTTGCATGTGTTTAATGTTGCTGTTCTGTGAAAATTTGCGCAGGCAAATAGATCACAAATAAACTCTGAAACATGGAATAATGTCCAATACACTTCACCTTTCCCTGCTCTGCTTTTTTATTATGGAGCAGATCACAAGATATAACTGGAACTGAAATAATATTTCAGTAAAATGATTATTTAATGATTAATGCTGAAAAAATTGACAAATTACTTTTTTTTGAAGACTTAAAAATTAAAAGTGAACTTGAAAGAAATTACTAACTCTGATGCGAGAACGCTTCAGGATGTATAAGAAGATAAAGCTGATTGGTTGGCAAGTGGATTCTGATAGGTGTAACAAATATTCCACAGAAATCTGATAGATGTGCTGCTCCTGTTCTCAATCTGAAATTTGAGTTAATTGTCTCCCTCTTCCTTACAGTGAACTTATTGACGATTCTTATCCTGTCTCGAGGAAGGTGTGGCCTTTCCAAATGTGTCACACGTTACCTTATCTGCATGTCAGCAGCCGATCTCCTGGTCGTTATCATCGATCTCATATTGCGGCAAATTCCTATCTCTTTTCGCTATCAATTTCTGTTCATAGCTCACATTAGAGTGTGTAATATCCACGCCGTCCTGCTTTACGCAGTCACTGACTGTTCTGTCTGGTTCACTGTAGCTTTCACCTTTGACCGATTCGTGGCCATTGCTGGTCAGAAACTGAAAATAAAATACTGCACCAAGAAAACTGCAACTGTGGTTCTCGGTACAGTGAGTGTGGTGTTCAGTATAAAGAACAGTTTTTGGTATTTCATGTATGGGAATACATATTATTTCTATAATAGTCCTTGGTTTTGTTTTGTACATTCTGATGTTTCCGAATCACAAGCCTGGGCAATAGTTGAAATTCTGCATTATATTTTAACCACATTTATTCCTTTCGTGTTGATTCTGCTGCTCAATGTTATAACCGTTAAACACATTCTAGTTTCGAGCAAAGTCCACAGGAGACTTCGGACCCACAAAAGTGGGGAGAGTCAAAGTGACCCAGAGATAGAAAAAAGAAGGAAATCCATTATCTTACTGTTTGCAATATCGGGAAATTTTGTTTTGTTATGGTCAGTGTTCCTTGTCTATTTTATTTGTAGCCGATTGGAATACATCAGGTTCATCAGTGCAGCATTGCCAGAATTTGTGCAGGAACTGGGATTTATGATGCAACTCCTTAGTTGTTGTACAAACACATGTATTTATGCCGTGACCCAGACACAATTCAGAGAGGATCTGAAGAACGTGGTGAAACTTCCATTCACTGGAATTGTGCAATTCATTAAAAAGTGAATTGGTAATCATTCATCAAACTTGTTTATCGTATGTTCTAAGGAAAAAAAAAACTCACAGTGAGACACACACCCTGAGTCACTCTTCTGTTCATAAACCAGACTAAGCAATGGGCACGAATTATAAAATTGAAAAGCCAAGTTCAAAAATATTACTGTAGATTCCAATCAGTTAGATCCTTTGATTCATCATGGACTGGACACAAAGAGTTCCAGAGAATTCATAGGTTAATTTGTGAGAGAAGATTTTATTTCAGTTCCAACCGATCCCCAGGAAGAGAACACCTAGCTTCGGCCACACGCATCTTCCATGCTCCACCCTAACTCCTTCCCACACATCTACTATCCAACCCAACACACACCTCTTACCACCCACTCCAACTCCCCACCTATCTATCCCAACTCCTTACCATTCACCAAACACCAGAAATCACCACCCAACTTCGACCATCCAACCCAACCCCAGGCCTCCTTCCATGTACTCTAACTCTCCACCCTTCACACCAACACCTCCCCTCACCACACAACGTCCAACACAACTTACACGTTCCACCATCCAAACTCCGCACCCTCCACCATCCAGCTGGACCCCCTACCATTCACCGTCCACTAGAACTCACCACCAAATTCCTATCATCCAAATCAACCCCACACCTCCCACCATACAATCCAACTCCCATATTTCACCATTGACCACAACTCCCCACCTTTCACCATCAGAACAACTCCCCATTCTTCTCCATCCACTCCAAATCTCTACCATTCAAGATACAATTCAAATCCTTCCCAAATATTATCCAACCCAACCCACACTTCTTCCCATCCACCCCAATTCCCTGCCTTTCACCGTCTACTCCAACTCCCCACTCTTTCCATCCACCACACCTCATCCTCAAATTCCTACCATCAAACCCAAAGACACATCTCCCACCATCCATTCCAACTCACCACATTTCATCATCTTCGCCAATTCGTCCTCAAACTCCGTTTTTGTTTCAGATTCCAGCATCCGCAGTATTTTGCTTTCACTTCCACCAGTTACATCCCGTTTGATTTTTTTCTCTATCACAGCTCTGTCAACTCTTACCCACGGTCCCCACCATCACCGCCACCCCGCATCTCCCACACTTAAAGTGGAAATCTCGTCCTCTTTTCCTGTTTTCAGCTTTGATGACTGGTCATACAGATTTGAAATGTTGGCTCTATTCTCTCTCCAGAGACGCTCTCGTGCCTGTTGATATTTTCCAGCATTTTAAGTTGTTATTTTAAGTTTAGGCATCTGCAGTAATTTGTTGTTGGCTGAAGCAGTCACTCCTGTTCTATCTAAACATGAGAGTCTTTTTCCCCAACAAACCTTTTCTTGAGAACTTAAAAAACGCTACAATGTATCCGTCAGATTAACGTTACTGCTCGCGTCTTCCCTGGTGGTCCAGTGGTTTGGACTCGGTGCTTTCACCGCCGCGGCCCGGGTTCGATTCCCGGTCAGGGAATGTAGGTATTACTGCTGCCGACCAGCACAAGATTCAGGAGGGGCTGAAATCCCTTCCTGATGGAAAACAAGAGTGATCATGGTGCCAGTTTGAACTACCTGGAAAATCAAAATAATCCCACTGGCCCAATTCTGGCAATTGATATTTACATTCCCCTTGCTGCTTCCTTCTGTTAAAATGAATAATAATACATTCTACTCCACTACATTTCACTGTAGCTCACCACATTCAAAGATCATTCGTAGCCTCTGTCTCTTCTATAGCTTCTTGTGGGAAATCTGCTGAAGAACATTAGCTTTTCACATCTCTGCACTGATATCTGAGATTTGTATCTCATTGATCATCTTTATGGTCTCCATTGCTTCATCCCAGGTCACTGACACTACAGATATAGTCACACAGTCATTCTATCGCCTGCAGTAAATGATATACTCTTCCTTTGCTTTCAAATACATTCACCTCCAGAAACGGATCACATGATGAGTAAAATGTTCTGTTTAGCTGACAGTTTATCATCAATCCCGTTCCAGAATGTAATCCCACCATGATAAGTGGGTGGGAGGTGGTGACCCTACCAATTCCGAAACCTCACTGAACCCTCGCATATTTGGCCGCGCCCTCCCACCCTCCATCTCTCCAACTCATTGATAAATGTCACTATTAAATCTAATGATGGTAAATTGAAGAAGTGGAATGTCGATTAATTAATGGTGTTGGTCTGCGGCCGGGAGGGTGGGGGTGCGGGGGGTGGGTGGGGGAAGGGGGTTGTTGGAGGGGGTGGTGGAGGTGGGAGGGGAGGGAGGCGTTTGGGTCGTGGAGCTGGGGGGGACGTGCGGAGGGCATGGGAAATTATGATGGCTATTAAGATAATCATTTCCATGAAATACCAGCCCCAAACTTCCTTTGAGTTACATTCAGAGTCATATTGCAGGTCGAACAGAAAATTGGAATGTCTGCGGCTATACTTAATAAAATCCTGTGTCAACATCCGACAGTGCGACTGTTATAATGAGCTAATAACTAAAATCAGTGCACAGTAAGTCAGTTTGAGGGGCTGATACAATTTGCAGTGTGTGTTATAGATCAGAGTGAGTTAGGGCTCGAAATGTGCTGAAGCCAAAAATTATAACAGACAACTACATTTTAAATACACACAAAACATAACATAGGGGCAGGGTTCAGCTGGATTTCTGAAGGCAGTAAGAAACAAAAACGCCAAAGAATGGAAAATCCAGCGAAAAAGAGATATGTGTCCAATTATAATGAAATATTATTTGATAATGTTTGGACGAGAAAATAGACAAATCTTTAAATTACTAAAATGTAAGGTTATCCAATAAACAGCTGGTAACCTACATGTCCACTAGCGGGAAGACAAATATGAATGCAACTATTAAATTCGCTGTCTTTCAGCCAGGTTTCCCTGGGAATGTTACTGGCAGAGATATCAATGCCATTGCTTTACTGATTGTTCTTTTTAACCTGCTGCACTGTCTTGTGATTAAAGTGATACAACACCACCATCTGCTGGCAGCTCAGAGCGACTGCAGGCGCTGTTTGTTGTGAGTCTGCGAACCGGTTGCTGAATTATAAATATTGAACGATATTGTCCGAGATTTGGGTTTATAGAAGGATCTCGCCTGGCGTATTCGCCCTTTTTATAACCACACGCCGCAGATAAACCGTGTTCTTCATTTCCCATTGGGAGATAATGTCTGGAGATTAAAGTTGGGATTATTTGAGACTTCAAATTGTACATTCGATGCTGTTATCACACGTTAATCACATGCAGAATCTTTTTGGGTAAACATTCCTGCTCTCTTTAATTCGTTTGTCAGGTATTTTCACGATTTAGTCTTTAAAAAGGCACAAAGAATCAGACATTTACAGGGATGGACACACACACACACACGGAGGTATTGGGGCCGACAGAGATACAGGGTGATATACACAGATTCAGGGACATAAAGATGCAGGGACACATATAGATGCAGATCCACCAAGATTCAGGCACAGACATATAGAGATACTGGTAACTCGAAAGATACAAAGGCGAACACAGAATCAGGGACATACAAACAGTGAATCTGGGCATTGGCAGATACAAGGGCACACACAGAATTAGAGGCTTATACAATCTCTCAGTTTGTACCCTGCCAAACTCTCTCTCGTAATTCCCAGGCTTTCTCTTATGAACGCGCATTTCTGACATCTCCTGCAGTCACACAACCCTGTGAGATGTCTGCACTGATCTTATTGTGGCATCATGAGCGTTCCGCATGCAACATGATTTGCATCTATAAATTCTCATCTTGAACATTTCAATTGAAATTTCGAGGCAAGCACAGCCTTTTGAGCAGAATTGTTCTGATTCCCACCACCTTTAGTGTGAACAAGTTGATTCTGATCTCACTACAGCGATTTTTAGATTAAACAATGACTGAACACAGCGGGGTGAATGTGAGAAGCTGAAGTTCTCAGTTGAAGTTCCCAGTGTCTCTGAGCAGCTGAACTGGGGAAGCCTTTGGGAAGAGACTGTGCTGCTGCTATTTCCTTTCCTGGCCACCAGGAGCCGTTGTAAGACGCCCGGGCGCTGCTCTGCCCATGTCACCTCTTGCCCACTCCGGCCCGGCCGCTGCTCGTTGGTGGAACATCCGGGTCCGGAAGAAAGGCGGGGACAGCCGCCATGTTGTCGTGACGTCGCCATCAGCCCCTCCCCCCCCGGTCGAGGAAAAGCGACGGTTCAGAAATGTAGAAAGTGAGAGAAATTCCCACCGGGAAATCCCGTCGGGAGCGGAATTAAAATTAAATAAAATACATGTTTTTATAAAGAGACAGGTGGCGGAACCGCGCATGTGCATTAGTATTTTCGCAGAGCACACCGCGCGGGTGAGATTGAAAAAAATAAAAAAGAAACGATATTCCCGAATGGAGAAGGAACCGAAAGTCTGACGGGTGAGGATGTGAATAATAATCATTAAGATTCAAAATATTAAAAGATTAAAATGTTACTGCCTGGGCGCATGTGCGGCAGTGGCGTTCCCCCAGAGTGCTGCGTCTGGGACGCCGTCTCCCTGGCAATGCAAGATGGCCGCTGGCCGTCTCCCCTGGCAACGCAAGACGGCCGTCTCCCCTGGCAACGCAAGGTGGACACTCGTCGTCTCTCCTGGCAACGCAAGATGGCCGCTGGCCGTCTCCCTGGCAACGCAAGATGGCCGCTGGCCGTCTCACCTGGCAACGCAAGATGGCCGCTGGCCGTCTCCCTTGGCAACGCAAGATGGACGGCGGCGGTGGGTGTGATTTTGGCGCAGGCGCAGTGAGGTCCTGCCGGCAGCCCATTGTCCAGACTGCCCCCCAGTGGATGTGGTGGGGATGGTGCAGCAGATGGAGCAACAATCCCAGTTTCAATGGGGGGAGAGAAGCTGCAATGCTGCTCCCTGTTGTTCACTCCTCTCCCCAGTCTCAGCATTGCAGAGTGTTTAAACAAGAGGGTGCATTGTCACTGCAGCACCTAGACCCCCAGTTTAAGTTTATTTATTAGTGTCACGAATAAGTCGGGTTACATTAACACTGCAGTGAAGTTAGTATAAGAATTCCCCTAGTCTCCACATTCCTGTTCGGGTAACACTGAGGGAGAATTTAAGCATGGCCCAATCCACCCTAACCCAACACGTCTTTCAGACTGGGGGAGGTAACAGGAGGAAACCCACACAGAAGGAAACCCACACAGATCCGGGTGCCGAGTGAGTGAGGCGAGGGGTTTCTATCTGAACCACCCGTTTAGGCAGCACTTTGCAGGCATCCGCCACCCTCTGAGTGAGAAGCATCTTCCTTATATCCCTTGAAATCCTCCTACCAATCACCTTCAATCTGTGTGAACCCCACTTCCTGTCTCTGTTTGGGGGAAGCGGGCCTTCCCCGTCCATCCTGTCTTGGCCCCCCTCAGAATTTTAGACACCTCAGTTCGGTCACCTCTCAGGAATACAACCCTCGCCAATCCAATCCTTTCCTCATAGCTGCAATTTCCCCAGCCCTGGCAAAACATTTGTAAATCCAAATGTGATCAAATCTGAGTAAACCTTAACATTGCCCCATTGCCAACAGTGAACAATCAACAGATGCACAAACAAGAGGCAGAGACTGTGCAAGTGTCGGGATATTTATTCAGAAAACAATGAAATATTTCTTGACATGTTCAGATAAATCTCAATGATGGTCGTTGACCAGGTCTACATTCAAACAATGGTGCAGTCCAAGGTTAAAAGTCTTTGTAACCAAGTAGAAGTTTATCCTGAAATTGGACATTACCAGTGACTCCCAATACAACAGAGAGATCCAAACTCACACCACACCCTGATGTGGAAAAGCAACACCAGGCTGAGGTATGCACTTGGAATTAAAGAGCACCGATGTATGTTTGATTCTGGTGATGCACCCACTCTGAGCCGGTACTGAATAATTCTTAGGCAGAGACATAAAATTTCCTTCAGGTGCTCTGGTTTCCTCCCACACTCCAAAGATGTGCAGGTTGGGTGCATTGTCCATGCTAAATTGCCCTTAACGTCCCAAGATACATAGGTTAGGGGGATTATTGAGCAAATACATGGAGTCACGGGGTAAGCCTGGGTGAGAGTCAGTACAGATTTGAAAGGCCGAATGTCCTCCTTCTGCATTGTAAGAATTCTATGAGTCTATGAGCTGAAACTCTCTGGGCCGGGTAACATCATGGGAAATCTCCTCTCACCCTTTCCAGTGCTACCACATCCCTCCGATCCTGTGGATTCCAGAACTGCACCATTTTTTCAAACAAGTGACAAGACTTGTAGAGAAGGATAATACATTTGACGTAGTCTTCTTGGACTTCAGCAGAGCTTTTAGCAAGGACCCATACCCCAAACACACACACACACACACACACACACACACACACACACAGATAGACAATTACAAAATCAATCACCCTCTTCACTGTTTCAACAAACAAGGACAGGGCAGTTAAAGAAATGCAGTTCGATACAGAAGAAAACTCCCTCCATATCAGCCTCTCTTTCTCACTCTCCATCCAGCTGGAGAGGGAAACAGAGAGAAAGCAATAGAGAGAGAGAGTAACAGAGAGAGGGGAGGATAGCAATGGGATGAGAGTCTCAGAGAGAGAGAGTAACAGAGAGAGGGGATGATAGCAATGGGGTGAGAGTCTCAGAGAGAGAGAGAGAGTAACAGAGAGAGGGGAGGATAGCAATGCGGTGAGAGTCTCAGAGAGGGAGAGAGTAACAGAGAGAGGCGAGGATAGCAATGGGATGAGAGTCTCAGAGAGAGAGAGAGTAACAGAGAGAGGGGAAGATAGCAATGGGGTGAGAGTCTCAGAGTGAGAGAGAGTAACAGAGAGAGGGGAGGATAGCAATGGGATGAGAGTCTCAGAGAGAGAGAGAGTAACAGAGAGAGGGGAGGATAGCAATGGGGTGAGAGTCTCAGAGAGAGAGAGAGTAACAGAGAGAGGGGAGGATAGCAATGGGGTGAGAGTCCCAGAGAGGGAGGGAGGAAGTGATTGAGATGGAGAGAGTCAGACAGTGTTCCTGCAATGCTGAGGGCAGTGATCACACAGATACCACATAGAACAGGAGGCCATTCTGCCTCTCGAGCCTGCTCCCCCAGTTGATAAGATCATGACTGATCTGACTGTGGCCTTAACTCCTCTTCGCTGCCTGTCTCCCCCATAAACCTCCCCTCCCTTGTATATGTTCAATGTCCCAACGCCCACTGCTCTCTGGGGAAGGGAATTCGAAACACTAACCACCCCCTGAGAGAAGAAATTATTCCTCTGCATCTCTATCTTCAATGGGAACTTCCTGAATTTTAAACAGTGTCCCCCTGATGGCAGGGTGGCACAGTGGTTAACGCTGCTGCCTCACAGTGCCAGGGACCCAGGTTCAATTCGCAAGACCTGGACCTTCTGATGGGCAACACGACAGCTCAGTGACTATCGCTGTGCTGTGCAGATACATGGATTTGGGCCTGTGTCTGTGGGAGTTTGCGCATTCTCCCCGTGCTTGCGTGGGTTTTCTCCGGGCACTCCGGTTTCCTCCCACATCCCAAGATGTGCTCTTAGGCTAATTGGCAAAACAAATTCTCCCTAAATTGTCTCAAATTTGGTTTTTAATCCATAGATCTATAAACGTGGACAGGGATGAGAACATCGGGGTCGCGGTGTGGGCTCATTGGGCCGAAGGGCCTGTTTCCCGTGCTGTTTTGTTCTTTGTTCTTTGTCTGTGTGGAGTCTACACCTTCTCCCCGTGTGTGCATGGGTTTCCTCTGGTTATCTCCCACAGTTTGAAAGACGCGCTGGTTAGGTGTACCAGCCATGTTAAATTCTCCCTATGTGTGCCCAAACAGGCACCACACTGGGGAGACTGTGGTCTCCTTCTGCATTGTAGGGATTCTATGATTCTATTCTATGTAACAATAATAAATCAAATTAATCGGGTGATGTTTAGACAGTTGCATGATTACAAATTCGATCTTATTGTAACATTACTGTCCCACCTGAGCTGAGCTCAGCAGCGTTCTGTCTGTATTGTGTGAATCCAGTCTGGAAATATCCACGAATGTTGCTAATTCTGCTAAGACAGAAACAGAAAGAATGTTTGTATTCTCTGTGATACGACCCCTTAATGATGAACCACATGGTGGGAGAGGGATAGAGAGAGAGAGCGAGAGAGGGAGAGAGAGAGAGATGGAGCGATGCAGAGTGACAGAGAGATAGGGAGAGGGAGCAATACAGAGAGTGAGAGTTAGACACTGAGATTCACTCAGATGGATAGTGAGTGTCAGGGGAGTCTGAGACGCTACAGAAGCAGGGTAAAGATTTGAAAATGAAGGAGTGTCTCTCTCCTTTTCTTAAAAAAAAACTATCCACACTCACAGCAGTTCTATTTCACACTCTCTGCTCAGTCCTGTGTTAGGGGGAGTTTGGTGTGGGATCAGTGTTTGCTTTTCTCAAACCGCAGTGAGATTCCCAACAAGGGGAAGAGATGTTTGAAAACATAAACATTACAAAACAAAACCAGACAGAGTGATTGGGCCTCACACCTTCAATATAGCGATCTTCCCTCCAGAGATTGTGGATTCAGCTCAGAGCTGAAAATACTAGGCCCTTAGCATCAAAAGACACAGACATACAGAGAGAAAAACACAGAGAGACAGAGACACACAGACACACAGACAAACACAGAGACACACAGAGAGAGAAAAACACAGAGAGATAGAGACAAACAGACACAGAGAGAAAAACACAGAGAGACAGAGACAAAGAGAAACACAGAGACACAGAGAGAGAGTAACAGAGAGAGGGGAGGATAGCAATGGGGTGAGAGACTCAGAGAGAGAGAGAGTAACAGAGAGAGGGGAGGATAGCAATGGGATGAGAGTCTCAGAGAGAGAGAGAGTAACAGAGAGAGGGGAGGATAGCAATGGGATGAGAGTCTGAGAGAGAGAGAGAGTAACAGAGAGAGGGGAGGATAGCAATGGGATGAGAGTCTCAGAGAGAGAGAGAGAGTAACAGAGAGAGGGGAGGATAGCAATGGGGTGAGAGTCTCAGAGAGAGAGAGAGAGTAACAGAGAGAGGGGAGGATAGCAATGGGGTGAGAGTCCCAGAGAGGGAGAGAGAAACAGAGAGAGGGGAGGATAGCAGTGGGGTGAGAGTCTCAGAGAGGGAGAGAGTAACAGAGAGAGGGGAGGATAGCAATGGGATGAGAGTCTCAGAGAGTGAGAGAGAGAGAAACAGAGGGGAGGATAGCAATGGGGTGAGAGTCTCAGAGAGAGAGAGAGAGTAAGAGAGAGGCGAGGATAGCAATTGGGTGAGAGTCTCAGAGAGAGAGAGAGTAACAGAGAGAGGAGAGGATAGCAATGGGGTGAGAGTCTCAGAGAGAGAGAGAGTAACAGAGAGAGGAGAGGATAGCAATGGGGTGAGAGTCCAGAGAGGAGAGGAGAACAGAGAGAGGGGAGGATAGCAATGCGGTGAGAGTCTCAGAGAGGGAGAGAGAAACAGAGAGAGGGGAGGATAGCAATGGGGTGAGAGTCTCAGAGAGAGAGAGAGAGTAACAGAGAGGGGAGGATAGCAATAGGGTGAGAGTCTCAGAGAGAGAGAGTAACAGAGAGAGGGGAGGATAGCAATGGGGTGAGAGTCTCAGAGAGGGAGAGAGTAACAGAGAGAGGGGAGGATAGCAATGGGGTGAGAGTCCCAGAGAGGGAGAGAGGAAGTGATTGAGATGGAGAGAATCAGACAGTGTTCCTGCAATGCTGAGGGCAGTGATCACACAGGGACCATACAGAACATAAGAAATAGGAGCAGGAGGAGGCCATTCTGGCCCTCGAGCCTGCTCCCCCAGTTGATAAGATCATGGCTGATCTGACTGTGACCTTAACTCCTCTTCGCTGCCTGTCTCCCCCATAACCCTCCCCTCCCTTGTATATGTTCAATGTCCCGACGCCCACTGCTCTCCGGGGAAGGAATTCGAAACACTAACCACCCTCTGAGAGAAGAAATTATTCCTCCACATCTCCATCTTAAATGGGAACTTCCTGAATTTTAAACAGTGTCCCCCTGGTGGCACGGTGGCACGGTTAACTCTGTGCCTCACAGTGCCAGGGACCCAGGTTCAATTCCCTGCTTGTCTGTGTGGAGTCTGCACCTTCTCCCCGTGTCTGCATGGGTTTCCTCCCACAGTTTGAAAGAGGCGCTGGTTGGGTGTACCAGCCATGTTAAATTCTCCCTATGTGTGCCCAAACAGGCACCACACTGTGACGACTATGGGTTTTCCACACTAACTTCATTGCAGTGTTGATGTAATCCTACTTGTGACACTAATAAATAAACTTTGAAACCTGCTACTCAATTCCCCCCCAATGTGGGGCCTTGTTCTGTGATAATTAATGCAGATATTTAAAGATTATTCGATAGTTCTTTAAGGAGAGCAGACACAGGGATGAAACATGTGGCTCTGAACACAACAGATCGATTTCAGGGGGATATCACAGCCTCCCCCCCGTGTCTGAGTGGGTAGGAATCTTCCCTCAGAATCAGACAGATTGTGGGTTCAGCTCCGAGCCTCCAAAACTAGGCCCTTAGCATCGATCAGAGAGAGTCCGAACACAGCAGGATGGGAGAAGGGACAGAGCAAAGTGGGGTTGAATGTGTGAGCCTTGCTCTGTGGAATGATTGAGGATTTGATCAGAATGCCAACTTTTGAGTGACGGGATATTAATCTGCACTTTCTCTGTATCCTCTCGCTAACTGTGACACTGTATTCTGCACCCTCTCCTCTCCTTCTCCCCAATGTACTCTATGTCTGGTATGTTTTGTTTGTGCAGTGTGCAAGAAACAAACCCTTTCACTGCATCCCGATACACGGGATAGGACAGCACGGTGGCACGATGGTTAGCATTGCTGCCTCACCGCACCAGGGACCCGGCTTCAATTCCATGAGAAATAGGAGCAGGAGTCGGCCATCCAGCCCCTCGAGCCTGCCCCGAAATTCAATAAGATCACGGCTGATCTGAAGTGGATCAGTTCCACATTCCCGCTTTCTCCCCATAATTCCCTTGTCTATCAGAAATCTATCTATCCGTGACTTCAATATATTCAGCGAGGCAGCCTCTACCACTTCAATGGGCAGAGAATTCTAGAGATTGGACATCCTTTGAGTGAAAAGAAGTTCCTCCTCAACTCTGATCTAATCTGCCCTCCCCCCTTATTTTGAGGCTGTGCCCTTTAATCCTGCTATCCTTTCTAAGTGGGAAGAATCTCTCTACCTCTCCCCTATCCAGCCCCTTCATTATCTTGTAAGTCTCAGTAAGATCCCCCCTCAGCCTTCTAAACTCCAACGAATACAGACCCAATCTATTCAATCTCTCTTCATAAGCTAACTCCCTCATCTCTGGTATCAGCCTGGTGAACCTTCTCTGTACTCCCTCCAAGGCCAATTTATCTTTTCATAAATAAGGGGACCAAAACTGCACGCAGTACTCCAGTTGCTGCCTCACCAGTGCCCTGTATAGTTGCACCAAGACCTCCCTGCTTTTATATTCTATCCCCCTCGTGATTCCGGCCCAGGGTTACTGTTTGTGTGGAGTTTGCACATTCTCTCTGTGTCTGTGGGGGTTTCCAGTGTACAGGTTAGGAGGACTGGCCTTGCTAAATTGCCCCTTAGTGTCAGGGGGACTTGCTGGAGCAAATGCATGGGGTTATGGGGATAGGGTCAGGGTGGGAGTATGGTCAGTGTAGACTCGATGGGCCGAATGGTCTCCTCCTGCATTGTAGGGATTCTACGATTCTATTCTATGTAACAATAATAAATCAAATTAATCGGGTGATGTTTAGACAGTCGCATGATTACAGATTCGATCTTATTGTAACATTACCGTCCCACCTGAGCTGAGCTCAGCAGCGTTCTGTCTGTATTGTGTGAATCCAGTCTGGAAAGATCCACTAATGTTGCTAATTCTGCCAAGACAGAAACAGAAAGAGTGTTTGTGTTCTCCGTGATACGACCCCTTAATGATAAACCACACGGTGGGAGAGGGATAGAGAGAGCGAGCGAGAGAGAGAGAGAGAGATGGAGCGATGCAGAGTAACAGAGAGATAGGGAGAGGGAGCAATGCAGAGAGTAAGAGACACTGAGATTCAGTCAGATGGATAGTGAGTGTCAGGGGAGGCCGAGATGCTACAGAAGCAGGGTAAAGATTTGAAAATGAAGTAGCGTTTCTCTCCTTTTTTTAAAAGAAAATCTATCCACGCTCACAGCAGTTCCATTTCACACTCTCTGCTCAGTCCTGTATTGGGGGGTGTTTCGTGTGGGATCAGTGTTTGCTTTTCTCAAACCGCAGTGAGATTCCCAACAAGGGGAAGAGATGTTTAAAAACATAAACATTACAAAACCAAACTAGACAGAGAGTGATTCGGCCTCATGCCTTCAATATAGCGATCTTCCCTCCAGAGATTGTGGATTCAGCTCAGAGCTGAAAATACTAGGCCCTTAGCATCAAAACACACAGACACACAGAGAGAAAAACACAGAGAGACAGAGACACAGAGACACACAGAGAGAAAAACACAGAGAGACAGAGACACAGAGATACACAGAGAGATAGAGACCAAGAGATACATGATACAGAGACAGGAAAGAGACAGAGAGATGTGGAAACAGAGAAATACAGAGAGAGAGAGAGAGAGTCAGAGCGATAGAGGCAGAGAGAGACAAAGATACACAGAGATGGAGAGTCATAGATACAGATAAATACAAAGAAACAGAGAGACACACGATACACAGATACAGACAAGGAGACAGAAAGAGACACAGATACAGAGAAATAGAGAGACACAGAGAGGTACACAGATACAGACAAAGAGACAGAAAGAGACACAGATACAGAGAAATAGAGAGACACAGAGAGGTACACGGATACAGACAAAGAGACAGAAAGAGACACAGATACTGAGAAATACAGAGGCAGAGCCACACAGATATGTAGAGACACACACACACAAAATCATACTAACAGAGATATGGAGAAAGACAGATGGAGTTAGACAAAGTCAGAATTAATTCATTTTGCATTCCATGTTTATTTAAAAATTCAGAGAATATTTGACAGGAAAAATGATTTTAAAGTTAACACTGTGAATATGATCTTTGAGCTTCACACTGGGATCAGAACCCATTCGATCTGAGCTGCCCAGGATCTGTACAACTGTAAAAGAGACCAGAAAGAGAAAAAATACAGCTCAACATCACAGGAAATGAACAACTGTGAATTGTTGTATGCATTTAAATCCAGAGTAAAATTCCCTCTGCTCTGTCCAAGGAATGTTTCAGCACAGGTTTTTATTTTTAAGTTTGGGAAAAAAAACAGGAATCAAATAGTTCAGCATCCCAGTGTGGCCTCGGGTTTATTTCAATCAGCCCTTCACATTAAAACATGAAGTTGAAGTTTCGAATCCTGTCTGTGGCAGCGTTTGTGGATTCAGTTGTTCTCTTGCTTTTTCACCTGTCTGAAGAATTTGAATTGTAGATATTGTTTAATCATTCCTTTCTCTCAGCACATGGAACTTGTGAATCTTCAAGGCAGACATTCTCATGTCATTAACATCAAACTGCATCTTTATTCATCCATCCATTTCCTATCTCTGAATAGATCCCACACATTTCCAGAATGCAGGAAGCTCTCAATGCAAACTGCTTCCAATGATTCCCCAATACAATTCTTCACACTTGACTGGAAACTACATTCCACTGACATTCCCCAAAGCAGCCACAGAAAAGTGACTGGTTATTTTAAACATTGAACCTGAACTCATTGAGTTTATGATTCACTCACATCGTACAGAAATGTTGATGCTGTTTCAATGAGAGTGATCAGATTAACTCTGTAACATGAAGGCAGCCTTTCGAAACTGCACACAATACACCAGCTATTGCCTAATTAAAGGTTGATATGGTTAGAATATTAGCAGATTCACCACTCTCTGGCTGAAAAAAAAATCTTCCTCATCGCTGTTTTAAAGATTCGTTCATTTGGCCAGAGGTTCTTCCCTCTGGTTCGAGCTTTTCTTACTAGTGGAAAGATAATCTCCACATTCAATCTATCCAGGCCTTCCAGTATCCCATAAATTGCAATCAGGTCCACCCTCATCCTTCTAAACTCCAATGAGTACATAACTAGAGTCCTCAACCATTCCTCAAACGATAAGCTTTTCATTGAAGAGATGATTCTTGTGAACATTCTCTGTACTTTTTCCAAGGCCAGTATGTCATTCCTTACAAAAGGGCCCGAAACTTCTCACAATATTCCATATGGGGTCTGACCAGAACCTTCTACAACCTCAGGAGTACTTCCCTGCTTTTGTATTCCAGCCCTCTCGACATGAATGCTAACCCTCCCAACGGCAAACTGAAACTGCACGTTAATATTAAGAGAATGTTGAACTAGGATTCCCAAGTCCTTTCGTGTTTCAGTTTTTCTAAACATTTCCCCAATTAGAAAATAGTCAATACCTTCATTCCTCCTTCCAAAATGCATAACCTTACAAATCTCCTCACGGTACTTCATCTCCAACTTTTTGCCAATCTCTCCTAACCTATCCAGGCAGAAGTATTGAACCACAATTTTCAGGACGTTGCGACGTGTTGGGTTCCGTGGTGTAATGGTGAGCATTCTGGACTTTGAATCCAGAGATCCGAGTTCAAATCTCGGTGGGACCTCGTTTTCATCTGCAGATGGTTGATTTGCTGAAGAGCGTTTCGTTTGAATTTATTACAAAGCACCAAAGGAGAGCATAATTTGTCAGCCAGTTCAACTGGTATGAGATGCACAGTATGATAATCCTCTGGTGCCAGATGCGTACAACGTCAGCGTTTTTCGTGTTTTCGCTGCTCTTTAACTCCTCATACACCCAACACAAGCTCAGCAAAACGCAGATAGATTATATCCGGCTCTCTGAACCTTCGAGTAACATTTACACAACACCCGAGTGATTCACAAATAAAATTCATACCAACTTTCAGAAACGTTTCAGTGATAAATTCCTCCATTTGGTTGAAAAGCTGAGTGTTGTGAATCTGGAAATGAGCACCATTGGATTTGTGTCATCCAGTGACTTGTTTCCCACGGTTAGTCTCAGGTTTGTAATTCCATTTGTGTTGTATGTGGAAGAGAGAGTGTCCGGGATGCACAGGTCCTTCATTATGTCAGCATTGATGATCTGTTTCAATTGTCACTCAGGAAAGGAAGGTACTTTGCGCTCAGCAAATGATGAAAAAAACCTAAGTTTCTCTCATATTGAAAGTAAATCTGTTCGAATCAGCTGAAGAGGTTCACAAGTTTACTTCAGTGCTAAAAATGTCACGTATGCAACAGTTCAACAACAAACTCAGAAAGAAAAGGCCAGTGAGAAGCTGCAAAGTGCTGATGATAAAAATGGTCATTCAAGGTAAAATCTGGTTAAAAAAAACAGGTTTAACCATTTATACTTGCGCTGAGTTATGAAACTTTTACCTCATGGTGCAATGCAAATCATTTGGAAATATTCCTTTCCAGTTTCAAACCGTCAGAAGCAAAAGTGATAACTTTAGTGGAGTGTCTCTTGTATGTTGTCATTACTTTAGCCAAACCACTGGTGTTAAACAAGAAGGTGCCATTTTGCAGGAGAATCTTGTCTGTGGCGAAAGAGGCCTGGCGAGAAACTTCAAATAACAAAAGGAGCTTGGGTAAAGCTAATTGCAAAGCAAGCTGCAGTTCCATTTGAGTTGTATGTGGAAAAGAGAGTGTCCGGGATGCACTCATGAACTCATTGCTCAGATCAAAACCCCGAAGTGAATATCAGTCATTTCCTTTGTGAACACATAAATCTTAGTCCCGCCTCGTATGTTGTCCTTTTAGAAATGGAGATCCTGAACATATTCAGCAGGATTTTTTCTTGTCATTTCTGGCAGGAGATGGGGAAGAAGAGGTGATTATTCACCGTGTAACTGGTACCAGCACTTCATGGCAGCTCACTGTGTTCCTGAGTGGATGTGATTTGTGATTGTTACACAGTTCATGATTATCTGATCCAGTGAAGGAGCGGCCTCAAGGCACCTATGGCCTTTCCCAGTTCCGCAGTTTTTAATAAATTTCCGGAAAATATATCATTAAATAACATGAGTGTGATATATTTTAACGTGGTGGCCAAACACTCTAAAGTGCAGTGTTAAGATTCTGCAGAAGTGGTGTTCAAAACATATCGCTGCCAAAATGCATTTGAATTCTTGTGCTTCCAGCTGAAGTCCAAGAACTTAGATTGAATACAGGAGCGTTTGCGGTGTTGTTTCTCGCAGAAATAAAGAGAAGCGGCAGTGCAAGTGTGAACAGTTGTTGGTGTGAAGGGGCTTCTGTGGAAGGGCTGAAGTTGTCACGGTAGAGAGCACACACGAAAACACAGGCGGAATGAGCAAAAGGATCACAAACATTGAGTCTGTATTCCCGGCCAAGGGGTTAAGTTGATGGATTGGAATTTTCTAACTGAAGTACAAATCCTGGTATGTATGCTTCCCACCATTCTTCATTGCGATTGTGTTTTTAGTGAAATTTATTCGAAATGAAACAATGAATAAAGAGATAATCAACTCTCTCTCTTCAGCTTCTCTGAGGGTCTGGTGATCAGGATTCAACACAGTGATTCCGGGTATGATTCCCATTCACGGAGTGCATAATTTTTTGTTTAATTCTTCACTTAATGTAAACATGCCTCACACCGTCTGTGAAGGGAGAAACAAGGTTAATCTTCAGTTGGATGAATTTGTAAGAGAGCTGGAAATGTCAGAGTTGTAAAATTGAAGAAGAATCTCATGAAACGATGTCAAATAATGCTGCTGTCAAGTTGCATCTTCCAGCTTCCTGCTCTCCACCTCAGATATGTTCACATCCATCAAGCATCTCCTACCCAAAAACCTAGCATTCTCCACACAATTAATAATGATACACTTACTCCACGCTACGCACAACGATTGTAATTTTGCTGAGTAGCAGCAGTGTAATATTTGCAATAATTCTGCTTCTGCATTCTCGATGGATAGACATCTGAAAGATAAACATTATTTCCAAAAACTCCACTAAACTCACACTTATGAGCAGATTGAAATATTGAAACTGTAATATGATATTAATTAACAGGAATACTCGTTAGGAATTTATTTCACTTCAGATCATTAATATTTTGTGATTCAATATTCCACTTTTTCTGGAACTAGTTGGACATGTACGTTGGCATTGGGTAATATTGTTCAACATGAATGCAAAGCATTTTCATTAAACATGTACTTTGCAAGAAAATATGTATCATCTTGTTTGTTCAGTGACTATGATTAATGTCAGTCAGCACATTGTTTAATTGTTTCTTTGGGGACATTTCTTACTTCATAAATAGATAATATTAACAGTGTGTGTAGCAATGGTTACGTGAACATCATCACCAGTTCAGACAGCGATTTTTGATCTCAAAGAAGTCCCGCTATGTTCTGGATTATTCCACTTAAACTTCGTATTCTTTGGGTATTTTACGACATCCAAAGAATTTACTACCCGCTCCTCGCTGCAGTTGGTGTCTCTGGTGAGTAATATTTCACTGCATTATTACCCAATCCATGAAATACAATTACTGATTGCATTCTGTGTAACATTCGCAGCCTGTATCTGGCAATGCACTGAAAACATTACAGGTAATATTTGATCTAAAGCCGACTTGCTGAGCACAAATACTTTAAAGCAGCCAGCGTGTATGGCCCCAGTTGTTTTAACTCTGTTTAATTAAATGCGGACATAATCACAGAAAATGTATTCAACCTTCTTCTCCCATTCATGGGAAGATGAAGATTGCTTTCTGAACTGAATTACAGAATGAATCAGGAAAATATATGGGAAGCGGCTTTTGGAAGCTGTTGCATGTGTTTAATGTTGCTGTTCTGTGAAAATTTGCGCAGGAAAATAGATCACAAATAAACTCTGAAACATGGAATAATGTTCAATACACTTCACCTTTTCATGCTCTGCTTTCTGATTATGGAGCCTATCACAAGATACAACTGGAAATGAAATAATATTTCAGTAAAACGATTATTTAATGGTTATTGCTGAAAAAAGAGACAAATTACTTTTTTTAAAGACTTAAAAATTAAAAGTGAACTTGAAAGAAATTACTAACTCTAACGCGAGAACGCTTCAGGATGTATAAGAAGATAGAGTTGATTGGTTGGTAATTGGATTCTGATAGATGGAGCAAATGTTCCACAGAAATCTGACAGATGTGCTGCTCCTGTTCTCAATCTGAAATATGAGTTTATTGTCTCTCTCTTCCTTACAGTGAACTTATTGACGATTCTTATCCTGTCTCGAGGAAGGTGTGGCCTTTCCAAATGTGTCACACGTTACCTTATCTGCATGTCAGCAGCCGATCTCCTGGTCGTTACCATTGATCTCATATTGCGGCAAATTCCTATCTGTTTTCGCAATCAATTTCGGTTCATGGCTCACATTAGAGTGTGTAATATCCACGCTGTCCTGCTTTACGCTGTCACTGACTGTTCTGTCTGGTTCACTGTCGCTTTCACCTTTGACCGATTCGTGGCCATTGCTGGTCAGAAACTGAAAATAAAATACTGCACCAAGAAAACTGCAACTGTGGTTCTCGGTACAGTGAGTGTGGTGTTCAGTATAAAGAACAGTTTTTGGTATTTCATGTACTGGAATACATATTATTTCTATAATGGTCCTTGGTTTTGTTTTGTACATTACACTGTTTCCGAATCACAAGCCTGGGCAATAGTTGAAATTCTGCATTATATTTTAACCCCGTTTATTCCTTTCGTGTTGATTCTGCTGCTCAATGTTATAACCGTTAAACACATTCTAGTTTCGAGCAAAGTCCGCAGGCGACTTCGGACCCACAAAAGTGGGGAGAGTCAAAGTGACCCAGAGATAGAAAAAAGAAGGAAATCCATTATCTTACTGTTTGCAATATCAGGAAATTTTGTTTTGTTATGGTCAGTGTTCCTTGTCTGTTCTATTAATAGGCGATTGGAATACATCAGGTTAATCAGTACAGCATTGCCAGAATTTGTGCAGGAACTGGGATTTATGATGCAACTCCTTAGTTGTTGTACGAACACATGTATTTATGCCGTGACCCAGACACAATTCAGAGAGGATCTGAAGAATGTGGTGAAACTTCCATTCACTGGAATTGTGCAATTCATTCAAAAGTGAATTGGTAATCATTCATCAAACTTGTCTATCGTATGTTCTAAGGAAAAAAAAACTCACAGTGAGACAACACCCTGAGTCACTCTTCTGTTCATAAACCAGACTAAGCAATGGACATAAATTATAAAATTGAAAAGCCAAGTTCAAAAATATTACTGTAGATTCCAATCAGTTAGATCCTTTGATTCACCATGGACTGGACACAAAGAGTTCCAGAGAATTCATAGGTTAATTTGTGAGAGAAGATTTTATTTCAGTTCAAACCCATCCCCAGAAAGAGAACACCTAGCCTCGGCCACACACATCTTCCACGATCCAACCTAACTACTCCCCACACATCTACTATCCAACCCAACACACACCTCTTACCACCCACTCCAACTCCCCACCTATCTATCCCAACTCCTTACCATTCATCAATCACCAGAAATCACCACCCAACTTCGACCATCCAACCCAACCCCAGGCCTCCTACCATGTACTCTAACTCTCCACCCTTCACACCAACATCTCCCCTCGCCACACAACATCCAACCCAACTCACATGTTCCACCATCCAAACTCCCCACCCTCCACCATCCAGCAGATCTCCCTACCATTCACCATCCATACAACTCACCACCAAATTCCTATCATCAAAATCAACCCCACACCTCCCACCATACAATCCAACTCCCATATTTCACCATTGACCACAACTCCCCACCCTTCACCATCAGAACAACTCCCCATTCTTCTCAATCCACTCCAAATCTCTACCATTCAAGATACAATTCAACTCCTTCCCAAATATTATCCAACCCAACCCACACTTCTTCCCATCCACCCCAATTCCCTGCCTTTCACCGTCTACTCCAACTCCCCACTCTTTCCATCCACCACAACTCATCCTCAAACTCCTACCATCGAACCCAAAGACACATCTCCCACCATCCATTCCAACTCACCACATTTCATCATCTTCACCAATTCGTCCTCAAACTCCGTTTTTGTTTCAGATTCCAGCATCCGCAGTATTTTGCTTTAACTTCCACCAGTTACATTCCGTTGGATTTTTTTCTCTATCACAGCTCTGTCAACTCTTACCCACGGTCCCCACCCTCACCGCCACCCCGCATCTCCCACACTTAAAGTGGAAATCTCGTCCTCTTTTCCTGTTTTCTGCTTTGATGACTGGTCATACAGATTTGAAATGTTGGCTCTATTCTCTCTCCAGAGACGCTCTCATGCCTGTTGATATTTTCCAGCATTTTAAGTTGATATTTTAAGTTTAGGCATCTGCAGTAATTTGTTGTTGGCTGAAGCAGTCACTCCTGTTCTATCTAAACATGAGAGTCTTTTTCCCCAACAAATCTTTTCTTGAGAACTTAAAAAACGCTACAATGTATCAGTCAGATTAACGCTACTGCTCGCGTCTTCCCTGCTGGTCCAGTGGTTTGGACTCGGTGCTTTCACCGCCGCGGCCCGGGTTCGATTCCCGGTCAGGGAATGTAGGTATTACTGCTGCCGACCAGCACAAGATTCAGGAGGGGCTGAAATTTCTTCCTGATGGAAAACAAGAGTGATCATGGTGCCAGTTTGAACTACCTGGAAAAACAAAATAATCCCACTGGCCCAATTCTGGTAATTGATATTTACATTCCCCTTGCTGCTTCCTCCTGTTAAAATGAATAATA
This sequence comes from Sphyrna mokarran, assembly GCA_024679065.1. Lineage (NCBI taxonomy): Eukaryota > Metazoa > Chordata > Chondrichthyes > Carcharhiniformes > Carcharhinidae > Sphyrna > Sphyrna mokarran. The sequence goes on along the minus strand of JAGIQG010000507.1, from coordinate 2,008 downwards.
ATACATTCTACTCCACTACATTTCACTGTAGCTCACCACAGTCAAAGATCATTCGTAGCCTCTGCCTCTTCTATAGCTTCTTGTGGGAAATCTGCTGAACAACATTAGCTTTTCACATCTCTGCTCTGATATCTGAGATTTGTATCTCATTGATCATCTTTATGGTCCCCATTGCTTCATCCCAGGTCACTGACACTACAGATATAGTCACACAGTTATTCTATCCCCTGCAGTAAATGATAAACTCTTCCTTTGCTTTCAAATACATTCACCTCCAGAAACGGATCACATGATGAGTAAAATGTTCTGTTTAGCTGACAGTTTATCATCAATCCCGTTCCGGAATGTAATCCCACCATGATAAGTGGGTGGGAGGTGGTGACCCTACCAATTCTGAAACCTCACTGAACCCTCGCATATTTGGACCCGCCCTCCCACCCTCCATCTCTCCAACTCATTGATAAATGTCACTATTAAATCTAATGATGGTAAATTGAAGAAGTGGAATGTCGATTAATTAATGGTGTTGGTCTGCGGCCGGGGGGAGGGGGTTGTTGGGGGGGTGGTGGAGGTGGGAGGGGAGGGAGGCGTTTGGGTCGTGGAGCGGGGGGGACGTGCGGAGGGCATGGGAAATTATGATGGGTATTAAGATAATCATTTCCATGAAATACCAGCCCCAAACTTCCTTTTGAGTTACATTCAGAGTCAAATTGCAGCTCGAACAGAAAATTGGAATGTCTGCGACTATACTTAATAAAATCCTGTAATATAACATATTACATATAACATCTAACATAATATAATATAACATCCGACAGTGCGACTGTTATAATGAGCTAATAACCAAAATCAGTGCACAGTAAGTCAGTTTGAGGGGCTCATACAATTTGCAGTGTGTGTTATAGATCAGAGTGAGTTAGGGCTCGAAATGTGCTGAAGCCAAAAATTATAACAGACAACTACATTTTAAATATACACAAAACACATCATAGAGGCAGGGTTCAGCTGGATTTCTGAAGGCAGTAAGAAAACAAAAAAGCCAAAGAATGGAAAATCCAGCGGAAAATAGATATGTGTCCAATTATAATGAAATATTATTTGATAATGTTTGGACGAGAAAATAAACAAATCTTTAAATTACTAAAATGAAAGGTTATCCAATAATCAGCTGGTAATCTACATGTTCACTAGCGGGAAGGCAAATATGAATGCAACTATTAAATTCGCTGTCCTTCAGCCAGGTTTCCCTGGGAATGTTACTGGCAGGGATATCAATGCCATTGCTTTACTGATTGTTCTTTTTAACCTGCTGCACTGTCTTGTGATTAAAGTGATACAACACCACCATCTGCTGGCGGCTCAGAGCGACTGCAGGCGCTGCTTGTTGTGAGTCTGCGAACCGGTTGCTGAAATATAAATATTGAACGATATTGTCCGAGATTGGGGTTTATAGAAGGATCTCGCCTGGCGTATTCGCCCTTTTTATAACCACACGCCGCAGATAAACCGTGTTCTTCATTTCCCATTGGGAGATAATGTCTGGAGATTAAAGTTGGGATTATTTGAGACTTCAAATTGTACATTCGATGCTGTTATCACACGTTAATCACATTCAGAATCTTTGTGGGTAAACATTCCTGCTCTCTTTAATTCGTTTGTCAGGTATTTTCACGATTTAGTCTTTAAAAAGGCACAAAGAATCAGACATTTACAGGGATGGACACACACACACACACAGAGAGGTATTGGGGCCGACAGAGATACAGGGTGATATACACAGATTCAGGGACATAAAGATGCAGGGACACATATAGATGCAGATACACCAAGATTCAGGCACACACATATAGAGATACTGGTAACTCGAAAGATACAAAGGCGAACACAGAATCAGGGACATACAAACAGTGAATCTGGGCATTCGCAGATACAAAGGGCACACACAGAATTAGAGGCTTATACAATCTCTCAGTTTGTACCCTGCCAACCTCTCTCTCGTAATTCCAGA
>JAGIQG010000506.1:22500-26612 GCA_024679065.1 Sphyrna mokarran | reverse complement strand
TCTCCATTCGGAATATCGGATTTTTTTTAAATTATGTCTCTTTTTAGCAATCACAAAGTGCGGTGTACGTTGGGAAAATACTACAGCACATGCGCGGTTCCACTAATTGCCTCGTTATAAAAATATGTATTTTATTTAATTTTAATTCCGCTCCTGGCGGGATTTCCAGGTGGGAATTTCTCTCACATTCTGCATTTCTGAACCGTCACTTTTTCGTCGACCGGGGTAGGGGTTGATGGTGACAATATGGCGGCTGGTCCCTCCTCTTTACAGGCCCCGGATGTTCCGCCAACGAGCAGCAACAGGGCCGGAGCGGGCAAGAGGTGACACTGGGCGGAGCAGCGCCCGGGCGTGTGACAGCGACGACTGATGGCCAGGAAACGAAATAGCAGCAGTACCGTCTCTGCTTCCCCAGTTCAGCCGCTCAGAGACACGGGAAACTCTTCAACTGGAAGTGTTTCTGTAGTGAAGTGGTTATCACATTCGCCTAACACGCGAAAGGTCCCCGGTTCGAAACTGGGCAGAAACATTCATTCTGCTTTTCCATTTGCCGGAAAGGAAAATTGCTTGATTTCAGTTTGTTGCTCAACATTATCCGAACCTCGATGTTAAAGTCATGTTATTACTGCTCTGACTTCACCCTCAAACGCTTTCCCTGAAATAAGAAATGCCACAGTGATGAGGTTGGTGAGTTTTGGAAATTGAAGGTGTCACATGAGCAGTTTGCGGGACTATTTCCCCTCACTGTCCATTTCATGTTCCCGCTAACAGGAATCACTGCTTTCATTGGCTGATACAGTCACTTGTGTGTGAAATAAAGATGACCATTTGAAGAAAACTTGTATTTGGTGAATAAAAAGACAGAAAGAAAATAAAAGACAGGTGGTTTATGGATAAATTAATATTTTATAAAAAGCCGATTAGCTTCCCTGGTGGTCTAGTGGTTAGGATTCGGCGCTCTCACCGCCGCGGCCCGGGTTCGATTCCCGGTCAGGGAATGTCGATTTATTGCTGTACAACAATCCTGCGTTTCTTCCCGGTCTGTACCAGTTCTGTCGCAATCAGTATCAGGGAGATTTCCTCTTCAGGATTTGAATTGGAAATGTGACATATAAAAAACAAAGAAAAAAGGGAGCGACAGATTACAAAGCGCTGATGATACAAAATGCGGATGATTATTTGAAGAAAGATGAAAATGATGTATTAATCAATGGGCCTAATTATTGCTGTAAGTGAGCTCCAGAATCACTTGTTCACACTACGTGTTGGGAATAGAACGATTCTGCTCAAAACAGCTGTGCTTCCTCGAACATTTCATTGAAATGTTCAAGATGAAACTTTATAGATGCAGAATCCATGTTCATGCGAATAACTCCTGATTGCCCACACTAAGATCATTGCGACATCTCACAGGGTGTGTGACTGCAGGAAATGTCAGAAATCGCGTTTCATAAAGCAAGTCTGGAATTACGAGAGAGAGTTTGGCAGGGTACAAACTGAGAGATTGTATAAGCCTCTGATTCTGTGTGTGCCCTTGTATCTGCGAATGCCGAGATTCACTATTTGTATGTCCCTGATTCTGTGTTCGCCCTTGTATCTTTCGAGTTACCAGTATCTCTATATGTCTGTGCCTGAATCTTGGTGTATCTGCATCTATATGTGTCCCTAAATCTGTGTATGACCCCCTGTATCTCTGTAGCCCTAATACGTGTGTGTATGTGTGTGTGTGTGTGTGTCCCTGTAAATGTCTGATTCTTTGTGCTTTTTTTAAGACTAAACCGTGAAAATATCTGACAAACGAATTAAAGAGAACAGGAATATTTATCCACTAAGATTCTGAATGTGATTAACGTCTGATAACTGCATCGTCTGGTTATACGCCAGCCAAGATCCGAGATCCAGCCGAACTCCAATCTCGGACAATACCGTTCAATATTCATATTTCAGCAACCGGTTCGCAGACTCACAACAACCAGCGCCTGCAGTCGCTCTGGGCCGCCAGCAGATGGTGGTGTTGTATCACTTTAATCACAAAATAGTGCAGCAGGTTTGAGGAGATATTTGAGGATTTTTTTTCTGTCCAAATAGAAAAAGAACAATTAGTAAAGCAATGGCATTGATATCTCTGGCAGTAACATTCCCAGGGAAACCTGCGCTCCCTTAGATATTTGCGAGGCGAAACGCTTTTAAATTTTGATCTTCGGGATACGTTTTAAAATCAGATTGAAAATAACGGAATTGCTGAATTCAGTGACATGGGCTCTCAGTCTAACCATCGGAACCTGCAGCAACACAGCGGAGTTGGACATTGCAGACAGGCAGATTTGCTCCAACAGAGCTTTAACTTGTTTCTGTAGTGTAGTGGTTATCATGTTCACCTCACACGCGAAAGGTCTCTGGTTCAAAACCGGGCAGGAACATTCATTAAGCTTTCTCATGTTGGGTAACGGAAATTGTCTGATATCATTTGTTGTTCAGCATTCTCCGAACCTCGATGTTAAAGACATGTTATCATTGCTCTGACCTCACCCTCAAATGAGAAGCGCATTTTTTGACATACTGACAGAACAGTTCGATTTAAACACCGAACATTTATTCGCATCTGGTTCAGTCTCCAACAGAATTGAATGTGTTTATAGGTGCAGACTGATATGGTTAACCACCATCTGAAATATCTGATAGTAGTGTGTGCTCAAACAGACAGATACAAGTGATACTGTAAGTGAACTAGAGGAAATGGCGCACATTTCACAGACGAATCTTTTTTAAAATTGCTTTTCATCACTAAGAAGCAAGAAAAGGCATTGAGACAGACGAGGAAATCGAGACTCAGTGCGGATCTACTGGACTTTCCTGTAACGGCGGGAATTCATGCGCGTGAATGTTTCACAGCCAGAATAAAAATAGGCTCTAGTGTCACTGACAGATAATTCTTGATTTTCCTACATTTAAATGTAGTTGACGTTGTTTAAAAGCTGACGATGGTCAATCCCAAAATTGCCATCTGTATTACCCGGTGATTCGATTGGTTCTGGTGGTCAGTTATATTTTCAATTCAGTGATGTTCAATTTCAGAAATATTCAATTCATAATGAAGACATATGTGTTAAATAATACATTAATACTGATCAGTGAGTACAATTGTACACTGAGCTTTCGAGTCATCTGGACTCGAAACATCCGCCCTTTTCACTCCTTACAGGTGCTGTCAGATATTGTGAGATTTTGGAGCATTTTCTCTTTTCCCATCCGCAGTAATTTGCTTTTATCACTGAGGACATTTGGTTGAGATTATTTGAGAAAGTTGGAAATGATGCAGAAATCATTGCTCTCTTAGAAATTTGTGAGATGGAAGCTTCTACCCGCTACCAGGCAGCCGAAATAGCTCAGTTGGGAGAGCGTTAGACTGAAGATCTAAAGGTCCCTGGTTCAATCCCGGGTTTCGGCAAGATCCCCTTGCTGGTTTTCTGTTGGCATTGCATTTTGTTTCGCACTGTCTTCAAACATCAATTCAGGCAAACTGTAACAGACCAAATACCCATCGCAATTTCCACCCGGCCAGATGTTGTTATATTTCCTCCTTGCTTGAATTGTAGTTCCGTCAATAGCCTGACCCTTGTGCTTGTTTCGAGTGTACCTGTTTGCACATCTCCGCTTTATATCTTTACTTGTTTATGAGTTCATGTATATTTTGTTTAAATGTGCAACCGTGGGTCTGTGTGTTTTAATCCAGCTGCCAGAGAGTTTAAAATCCTGCATCTGTCTCTCTGGTTGAAGACACATTTACAGCACTTATCAGACAGAAACTTCATCTCATTCTTTCCCTCCCCTCCCCCAGCAAGTGCTTCTAATGTTCAAAACAAAATCGAAACGCTTGCTTTTTGCAGCTCTGGTGTCTGGTGAGTCATTAAGCACAGGGAACACACACACATTCAGATACCCGGACAGACAACAACAGACAGATTCCATTGTAAATCAGAAGTGGGATTGGTAAATGAGGCAACGAATAACTTTGCAAGAAATTGTTTCAGTTGAAGCAAATGAAGGAAAAGGGAACTTGGCAAGAATGAACAAAGGGAGCAAACCTGTAGCAGATGGTGAACAAGTTGTAC
>JAGIQG010000506.1:0-17500 GCA_024679065.1 Sphyrna mokarran | reverse complement strand
CCTCTCTTTCCCTCCCTGTCCCTCTCTTTCCCTCCCTGTCCCTCTCTTTCCCTCCCTGTCCCTCTCTTTCCCTCCCTGTCCCTCTCTTTCCCTCCCTGTCCCTCTCTTTCCCTCCTGTCTTTCTTCTGTCCCTTTCTTTCCCTCTCTGTCCCTTTCTTTCCCTCTCTGTCCCTTTCTTTCCCTCTCTGTCTTTCTTTACTTACCCTCTCTGCCTCTCTCTTTCCCTCTCTGTCCCTCTTTCTTTCACTCTGTCTTTCTTTCCTTTCCCTCTGTCCCTCTTTCTTTCCCTCTCTGTCTCTTTCTTTCCCTCTGTCTCTTTCTTTCCCTCTCTCTGTCTTTCTTTCCCTCTCTCTCTTTCTTTCCCTCTCTCTCTCTCTCTCTTTCTTTCCCTCTCTCTCTCTTTCTTTCTTTCCCTCTCTCTCTTGTCTTTCTTTCCCTCTCTCTCTGTCTCTGTCTCTTTCTTTCCCTCTGTCTCTTTCTTTCCCTCTCTGCCTCTTTCTTTACCTCTTTCCCTCCCTGTCCCTCTCTTTCCCTCCCTGTCCCTCTCTGTCTTTCTTCTGCCTCTTTCTTTCCCTCTCTTTCCCTCCCTGCCCCTCTCTTTCCCTCCCTGCCCCTCTCTTTCCCTCCCTGCCCCTCTCTTTCCCTCCCTGCCCCTCTTTCCCTCCCTGCCCCTCTCTTTCCCTTCTGACTTTTTTTAAAGAGGGCCCCCCTCCCCCAGGCCCCTCTTTAATGTCCTCTGAGCCCCTCTACTTCCTCACTGCTCAAACCTAAGTCCCTCCACTTAAACCCCTCTAACCCTCCCCACTGCCACATCTCTCTCTGCCTCCTTCCCTGATCCTCTCTGCCAAATCTTCACCCCACCTCGCTCAAAGGCACCCACAGTCAAATACCCCGGGATCCCCCCTGAGCCCACTCCCAGTCCTTCTAAACCCTCAATCTCTCCTAATTCCCCTCCACACACTTTCTCCTGCCTGATTCCCTATCCCTCTGCCCGTTCTCCTTTAATCCCAGACCTCTTCCCCTCAATCTCTCCCACGGCCCTGTCTTCCCCTCAATCTATCTCCCACACCCCTCTCCCCCTCAATCTCTCTCCCACACCCCCCTTCCCTCAATCTCTCTCCCACACCCACTGCCGATCTGACTCTTAAACCCCCAGAATCTCCCAAGTTCCTGCCCCAATTCCTGAGCACCCCCAAAGCTCCCTCTGCCCCCCTCCCCAACTCTGACTTGCTCCCCCTTCTGCTAACTCCCACTCAAACCCTCTCCAGATTCTAACCCCCCTGAGATTCCTCTTGACTCCCCTCTGAATGTCTCCCTGGATTGCCCCCCCGCACCCTTGCTGTGTCCCTCTGATTCCGAAACCTGTCCCAATTCCTGTGCCTCCCCCAAAGGTCCTGCGTCAATTCCTCTACCCCTCCCTGCAATCCTGACTTGCACCCGCTTCCGCTAACTCCCTCTCTAACTCCGTACCCCGTTCACACCCTCTCCAGATTCAAATCCCCCCAAATGTCTCACTGACTCAATGTCTCAATGACCCTCTGCCCCCCAATCCTGCTCCCTCTCCAATCCCACCCCCTTCATTCTGTCTGTGCCCCGTACTACATCTTTAAATCTCTCCACTTTTGAGTCACTCCCCCTCCCACATCCCTCAGACCCCCAGAAATCCCCCTCGAAGCCCCCTTTCCCGAATCGCTCTCAATTCTTCCCCATTTCTTCCCTCTCAGTCCCTGCTGCTGAATCTGTAAATCTCAGTCGCCACGAGACCCCCCTGTAAATCCCCCTGAATCTAATTCTCCACCGCAATCCCTTTGAGTCTCCCCCTACATCCTCCTTTGCTCTCCCCGTGAATCCTCTACTCCCCCCCCCACTCCAGCTGAATCTCCTCCCTCCCAGCAATCCCTCTAAATCTCTCAGCCACCGAATCCATCCCTCTCGGCCTTATACTCACACCCCACTGCCCAAACCCTCTTCAATCCCCCTCCAAATCCCTTCAGCACTCAATCCCTCCTGCCCTCGCCTTGGCAAATTCCCACTCCCTCCCTGTGAAAAGCCCTGAGACCGACAGAATGCTCTTCCCTCCCTCTTGCTAACCTCTTGAGGCAGGACCCCCCCCCCCTTTCTAATTAAAATCAACCACACAGACACAGGGATTTTTATTAATATTTTTCTCTCTGGTTGTAGCTCTTGTCCGAGGATTCCTCACAGCAAAATTATTTGCTCTCTGCGTCGTCAAAAGTTTCCAAAAGAATTCTCCTTGGAAGAGAGAGAGAGAGAGAGAGAAAATAAAGTGAAATTTGATTAAACACAAAAAAGCTGATTATAAACAATAAAATGCACAGCAAGATCCAAAGACTTGCTGAAATTCACAATCTCACTCGGATGTGGTAAGGGAACGTTCATTTTCACATTCCTCCTTATTAAACCCTGACAAAATGGGAACACGTTTCCAATGAAATCAACTTCCAAATGCCTCATGACTCTCCTGATATTTAATTTATTAAAACACATCAAAGCATTTTGGGGAGGGGCTTTAGTCCAGAGACAGGCCAATGAATTAACACAGGATCCCCCCACTGAAGTTCTCCCTTCTGTCAGTCACCTCTCCTCTGCTCTCCCCTTCTCTGTTTCTCCCTCTGTCTCTTACATGTTCCCTCCAGATCTATACATGTCTCCCTGCCTCTCTCTCTCTCTCTCTCTTTTCCTCTCTGTCTTGCTGTCTAATATTATGACGTTGCATATATAAACATCAGTGTGGTGTTTTACAAATATAAATATTGAAAAGTTGCTTCAAAAAATACCCAAAATAACTCATCCGGCATTGAATCTTTAGAAAGCCTGTAAACTGCAAAAAACAACTTTATAACATTTGTGTCCTTGGCAGCAGCCAGAATCCCAGCAGGCTTTGAATTGGATAAATGATTTTAAAACAAGCTCTCAATCACACATACACAATCAATAGACAGTTTCATTTTACAGATATTTCATTTACTCTTTGCCACCCACCAAAGCGTTAACCTGTTTGTGACTAATTATATTTTAACCCCAGGGTTTTAAACTGCAGCCCTCCCCCTCACACCCCACAATCTAACCAGAACTGGTTCATCCGAGATCCAGGGGGAAAGGATATAAAATCTGGATACCCCCCCCAACATCAGTCCCCAGGAAGAGCTAAACTCCCTCTTTAACCTGGGAAGAAGCTGTGTCCATCCCTCTGGGAGAGACTTTTTTTAAAATCACCCTCCCAGCAGGGATTTATTTTTGTGAATCAGGAATCCCAGAACGGTGTGACTGAGGCTTTTCTCCAGAAACTGGGAGCTGGACACTGACTCCACACGAGAGACTCCCCCCACCCCCCAGATCCTGTGTCTCTTCCCACCCCCTCACTGCAACTCCCCCACAAATCTCACTTTTGTTGTCTTGTGCTGTTTACCCCTCACCACCCCCCCACTTTCTCTGTCTTTGTCTCTTTCTGTCTCCTCGTCTCTCCCTCCCTGTTTTTCTCTTTCTCCTTCTCTCTCTCTCTCTCTCTCTCCCTGTCTTGCTCTGTCTTTTTTTACTCTCTGTCTCCCTGTCTTTTAAATTAAAGAGCTGTTAGTTGTTCCTGATAGAGAGAAAGTGTCAGATCCTGCTTTATTTTACCAATTCCTCCCACACTCCAGAGATGTGCAGCTTCGGCAGACTGGGCCGTATTAAATTGACCTCAGCGTCAGGGGGAATCAGCAGGTTAAAAGTGCACGATTACAGGAATAAGGCCTGGGTGGGAATGTGATCAGTACAGACTAGATAGGCTGAATGGCCTCCTTCTGCACTGTGGGGATTCTATGTCTAAAACCAGTAGCTTCCTACTATCTCAAACACACTTACTTAAGCTAACGAGGGGAGTTTTATCCTTTTGGGGGTTCCAAAATCACAGAGAAGGAAATATTATCTCAGCGTAGTAATAATATTTACAATTCCTCACTCACACCACCCCGCCCCCCCCTTAGTCAATGAATGGTTCAAGTTACAATGAAGGTAATTCTGCACAGCAAGATCCCACTGGCAGTCCAACAATGCAGAAGGACACCCCACCCAGATTCTCTGTCTCTTTTTCCCCCTTCCCCTCCTGACGCCCTGCCCCCTCACCCCCTCTGTTTAGCTCTCCCTCCATTTCTCCAACTCTCTCTGCCTCCTCTCCCTCCTCCCCAGCCCTTCTCCCCCTCCCCAGCCCTTCTCCCCCTCGGTCTTTCCTGTTTAATGTTCCACTCAGGGTCACAGTGCGAGGAATAGGGAGCCAGACTCACCTGTGTACACAGCAAGATCCCACACACAAAACCTGGTGAGGGCTGGATTGAATAAATGGGTGAGGACTGCAGCAAAGTGTGTGGGGAATGGGATCCACACCTCCCTCTCCCTCTCTTCCCCCAAATTAAATTGACAACAATTCACACTGGGGTTTTCCTTCACATTTTATTGAGAGATGAAATATAGATGGGAATGTGTGGGGAGAGAGAGAGGGGAGGGGGTGCAGGGATCGGTAAGAACACTGGAGAGACAGAGACAGGGAAAAGATAATGATAGTGATAGGGTAGAGGTAGAAAGATGAGTTGTGTTTGCAGAAATCTTTGCAGTATTAGGGTGGGACAGTACAAAATAAACTTTCTTCTCCCATCTACTGTATCGGCCTTTGATGAAGCAGAAGCTTTGCTGTTGATAATTACCTGACACTCTGACAGAAAACAGAGAAAAGAATCTGGAGTCACACAGCACAGAAACAGGCCCTTCAGCCCACCAGCTCAATGCTGGCCCATCAAACCCCAATCTATACTCCTCCCATTCCCCAGCACTTGCTCCATAGCTTACGATGCCTTAAAGTGCTTGAATTTATCCAACCCCCTTTCAAGCTTTTCCCTTGAACCCACTTTGCGATCCCCGAGCCAGATCTTGTTTAAAAATTACAAAAAAGTGTGGTCGCTGTTGCCGTGCGGGACAAAGGCCGCAGGCTCAGAGTGTGCAGAGCAAGATCCCACAGCAGCATCAATGTGAAGCTGAATCAGATGGGACACTGTCCTTCCACACACCCTTCCCCTCTCGCCTGCTGTGAGCCTCCATTTACTATCCAGTGTGTGTCTGTGTCTGCATCATCCAAACTCTGCAGAAAGGGTGAAACTCCCTCTTCAATCTAAACCAAATCCTTTTTAAATCCCTGCAGTGCACAGCAAGATCCCACAATGTGCAGTCAGCTGTGTGGCGTGTTTTATTTTTAATCTGGGAAATGTTTACAGGGAGAGAGTGAGGCTGAGAGAGTGAAATCCATCCCCCCCCAAGACCCTCAGACTCTCAAATCCTACCCCCCCAAGCCATTGAAAGCCGTAGAATTAACCCAGAGACCCTGTCCCTCACTGAAGCCCCCTCCCTCTAACAGTCTGTCTCTCTCCCCCATCATCTAACCCACACCTACAGCTGTTTCCATCCCTCCCTCTCTCCCTGCTTCTCTCTCTCTGTCTCCATCTGTTTCTGCTACAGAAGAGACAGAGATAGAAAGACAGAGAAACAGACACAGAGAGCAACAAGGAGAGAGAGAAAGAGAAAGACAGAGAGAGGAACAGACAGGGAGGGAGAACAGAGATAGAGAGAGATATTTGCGAACGAATTGTGTATGGTCACATTACTGAGTGTGCTGTAATTTGGTGATTTGTTTTATACAGAGGCAGAGAGAGAGGTGAAGACAGTGACATTCTCTCCCTGGCACCCCGGCAAGTTCAGAGACACAGAAGCTGCAAACACTCTCACACACAGCTTTGGTAAGTTTCCCAATATCTCTCTCTCTCTCTCTCTATGTCTTTGTGTGTGTCTCCATTTCTATCTCTCCCAGTAACTTTATTGCAAGTTAATGTGAGCCTTACTTGAGACAATAATAATCTTTAAAACTTTAAGTACACTCTCTGATCCTTTATCTCTGTCTTTTTATCATGTCACTGTGTGTCTGTCTCTCTCTGCTTTGCAGTGTTAATGTAAGTCTTCTGTCAGGAATAAATAAATTTTAAAACTTTGAACTTTAAAACTATCTGTCTCTGTCTGAATTCAGACCCCAGGTCAGTGCCAGATTGAGAGGGGGTCAGTATTGAGCAGAATGGACAGACAGTTTGATATAAAGTTGGAAGAAACTCCAGGGAGTGATTGTGAACATGTTGGGGGTTGTGGAAAGGTCAGTGTGTAACAAGCTGAGGGAAGGGGTTTCCAGTTCACATCTTGCTGCTGTTTGGGGCAATGGGAGTTCCCTTTGCATTTACAGGGAGCTCTGAAACCTCAGGGCTTTCTGCCTGCTTGTGTTTGAACAATTTCATATGTTTAAACACTCAGACCTCTGGCCTTTGTTGGGAACATCAGAATTCCAGAATATCTCACTGTCCACCCCCCCAGCACACATCCTCCCCAAACCCCCCACCTGTGTGTGTGTTGTCCCAAGTCTGGAGACTTCCCCACAGTCCCCTGAAAGTTTTTAAACTCCCTCTGAGAAACCACCCCCCCCCCCTTTTAAAACAAAATCCCTGTGGTGCACAGCAAGATCCCACAAGGTGCAGTCAGCTGTGTTCAATGTTTTTTACTTTGGGAAATGAGAGAGAGGCTGAGACAGTGAAATCAAACCCTCCCTGGGACACCCAGAATGAAAATTACACAGCACAAAATCCCAGTATTGCTGCTTCCCAGATTTTACTGAGAGATTGTCCAACTAAATATTAATTCCTGGGAGAAAGAGGGACACAGAGAATAAAAAAGAGAGACAGATAGAGGAAGGAAATTGAGAGAAAAGCAGAGAGAAATAGCCAGAATAGGGGAAAAGCTGTGGAGAGGATGGAATGAAAATCTGAAGATCTAAAAACTGAATTGTAAAGGCCTCTGTGAATTTTATTTAACAATTAGGAACAGCGCTCTGTCTCCCACCCCTGTTATTTTAGATTTATAACAAACCTACAGACAGTTTCATCAATAATCTACTCTTTACCAAGGGTTAATGTGTTTCCCCCTGCCCCTCCTGAGACCCTCACACCCCCACCTCCACCTTCTCTCTGTTTAACTCTCCCTCCATTTCTCTCTCTCTCTCTGCCTCCTCCCTCTTCCCAACCGTCCTCCTTCCCCTCAATCTTTCCTGTTGAAAGTTCCTGGTCACAGTGTGAGGAATAGGGAGCCAGGCCCACCTGTGTACACAACAAGATCCCACACACACAGCCTGGTGAGGGGCAGGTTACATAAATGTTGTGGGTGAGGACTGCAGGAGAGTGTGTGGGGAATGGGATCCACACCTCCCTCTCCCTCTCTTCCCCCAAATTAAATCGACAACAATTCACACTGGGGTTTTCCTTCACATTTTATTGAGAGATGAAATATAGATGGGAATGTGTGGGGAGAGAGAGAGGGGAGGGGGTGCAGGGATTGGTAAGAACACTGGAGAGACAGAGACAGGGAAATTCTATAACAACCACCACCCCCACCCCCCCCAATACAAATAGAAATTCCTGGGAAAACAGAGAGAGGGGGAAAATAATCTGGATTCACACAGCCCAGAAACAGGCCCTTCGGCCCACCAGCTCAATGCTGGCCCATCACACCCCAATCTATACTCCTCCCATTCCCCAGTACTTGATCCATAGCCTACGATGCCTCGGCGATTAAAGTGCTTGAATTTAGCCAACCCCCTTTCATGCCTTTTCCTTGAACCCAATTTATGATCGCTGACCCAGATCTTGTTTAAAAATAAAAAGTGTGGTTGCTGTTACTGTACAGGGCAAAGGCCACAGGCCTTTGTGGCACAGCAAGATCCCACAGCAGTATTAATGTGACCCTAAATCAGGTGGGACACTGTCCCCCACCCTCTCGCCTGCTGTGAGCCTCCTTCCCCACTCCCTACCCTGTGTGTGTATGTCTGCATCATCCCAAATCTCCAGAAAGGCTGAACTCCCCCTTAAAACACAGCAAAACTCCTTTTTAAATCAAAATCCCTGTGGTGCACAGCAAGATCCCACAAGCTGCAGTCAGCTGTGTTGAGTGATTTTTTACTTTGGGTAATGTTTATACAGAGAGAGAGAGTGAGGCAGAGAGGAGCTGTGACAGTGAAATCCCCCCACCCCTCCGGGACCCTCAGAATTAAACTGAAGCCCCTCTCCCTCTAACAGCCCCCTGCATCTAACCCACACCTCCAGCTGCTTCCATCCGTCCCTCTCTCCCTGTCTCTGTCTCCATCTGCTTCTGCCAGAGAAGAGACAGGGAGAGAGAGAGAGAGAGAGAGACACGGAGAGAGAGAAAAAGACAGAGAGAAACAGAGACAGGGAGAGAGAGATAAGGACAGAAAGAGAGAGACAGAGATAAATATAGAGAGAGATTTGATACTTAATTGTGTCTGGTCACATTACTGAGTGTCCTGTAATTTGGCGATGTTTTTTATATACAGAGAGACAGAGAGAGGAGACTTTGCGGACACTGGGCCAGATTTTGTTGAAAAATAAAAAGTGGGATCGCTGTCGCAATGCGGACAATGGCCACAGGCCCAGTGTGTGCACAGCAAGATCCCACTGCTGCAGCAGCAAAGTGAACCTAAATCAGATGGGACAGTCTCCTTGTTCACACTGCACCCCCACCCCCACCTCTTGCCTGCTGTGAGCCCCCAGTCTCTACCCTGTGTGTGTGTGTGTGTCTGCATCATCCCAAATCTGCAGAAAGGCTGAAACTGCCTGTTAAATCAAAGCCAAACACTCTGTAAAACAAAATCCCTGTGGTGCACAGCAAGATCCCACAAGGTGCAGGCAGCTGTGTTGAGTGTTTTTCAATTTGGGAAATTTAACTTTAAAACCTCTCTCTATCTCTGTGTCTCTGTCTGAATTCAGCCCCCAGGTCAGTGCCAGATTGAGAGGGGGGTCAGTATTGAGCAGAATGGACAGACAGTTTGATATAAAGTTTGAAGAAACTCCAGGGAGTGTTTGTGAACATGTTGGGGGTTGTGGAAAGGTCAGTGTGTAACCAGCTGAGGGAAGGGGTTTCCAGTTCACATCTTGCTGCTGTTTGGGGCAATGGGAGTTCCCTTTGCATTTACAGGGAGCTCTGAAACCTCAGGGCTTTCTGCCTGCCTCTGTTTGAACAGTTTCATATGTTTAAACACTCAGACCTCTGGCCCGTGTTGGGAACATCAGAATAACTCACTGCCCACCTCCCAGTACACACCCGCCCAAACCCCCACCCTGTGTGTGTGTTGTCCCAAGTCTGGAGACTTCCCTACAGTCCCCTGAAAGTTTTTAAACTCCCTCTGAGAAACCCCCCCCCACCACTTTTAAAACAAAATTCCTGTCGTGCACAGCAAGATCCCACAAGGTGCAGTCAGCTGTGTTCAATGTTTTTCACTTTGGGAAATGTTTCTACAGAAAGACAGAGAGAGTGAGGGAAAGAGAGGCTGAGACAGTGAAATCAATCCCCCCCCCACCCCCGGGACACCCAGAATGAAAATTACACAGCACAAATTGCCAGAGAGACATTCTGGTGAATGATAGGGAAGAATGCTAGTGAGAGAAAGAGACATTATGGAGAGTGATAGACAGATAGGGGAGAATTCACGAAGGAGAGAGAGAGAGATGAATGGAAAGAAACAGGAAGGGAGAGAAAGCTGGAGATAGGTGAAAAGTACTGGAGAGAGAGAGAGACAGAGAGAAACTCAGAGAGAAATGGACAGAATGGGGAAGAAAGCTGAGGAGGGGAAGACAAGTGTAAAGGCTGAACTTCAGAAAATTGAATTGTAAAGTCCTGTGTGAAACTTATTGAACATTCGGGTAAATCACTCTCTCCCACCCCTGTTATTCTGGATTTATATCAAACTTTTAGACAGCTTAATATTACAGATATTTAATTTACTCTTTGCCACCCACCAAAGTGTTAATGTGTTTGTGACTAATCACAAAGCCCAGATATTTTAATCCCAGGGTTTTAAACTCCAGCACCCCCCACACCCCACAATCTAACCAGAACTGGTTCATCCGAGGAAGCGAGATTAAAATTAAATTTGGATCGGGATAATAAAGAGACAACAACTCACGTGTGGCCTATAGAACAGAACTCAGTCCATCCATCCTCCTCTGGAGAAAAGCCCCTTGTCCAAGGATTCCCAGTCCCATGGCAGTCTTCAAAATTCAAATCCCTGGGGAGAAGAGAAAATAATTAATTAAAATACCAGAACGTGTTTAAATTAAACAGCACAAGAACCCAGGATTCCCCCTTCTCAGATCTTACTGAGAGATTGTTCAGCTAAATATTATTTCGTTGGGGAAGAGAGAGAATTTAATTAATTTAAATACTAGAAAATGTTTAAATTAAATAGCACAAGAGGCAGGATTCCCCTTTCTCAGACCTTATCGTGAGATTGTTCAGCTAAATATTAATTCCTTGGGAAGAGAGAAAGAATCTAATTCATTTAAATACTAGAAGATGTTAAAATTAAATAGCAAAAGAGACAAGGATTCCCCCTTGTTAGATTTGACTGAGAGATTGTCCAACTAAATATTAGTTCTTAATATTAAAGGTCTTTTAAAAGACTTCTGGATGAATACATGGGATTTAATAGGATTGAAATTTATAGGTAGGCTTAGTAGGTAGAGATATGATCAGTGCAACTTGTGGGCTGAAGGGCCTGTTTGTGCTGTAGCTTTTCAATGATTCTATGTTTCTATAATTCTTAAATCCTTGGGAAGAGAGAGAGAATATAATTAATTTAAATACCAGAACATGTTTAAATTAAATAGCACAAGAAACCAGGATTCCCCCCTTCTCAGATCTTACTGAGAGATTGTTCAGCTAAATATTCCAGGGAGAGAGAATAAAAAAGAGGAAAATGGAGGGAAAGAGAGAGAGTAAGTAGAGAGAAATAGACAGAATGGGGGAAAAGCTGTGGAGAGGATGGAATGAAAATCTGAATGTCTGAAAGCTGAAGTTCAAACGCCTCTGTGAATTTTATTTAACAATTAGGAGCAGCGCCCTGTCTCCCATCCCCTGTTATTTTAGATTGAAAACAACTTACAGACAGTTTCATCAATAATTTACACTTTGCCACCCACCAAAGGGTTAACGTGTTTGTGGCTAATTACAAACCAGGATATTTTAACCCTAAGGTTTTAAACTCCAGCACTGCCCCACCCACCGCCCCCCAACCTTCCCCAAATGTCCCACAATCGAACCAGAACTGGTTCATCCAAGGAAGCGAGATTAAAATTAAGCCTGGATTGGGATAATAAAGAGACAACAACTCACGTGTGGCCTATAGAACAGGACTCAGTCCATCCATCGTCCTCTGGAGAAAAGCCTCTTGTCCAAGGATTCCCAGTCCCATTGCAGTCTTCAAAATTCAAATCCCTGGGGAGAAGAGAAAATAACTAATTAAAATACAAAAACATGTTTAAATTAAACAGCACAAGAGCCCAGGATTCCCCCTTCTCAGTTACACAATCTCTCAGTAAAATCTAAGTATTAATTCTAGGGGAAAAGAGAGAGAAATATATTAAAATACCAGAAAATGTTTAAATTAAAGAGCACAAGAGCCCAGGATTCTCTCTTCTCAGTTACACTATCTCTCAGTAAAATCTAAGTATTAATTCTAAGGGAAAAGAGAGAGAAATATATTGAAATACCAGAAAATGTTTAAATTAAACAGCACAAGAGCCAAGGATTCCCCCTTCTCACATTTCACTGAGATTGTCTAATTAAATATTAATTCATTGGGGAGAGAGAGAGGGAATATAATTCATTAAAACACCAGAAAATATTTAAATTAAACAGCACAAGAGCCCAGGATTCCCCCTTCTCAGATTTTACTGAGAGATTGTCAACTACATATTAATTCTTGGGAGAAAGAGTGAGATAGAGAGAGAGAGAGAAAGCAGAGAGAAATAGATATAATGGGGGAAAGGCTGTAGAGAGGATTGAGAGATTGAGGGGGGGGGGTCTGTATTCGGCAGAATGGACAGACAGTTTGATACAAAGTTTGAAGAAACTCCAGGGAGTGTTTGTAAACATGTTGGGGGTTGTGGAAAGGTCAGTGTGTAACAAGCTGAGGGAAGGGGTTTCCAGTTCACATCTTGCTGCTGTTTAGGGCAATGGGAGTTCCCTTTGCATTTAAAGGGAGCTCTGAAACCTCAGGGCTTTCTGCCTGCCTCTGTTTGAACAATTTCATATGTTTAAACACTCAGACCTCTGGCCCTTGTTGGGAATATCAGAATAACTCACTGCCCACCTCCCAGTACACACCCACCCAAACCCCCACCCTGTGTGTGTGTTGTCCCAAGTCTGGAGACTTCCCTACAGTCCCCTGAAAGTTTTTAAACTCCCTCTGAGAAACCCCCCCCACCACTTTTAAAACAAAATTCCTGTCGTGCACAGCAAGATCCCACAAGGTGCAGTCAGCTGTGTTCAATGTTTTTTACTTTGGGAAATGTTTCTACAGAAAGACAGAGAGAGTGAGGGAAAGAGAGGCTGAGACAGTGAAATCAATCCCCCCCCCACCCCCGGGACACCCAGAATGAAAATTACACAGCACAAATTGCCAGAGAGACATTCTGGTGAATGATAGGGAAGAATGCTAGTGAGAGACAGAGACATTATGAAGAGTGATAGACAGATAGGGGAGAATTCACGAAGGAGAGAGAGAGAGATGAATGGAAAGAAACAGGAAGGGAGAGAAAGCTGGAGATAGGTGAAAAGTACTGGAGAGAGAGAGAGACAGAGAGAGAAACTCAGAGAGAAATGGACAGAATGGGGAAGAAAGCTGAGGAGGGGAAGACAAGTGTAAAGGCTGAACTTCAGAAAATTGAATTGTAAAGTCCTGTGTGAAACTTATTGAACATTCGGGTAAATCACTCTCTCCCACCCCTGTTATTCTGGATTTATATCAAACTTTTAGACAGCTTAATATTACAGATACTTAATTTACTCTTTGCCACCCACCAAAGTGTTAACGTGTTTGTGACTAATTACAAAGCCCAGATATTTTAATCCCAGGGTTTTAAACTCCAGCACCCCCACACCCCACAATCAAACCAGAACTGGTTCATCCGAGGAAGCGAGATTAAAATTAACTTTGGATCAGGATAATAAAGAGACAACAACTCACGTGTGGCCTATAGAACAGGACTCAGTCCATCCATCCTCCTCTGGAGAAAAGCCCCTTGTCCAAGGATTCCCAGTCCCATTGCAGTCTTCAAAATTCAAATCCCTGGGGAGAAGAGAAAATAATTAATTAAAATACCAGAACGTGTTTAAATTAAACAGCACAAGAACCCAGGATTCCCCCTTCTCAGATCTCACTGAGAGATTGTTCAGCTAAATATTATTTAGTTGGGGAAGAGAGAATTTAATTAATTTAAATACTAGAAAATGTTTAAATTAAATAGCACAAGAGGCAGGATTCCCCTTTCTCAGACCTTATTGTGAGATTGTTCAGTTAAATATTAATTCCTTGGGAAGAGAGAAAGAATCTAATTCATTTAAATACTAGAAGCTGTTGAAATTAAATAGCACAAGAGACAAGGATTCCCCCTTGTTAGATTTGACTGAGAGATTGTCCAACTAAATATTAATTCTTAATATTAAATGTCTTTTAAAAGACTTCTGGATGAATACATGGGATTTAATAGGATTGAAATTTATAGGTAGGCTCAGTAGGTAGAGATATGATCAGTGCAACTTGTGGGCTGAAGGGCCTGTTTGTGCTGTAGCTTTTCAATGATTCTATGTTTCTATAATTCTTAACTCCTTGGGAAGAGAGAGAGAATATAATTAATTAAAAACCAGAATATGTTTAAATTAAATAGCACAAGAAACCAGGATTGCCCCCTTCTCAGATCTTACTGAGAGATTGTTCAGCTAAATATTAGTTCCTGGGAGAGAGAGAATAAAAAAGAGAGGAAAATGGAGGGAAAGAGAGAGAGTAAGTAGAGAGAAATAGACAGAATAGGGGAAAAGCTGTGGAGAGGATGGAATGAAAATCTGAATGTCTGAAAGCTGAAGTTCAAACGCCTCTGTGAATTTTATTTAACAATTAGGAACAGCGCCCTGTCTCCCCTGTTATTTTAGATTGAAAACAAACTTACAGACGGTTTCATCAATAATTTACACTTTGCCACCCACCAAAGGGTTAACGTGTTTGTGGCTAATTACAAACCAGGATATTTTAACCCTAAGGTTTTAAACTCCAGCACTGCCCCCCCCCCCAAACTTCCCCAAACGTCCCACAATCTAACCAGAACTGGTTCAAACAAGGAAGCGAGATTAAAATTAAACCTGGATTGGGATAATAAAGAGACAACAACTCACGTGTGGCCTATAGAACAGGACTCAGTCCATCCATCCTCCTCTGGAGAAAAGCCCCTTGTCCAAGGATTCCCAGTCCCATTGCAGTCTTCAAAATTCAATTCCCTGGGGATTTGTATATATTAAAATACCAGAAAATGTTTAAATTAAACAGCACAAGAGCCAAGGATTCCCCCTTCTCACATTTCACTGAGATTGTCTAACTAAATATTAATTCATTCTAACTAAATATAAATCCACAGGCCCAGTGTGTGCACAGCAAGATCCCACTGCTGCAGCAGCAATGTGAATCTAAATCAGATGGGACTCTGTCCTCCCCCACACAGCCCCAACCCTCTTGCCTGCTGTGAGCCCCCAATCCTTACCCTACCCTGTGTGTGTGTGTGTGTCTGCATCATTGCCAAATCTGCAGAAAGGCTGAAACTGCCTGTTAAATAAAAGCCAAACACTCTGTAAAACAAAATCCCTGTGGTGCACAGCAAGATCCCACAAGGTGCAGGCAGCTGTGTTGAGTGTTTTTCAAATTGGGAAATTTAACTTTAAAACCTCTCTCTATCTCTGTGTCTCTGTCTGAATTCAGACCCCAGGTCAGTGCCAGATTGAGAGGGGGTCAGTATTGAGCAGAATGGTCAGGCAGTTTGATATAAAGTTTGAAGAAACTCCAGGGAGTGTTTGTGAACATGTTGGGGGTTGTGGAAAGGTCAGTGTGTAACAAGCTGAGGGAAGGGGTTTCCAGTTCACATCTTGCTGCGGTTTGGGGCAATGGGAGTTCCCTTTGCATTTACAGGGAGCTCTGAAACCTCAGGGCTTTCTGCCTGCCTCTGTTTGAACAATTTCATATGTTTAAACACTCAGACCTCTGGCCCGTGTTGGCAATATCAGAATAACTCACTGCCCACCTCGCAGTACACACCCGCCCAAACCCCCACCCTGTGTGTGTGTTGTCCCAAGTCTGGAGACTTCCCTACAGTCCCCTGAAAGTTTTTAAACTCCCTCTGAGAACCCCCCCCCCCACCTTTTACAACAAAATTCCTGTCGTGCACAGCAAGATCCCACAAGGTGCAGTCAGCTGTGTTCAATGTTTTTTACTTTGGGAAATGTTTATACAGAAAGACAGAGAGAGTGAGGGAAAGAGAGGCTGAGACAGTGAAATCAACCCCCCCCCCACCCCCGGGACACCCAGAATGAAAATTACACAGCACAAATTGCCAGAGAGACATTCTGGTGAATGATAGGGAAGAATGCTAGTGAGAGACAGAGACATTATGGAGAGTGATAGAAAGATAGGGGAGAATTCACGAAGGAGAGAGAGAGAGATGAATGGAAAGAAACAGGAAGGGAGAGAAAGCTGGAGATAGGTGAAAAGTACTGGAGAGAGAGAGAGACAGAGAAAAACTCAGAGAGAAATGGACAGAATGGGGAAGAAAGCTGTGGAGGGGAAGACAAGTGTTAAGGCTGAACTTCAGAAAATTGAATTGTAATGTCCTGTGTGAAACTTATTGAACATTCAGGTAAATCACTCTCTCCCACCCCTGTTATTCTGGATTTATATCAAACTTTTAGACAGCTTAATATTACAGATATTTAATTTACTCTTTGCCACCCACCAAAGTGTTAATGTGTTTGTGGCTAATTACAAAGCCCAGATATTTTAATCCCAGGGTTTTAAACTCCAGCACCCCACAATCTAACCAGAACTGGTTCATCCGAGGAAGCGAGATTAAAATTAAATTTGGATCGGGATAATAAAGAGACAACAACTCACGTGTGGCCTATAGAACAGAACTCAGTCCATCCATCCTCCTCTGGAGAAAAGCCTCTTGTCCAAGGATTCCCAGTCCCATTGCAGTCTTCAAAATTCAAATCCCTGGGGAGAAGAGAAAATAATTAATTCAAATACCAGAACGTGTTTAAACTAAACAGCACGAGAGCCCAGGATTCTCCCTTCTCAGTTACACTATCTCTCAGTAAAATCTAAGTATTAATTCTAGGGGAAAAGAGAGAGAAATATATTAAAATACCAGAAAATGTTTAAATTAAACAGCACAAGAGCCAAGGATTTCCCCTTCTCACATTTCACTGCGATTGTCTAACTAAATATTAATTCACTGGGGAGAGAGAGAGGGAATATAATTCATTAAAACACTAGAAAATATTTAAATTAAACAGCACAAGAGCCCAGGATTCCCCCTTCTCAGTTACACTATCTCTCAGTAAAATCTAAGTATTAATTCTAGGGGAAAAGAGAGAGAAATATATTAAAATACCAGAAAATGTTTAAATTAAACAGCACAAGAGCCAAGGATTCCCCCTTCTCAGTTACACTATCTCTCAGTAAAATCTAATTATTAATTCTAGGGGAAAAGAGAGAGAAATATATTAAAATACCAGAAAATGTTTAAATTAAACAACACAAGAGCCAAGGATTCCCCCTTCTCACATTTCACTGAGATTGTCTAACTAATTATTAATTCATTGGGGAGAGAGAGAGGGAATATAATTCATTAAAACATCAGAAAATATTTTAATTAAACAGCACAAGAGCCCAGGATTCCCCCTCCTCAGATTTTACTGAGATTGTCAACTAGATATTAATTCTTGGGAGAAAGAGTGAGATAGAGAGAGAGAGAGAAAGCAGAGAGAAATAGATATAATGGGGGAAAGGCTGTAGAGAGGACAAAATGAAAGTCTGAAGTGATGAAAATTGAATTGTAAAGGACTCTGTGAATTTCGTTAACAATTATGAACAGCGCTCTGTCTCCCACTCCTGTTATTTTACATTGAAAACAAACTTACAGACAATTTCATCAATAATTTACTCTTTACCACCCACCAAAGTGTTAACTAATTACAAAGCCAGGATATTTTAACTCCAGAGTTTTAAACTCCAGCACCCCTCCACACCCCACAATCTAACCAGAACTGGTTCATCCGAGGAAGCGAGATTAAAATTAAACCTGGATCGGGATAATAAAGAGACAACAACTCACGTGCGGCCTATAGAACAGGACTCAGTCCATCCATCCTCCTCGGGAGAAAAGCCCCTTGTCCAAGGATTCCCAGTCCCATTGCAGTCTTCAAAATTCAAATCCCTGGGGAGAAGAGAAAATAATTAATTAAAATACAAGAACATGTTTAAATTAAACAGTACAAGAACACACGATTCCCCCTTCTCAGTTAC
>JAGIQG010000505.1:0-26619 GCA_024679065.1 Sphyrna mokarran | reverse complement strand
CCCCACCCAGAGAATGATCTGACCTCACTCCCCTCCCCCACCCAGAGAATGATCTGACCTCCTCCCCCTCCGCACCCAGAGAATGATTTGACCTCACTCCCCTCCCCCACCCAGAGAATGATCTGACCTCACTCCCCTCCCCCACCCAGAGAATGATCTGACCTCACTCCCCTCCCCCACCCAGAGAATGATCTGACCTCACTCCCCTCCCCCACCCAGAGAATGACCTGACATTACTCCCCTCCCCACCCAGAGAATGATCTGACCTCACTCCCCTCCCCGACCCAGAGAATTATCTGACCTCACTCCCCTCCCCCACCCAAAGAATGATCTGACCTCACTCCCCTCACCCATCCAGAGAGTGATCTGACCTCACTCCCCCCCCTCCACCCAACGAGTGATCTGACCTCACTCCCCTCCCCCACCCAACGAGTGATCTGACCTCACTCCGCTCCCCCACCCAGAGAATGATCTGACCTCACTCTCCTCCCCCACTCCACCCAGAGAATGTTTATGGAAGGAGATGTAGTAGGGATGTCCGAGGTGGATTCTTAACTCAGAGAGTGGTTGGGTTGTGGAATACACTCCCTGCTATGATAGTTGAATCAGATACATTAGGTACTTTTAAACGGTTATTGGATAGGTACATGGAGCATCCCGGAATGATAGGGAATGGTGGTTTAGTTTGGAGGGTCTTTGCTTTTTATATTGGTCGGCGCAACATCGAAGGCCGAAGGGCCTGTTCTGTGCTGTAATGTTCCATGTTCTATGTAATGAGGGAGGTAGAATTAGGGATATTCATGTGAGGGATCCTGTAGGCCCGAGTGATCATAGTCTGGTAGAATGGATGATGCAGATGGAGGATGAGGTGGTAGCTGTGTACTATATTTGAACAGAGGGGACTATGATAGGATGAGAGAGGAATTGGTGGCTGTGGATTGGAGGAGTGAGCTGGTTGGTAGGACGGCTGAGGAACAGTGAGGGATTTTTAAAGAGATCTTTTTCTGTACTCAGTAAAAATATATTCCGATGGTGAAGAAGGACTGTAGGAGAAGGGAAAATCAGCTGTTGTTCTGAAGGGAAATTAAGGAGAGAATTAAATCAAAAGCTGAGGTGTTCAGAACGGCTAAAAGTCGTCGGTGATCAGAGGATTTGGAAAGTTTCAAACAACAGCAAAGAATGATTCAGAAGGTGATTAAAAAAGGAAAGATAGAAATGAGGCTAAACTAGCTCGAAATATCAAAAAGGACAGTAATAGTTTTTATAAATATATAAAGAATAGGAGGATGGTCAGAGATAATGTTGGACCCTTGTAGGATGAGAGGGGGAATTTAGTGACTTGCCTGGGTTTATAAACCCTCACTTACTGGGCTGTCTGGAGACAATCCACATCTCTTTAACCTGGGGCTTAACCCTCTCTCCACTCACACTGTCTGTATCTTTAAGAATTGAATAGCAGCTTCGTTGTAAAGCCTCCCATTCGAATCAGTAATCTGGAAACTGTCTGTGCTGTTCTCTGCTCTGTCTGAGAGCCAAACTCTCCATTCACCTGACCAAGGGACAAACCCCGAAAGCTTGTGAGTTTATTATCAAATCAATCGGTTGGATTTAAACCTGGTGTCAGACTCTTACTGTGTTTACCCCAGTTCAACACCCACATCTCCACACCCCAACCCCTCACCATCCCCTGACCTCTCATCCCCCACCATCCCTTACCCCTCACCAATCTTGCTCCTTCAGCATCCCTTACCCCTGACCCCTCACTGCCTCTGATCCCTCACCACCTCACCATCCCTCACCAACCCTGACCCTTTACCCCTCACCAACCCTGACCCTTCACCCCTCACCAACCCTGACCCTTCACCCCTCACCAACCCTGACATCTCACTGTTCCTGACCTTTCGCCTCTCACCATCCCTGACCCCTGACCTCTCACCATCCCTGACCCTTTACCCCTCACCAACCCTGACATACCACCATCCCTGACCTCTCACCTCTCACTATCCCTGACCCCTGACCTCTCACCATCCCTGACTCCCTCAGCAGCAACCATCTCTGACCCCTCACCAACACTGACCCTTCACCAATCTTGACCTTTCATAATCCCTGACCCCACTACCCACATCAACCCTGACCCCTCATCCCTCACCATTCCTGACCCATCACCATTCCTGACCCATCACCATTCCTGACCCATCACCATCCCTGACCCATCACCATCCCTGACCCATCACTATCCCTGACCCATCACCATCCCTGACCCATCACCATCCCTGACCCATCACCATCCCTGACCCATCACCATTCCTGACCCATCACCATTCCTGACCCATCACCAATCCTGACCCATCACTATCCCTGACCCATCACCAATCCTGACCCATCACCAATCCTGACCCATCGCCATCCCTGACCCATCGCCATCCCTGACCCATCACCAATCCTGACCCATCACCAATCCTGACCCATCACCATCCCTGACCCATCACCAATCCTGACCCATCACCATCCCTGACCCATCACCATCCCTGACCCATCACCATCCCTGACCCATCACTATCCCTGACCCATCACCATCCCTGACCCATCACCATCCCTGACTCCTCACCTCATACATTCACTGACCTCTCACCTCTCACCAATCCTGATCCCTCATCCCTCGCCATTCTTGACTACTCAATCCTCACCATCCATCTCCATTCCTGACCCCTCATCAACCCTCTCCAACCTTCAGCGCTCAAGCCTCACCATTCCTGACTCTTGACCCCTCACCAACCCTCCCGACCCCTCACTTTTCATCATTTCTGACCCCTCACCAACTCTGACCCCTCACCATCCCTGACCCCATTCACCTCACCATCCCTGAACCATCATCCCTCACCAACCCAGACCCCTCAGCCCTCACCACCTCTGACCCCTCATCATCCCTGACCCCTCATCCCTCACCATCCCTGACCCCTCATCCCTCACCGTTTCTGACCCCTCATCCCTCATCATCCCTGACTCCTCAACCCTCACCATCTGTGACCTTTCACTCCTTACCAACCCTGATCACTCACCCCTCACCTTCCCTGATCCCTCATCATCCCTAACCTCTCACCATCCCCTCACCATCTCTGACCCCTCACCATCTCTGATCCCTCTCCCCTCACCATCCCTGACCCCTCAACATTCTTCACCACTCACCCCTTACCAACCTTGACTCCCCACCCCTCAGCAATCCTGACACCTCACCATCCCTCACCCCCACCATCTGTGAACTCTAACGCTTCATCTATCCTGACCCCTCAATGTCCCTGACAGCTCTTGCCTCACCATCCCTGACCCCTCACCATCCCTGACCCCTCACCATCCCTGACCCCTCATCAACCCTCACCCCCAAACCTCTCCATGCCTGACACCTCACCACTCCTCACTCCTCACTAACCTTGACCCCTCACTATCCCTGACCCTTCAACACTCAGCATCCCTGACCCTCACCAACCCTGGCCCCTCAACATCCCACAGCTCACATTTCCCACCATTCCTGACCCCTGACCCCCTCATCATCCGTGACCCCTGACCCCCTCACCATCCGTGACCACTGACCCCCTCACCATCCGTGACCACTGACCCCTCACCATCTCTTAACCATTCCCCCTCTGACTGCTCACCCCTCACCATTCCTGGTCCCTCACTCCTCACAATTGTCGACCCATCAACCCGCACCAATCCTGACCTCTCACCACTCACCCTGCACCAACCCTGACCCTCACCCGGCACCAACCCTGACCCCTCACCCCTCCCTGCACCAATCCTGACCCCTCACCCCTCTTCCTGCACCAACCCTGACCCTCACCCACTGCACCAACCTGACATGACCCCTACCCTGCACCAACCCTCACCCCCACCCTGCACCAACCCTGACCCTCACCCATGCACCAACCTGACCCCTCACCCTGCACCAACCCTGACCCCTGACCCCTCACCCTGCACCAACCCTGACCCCTCACCATGCACCAACCCTGACCCCTCACCCTGCACCAACTCTGACCCCTCACCCTGCACCAACCCTGACCCCTCACCCCTCACCCTTGCACCAACCCTGACCCCTCACCCTGCACCAACCCTGACCCCTCACTCTGCACCAACCCTGACCTCTCACCCCTTACCCTACACCAATCCTGACCCCTCACCCCTCACCTTGCACCAACCCTAACCCCTCACCCTGCACCAACCCTGACCCCTCACTCTGCACCAACCCTGACCCCTCACCCCTCACCCTGCACCAACCCTGACCCCTCACCCCTCACTCTGCACCAACTCTGAACCCTCACCCGTCTCACCCTGCACCAACCCTGACCCCTCACCCCTCACCCTGCACCAACCCTGACCCCTCACCCCTACCCTGCACCAACCCTGACCCTCACCCCTTACCTTGCACCAACCTGACCCTCACCCCTCACGCTGCACCAACCGACACCTCACCCTGCACTAACCCGACCTACCCTGCACCCTCACCCCCCTGCACCAACATTACACCTCACCCCTCACCCTGACCAATCTGACCCCTCACCCCTCACCCTGCACCAACCCTGACCCCTCACCCCTCACCCTGCACCAACCCTGACCCCTCACCCCTCACCCTGCACCAACCCTGACCCCTCACCCCTCAGCATCCCTAACCCCTCACCCTCTCCATGCCTGACCCCTTACTCCTCAACATCCCTCACCAACCCTCACCCATCATCCCTCACCCTTCACTATTCCTGACCCCACAACTCTCCCCATCCCTGACTCCTCAACAACACTCACTCTGCAACCGTCATATCCCTGACCCCTCACCATCCCTGACCCCTCACCATCCCCGACCCTTCACCTTAAATGATCTCTCACCCCTCACCATCCCTGACTCCTCACTATCTCTGACCCCTCAGCTCTCACCAATGTGTCACCTCACCCTGACCTCTGTCCAACTCTGACCTCTCACTAAACTTGAATCCTCAACCATTACTATCCTTGATCCTTCACCCTTACCAACTGTGACCACTCACCTTCTCTTACCCCTGACCCCTCACCATCCCTGAGCCCTCAGCCCTCACCATCCCTGAGCCCTCACCATCCCTGAGCCCTCACCATCCCTGACCCCTCACCCCTGACCAATCCTGACCCCTCATCCCTCACCAAACCTGACTCCTCCCCCTCACCATTACTGACCCCTCACCCGTCACCATTCCTGACCCCTCAGAAACCCTGACCCCTTACCCTTCGCCACACATGACCACTCACACCCTATCATCTCCCACTTTTCACCATCTCTGATCTCTCAGCATCCCAGGTCCATCATCATTCCTGACCTCTCATTCCTCACCCCTCACCATCCCTGATCTCTCATCCCCCACTATTCTTCACCTCTCCTCCCTCACTATCCTTAACCCCAATCCTTCAGCATTTCTGACCGCTTGTCCCTCACCCATCACCATAACTCACCAACCCTGACCCCTCACCCCTCAGCAACCCTGACCCCTCACCTTCTCCATCCCTGACCCCTCACCATTCTTGACTCCTTACCCTCTCCATCACTGATCTCTGACCCCTCACCAACCCTGAGGCTCATCCCTCACCATCCCTCACACCTGAACCCTCATCACCCCCGGCCTCTCACCCCTCAACATGCCTGACCCCTCACAAACTCTGATCCCTCACCCCCCGACTCCTGATCCTCACTATCTCCGATCCCTTACTCCTCGCCATCCCTCACCAACCCTCACCCCTCATCGCTCACCATCCCTCACTCATGACCGCTCACCATCCCTGACCCCTTACCATCCCTGACCCCTCATGCTTTACAAACCCTGACCCTTTGCCATTCCTGACCCCACAACCCTCAACATCCCTGACCCCTCAGCCTTCACCAACCCTGACACCTCACCCTCCCCATTCCTGACCCTGACCCCTCACCATCCCTGACCCCTCACCATCCCTGACTCTTCACCAATCCTGACCCCTCTACCCAAACCCTCACCTCTCACCATTTCTTAGCCCTCACCCCTCACCATCTCTCACCACTCACCAACTGTGACCCCTCATCCCTCTCCAAACCTGAACTCTGTCCCCTCACCATCCCTAACCCCTCACCATTCCTGACTCCTGACCCCTCACCCCTCACCATTGCTGAGCCCTCAACATGTCTGACCTCTCACCCCTCACCATCTCTCACCACTCACCCCTCACCAACCCTGACCCCTCACCATTCCTGACCCCTCACCCCTCACCAACACTAACCCCTCATCCCTCACCAATTCTGACTCGTCACCATTCATGAACTCTCACCCCTCACCAACCCTAATCCTTCACCCCTCACCAACCCTAATCATTCACCCCTCATCAACCCTCACCTCTCAACCCTCACCATCGCTGACCCCTCACTATCCCTGACTGCTCAACTTGCACCATCCCTCACCCCTCCTCCCTCACCATCCCTGACCCCTCAGCATTCCTGACCTTTCATCCCTCACTATCTCTGACTTATCACCATATTTCACCAACCCTGACCCCCCACCCTCAGCATCTCTGACTCCTGACCCCTCACCGTCCCTGACCCCTCACCAACTCCGACCCCACACCACCAATGACATCTAAGCTCTCTGACCTCTGACACCTCACCATCCCTGACCTTTCACCCCTGAACATCCCTGACCCCTCACCAACTCACCCCTTATGAATCCTGAGGAGTGGTAGATAGTGAAGAGGGGTGTTCTAGTTTGCAGAGAGACTTGGACAAGTTGCAGAGCTGGGCCGAGAGGTGGCAAATGGAGTTTAATGTGGAAAAGTGTGAGGTAATTCACTTTGGCAGGAATAACAAATGTGTAGAGTATAGGGCTAATGGTAGGACTCTTAATAGTGTTGATGAACAGAGGGATCTTGGTGTATGTGTGCATAGATCCCTGAAAGTTGGCAATCAAGTCGATAAGGTTGTTAAGAAGGCATACGGAGTCTTAGCTTTTATTGGTAGGGGGATTGAATTTCGGAGCCGCAACGTCATGTTGCAACTGTACAAAACTCTAGTGCGGCCGCACTTGGAGTATTGTGTACAGTTCTGGTCCCCGCATTATAAGAAAGATGTGGAGGCATTGGAGAGGGTACAGAGGAGGTTTACCAGGATGTTGCCTGGTATGGAGGGCAGGTCTTATGAAGAGAGGCTGAGGATTTGAGGTTGTTTTCGTTAGAAAGAAGGCGGCTAAGAGGAGACCTTATTGAAACATATAAGATGATTAGAGGTTTAGATAGGGTGGACAGTGATAGCCTTTTTCCTAGGATGGAGAAAGCTAGCACGAGGGGACACAGCTTTAAATTAAGGGGTGATAGTTATAGGACGGATATCAGAGGTAGGTTCTTTACCCAGAGGGTGGTTAAGGGTATGGAATGCCCTGCCTGCTGCAGTTGTAGATGCGCCAAGTTTGGTGGCGTTTAAGAGGTTAGTAGATAAGTTTATGGATGAAAAGAGAATGGTTTAGGTTGGAGGGTCACTGCTTTTTCCTAATTGGTTGGCACAACATCGAAGGCCGAAGGGCCTGTTCTGCGCTGTAATGATCTATGTTCTATGACCCCTCATCATCTCTGACTCCTCACCAACCCTGACCCCTGACTATCCTAACCCCTCGAACCCTCATCATCTCTGATCCCTCACCACTTAAGAGCCCTCACCTCTCACCATCCCTGAGCCCACACCATCCCTGACCCCTCACCCTCCCTGACTCCTCATCCTTCACCAATCCTAACCGCTCACCATCCCTGACCTCTCACCATCCCTGACCATTCAATGCTCACCAACACTAACCCTTCATCCCTCACCATCCCTGACCTCTCACCATCCCTGACCACTCAATGCTCACCAACACTGACCCTTCATCCCTCACCATCACTGACCTTTCATCTCTCAACATCTCTATCTCCTCACTCCTCACGATCGCAGACACCTGACCCTAAACTCTCACCAATCGCGACGCCTCATCATCCCTCACCCCTAACCTCCCTTACCCCTGACCCCTCAACATCCCTGATCCCTCACCATCCCTGATCCCTCACTAATCCTGACGCCTCATCATCCCTGACCCCTAACCTCCCTGGCCCCTAACCCCTCAACATCCCTGACCCCTTACCATCTCTGACCCCTCACCATCCCTGACCGCTCACCAGACTGACCCTTGACCCCTCACCATCCCTGACCCCTCACCCTTCACCAACCCTGATCCTCACCCCTCACTAACTCTGAAGCCACATCCCTGACCATCCCGAACCCTTCACCATCCCTGACCGCTCATTCCGCACCATCACTGGTCCCTCATCTCTCACCATCCCTGACCCCTCACCAATCCTGACCCCTCACCGCTCACTAATCCTGGTTCCTCACCTCTCACCATCGCTTAGCCCTCACCCCTCACCCCTCACCAGACCTGACCCCTCACAACTCACCATCTCTGACCTCTCACCCCGCATTATCCATGACCCCTCACTCCTCACCATCCCTGACCACTCAGATCCCACCAAACCTGACACCTCACCTCCCCATTCCTGACCCTGACACCTCATCATCCCTAACCCCTCAATTCTCATCATCTCTGATCCCTCTCCATTCCTGACCCCTCACCAACCCTGACCCCTCAATCCTTAGTAACCTTGACCCCTCACCCCTCACTATCCCTGACCCCTCACTGTCCCTAACCCCTCACTGTCCCTGACTGCTCATCCCTCACCATCCCTGATCTCTCACCATCCCTGATCCCCTCACCAACACTGACTCTTCACCAATCCTGACCTTTCACCATCCCTGACCCCTCTATCCATCACCCTCACCCCTCACTATACCTGACCCATCACCATCCCTGACTCCTCACCCCACACCTTCCCAGACCTCTCATCTCTCACCATCTCTGACCATTCACCCCTCACCATCCCTCTCCAACTCTAACCTCTCAACTCTCACTATCCCTGATCCCTCAC
This sequence comes from Sphyrna mokarran, assembly GCA_024679065.1. Taxonomy (NCBI): domain Eukaryota; kingdom Metazoa; phylum Chordata; class Chondrichthyes; order Carcharhiniformes; family Carcharhinidae; genus Sphyrna; species Sphyrna mokarran. The sequence goes on along the minus strand of JAGIQG010000505.1, from coordinate 17,637 downwards.
CCCTCAGCATCCCTGACCCCTCATCCCTCACCATCCCTGACCCCTCACCATCCCTGACTCCTCACCCCACACCTTCCCAACCTCTCACTTCTCACCATCTGTGACCCATCACACCCACCATCTCTGACCATTCACCCCTCAGTAAGAGGTCTGACAACACCAATTTTAAATCTAACCGATTTATTTGATAATAACCTTGCAAGCTTTCGGCCTTTGTAGCCTTCGTCAGGTGAATGAGGATTTAAAATTGATGTTGTCAGACCTCTTACTGAGTTTACCCCAGTCCAACGCCGGCATCTCTACATCATTCACCCCTCACCATCCCTCTCCAACCCTGACCTCTCAACACTCACCATCCCTGACCTCTCACCGCTTACAATCGCTGCCCCCTCATCCCTCACCAACCCTGAACCCTGTTCCCTCACCCCTCATCCCTCACCATTGCTAAGCCTCAACATGTCTGACCTCTCAACTCTCACCACTCACCCCTCACCAACCCTGACCCCTCATCCCTTACCAGCCCTCGCCAATCCTGACCCCTTACCATCCATCTCCTCGACCCAGCATCATCCCTGACCTCTCACCCCTCACCAAACCTGACCCCTCACATCTCACCATCTCTCAGCAAACTTGATTCCTCCCCTCACAACCCTGACCCCTCATCATTCCTGACCCCTGACCCCTCATCATTCCTGACCCCTGACCATTCCTGCCCCCTCACCCGTCACCAACACTAACCCCTCATCCCTCACCAATTCTGACTCCTCACCATCCATGAACTCTTATCAACCCTAATCCTTCACCCCTCACCTCTCATCATCGCTGACCCCTCACCATCCCTGACTGCTCAACCCGCATCATCCCTCACCCTTCCTCCTTCACCATCCCCTGACCCCTCAGCATCCCTGACCTCTCATCCCTCACTATCTCTGACTGCTCACCCCTCACCCATCAATATACCTCACCATCCCTGACCCCTCAGCCCTCAGCATCTCAGACTCCTGACCCCTCACTATCCGTGACCCCTCACCAACCCTGACCCCTCACCATCTCTGACATCTAACCTCCCTGACCTCTGACACCTCACCATCCCTGACCTCTCACTCCTCAACATCCCTGACCTCTCACCCCTCAACATCCCTGACCCCTCACCCCTCACCCCTCACCAACCCTGACCCTAAACCCTCAACCCTCATCATCTCTGATCCCTCACCACCTATGAACCCTCACCTCTCACCATCCCTGACCCCTCACTTGTCACCATCCCTGATCCCTCACCCCTCAACCTTCCTGACTCCTCATCCCTCTCCATACCTCACCCCCTCACCAATCCTGACACCTCACCAACCCTGGCCCCTGACCATCTCTGACCACTCATCATCCCTGTCCACTCACCACACTGATCTCTGACCTCTCACCATCCCTCACCGCTCAACACTCATCAACACTGACCCCTCAGCCCTCACCATCACTGACCCCTCACCCCTCACCATCCCTGTCCCCTCACCCCTTACCATCTCTAACTCCTCACATCGCTGTTACTCCTCACCATATCAGATCACTCACCCCTCCCGTCACTCACCAATCCTGACCTCTCACCCCTCACCAACACTGACCTCTCACCCCTCACTATCACTAACCCTTCACACCTGACCATCCCTCACCCTCAATGGTTACTATCTCTGACCTCTCACCTCTCCCATCCCTGACCCCTCACCATCTCTGACCTATCATCTGTCACCAAGCCTGACGCCTTACCCCTCACCCTTACCGTCCCTGACCCCTCACCTCTTACAATTCCTGACCCTTACAGTTGCTAACCCTTCAGCCCTCACCAACATTGACACCTCACCCCTCACCATCCCTGACCTCTCACCCCTCATCATCCCTGACCTCTCACCAAACCTGACCCCTCTTCTCTCACCATCCCTGACCCCTCACCATCCCTCACCCTTCACCATCCCTGACCCCTCACCTCTCACCATCTCTCACCACTCATCCCTCACCATCCCTCCCAACTCTGATTCCACATTCCTCACCATCCCTGACCCCTCACCTCTCACCCTCTGTGACCCATCACACCTCACCATCTCTGCCCCTTCACCATCCCTGACCTCTCACCCCACATTATCCATGACCCCTCACTCCTCACCAGCCCTGACCCCTCATCCCTCACCAACCCTGACCCCTCACCAACTCTGACCCCTCATCCTCACCAACCCTGACCTCTCAACATTCCTATGTGACCCTCAACTTGTTTGACCCTTTTACCCCTCACCATCCCTCACCATTTCTGACCCCTCACCCTTCACCAACCCTGAACCCTCACCCCTCGCACCTCACCATTCCCTGACCCCTCACCCCTCACCATACCCTGACTTCTCAAAACTCAGAATCCGTGACCGCTCACCCCTCACCATCTCTGATCCCAGACCTGTCCTGATCCCACACCATCCCTGACCCCTCATCCCTCACCATACCTGACCCTCAGTACACAACAACCCTGACCCCTCACCATCCTTGTCCTCTCACCCCTCACCAACCCTGACCCTCAGCCTCCCCACTATCCCTGACCACTCAGCCCTCACCACCCCTGACTCCTCCCCTCACACCTCAACAGCCCTCATCGTCCCTCAGCCCTCACCACCCCCATCCCTCACACTCAACATCCCTCACCAATCCTGACCCCTCACCCGTCACCATTTCTCATCCTTCACTCTTCACCAAACCTGACCCGTCACCCCTCACCAACCCTGACCCCTCAGCCATCATCATCCCTGACCCCTGACCCTTCACCATTCATGACTCCTCACCACTCATCATCGCTAACCCCTCACCCCTCATGAACCCTGACCTTTCGCCTTCACAAATTTTGTTGCCTCACCATCCCTGAACCCTCACCATTCCTGACCGCTCACATCTCACCATTCCTGACCCCTTACCACTCAACATTCCTTAGCCCTCAACATCCCTGATCCTTCACCATCACTGACCCCTCACCTCTCACCATCCCCTGATCCTTCACCATCACTGACCACTCACCTCTCACCATCCCTGACCCCTGACCCCTCACCCCTCACCATCCCTGATCCCTCATCATCCCTGACCCCTCACCATCCCCTGACCCCTCACCATCCCCTGACCCCTCACCATCCTTGAGCCCCTCACCATCTCTGACACCTCACCCCTCACCAACCCTGACTGCTCAACATCTCTGACCCCTGACCCTCACCCTCATGAACCCTGACCCTTACCATGCCTGACCCCTCACTCCTCACAATCCCTCACCAACCCTGACCCCTCATCCCTCATCCCTCACCATCCCTGACCCCTGAGCCCTCACCATTCCTGATCCCTGACCCCTCAGCTTCATCATCTCTGATCCCTCACCAACCCTGACACCTCACCCCTCACCATTCCTATCTCTTCACCCCTCACCAAACCAGACCCCTCACCCCTCACCATTCCTGGACCCTGACCCCTCACAATCTCTGACCCCTCACCCTCAACTCTCACCATCCCTGATCACACATCCTGACCATCCCTGCCTCCTCACCCTCACCATCCCTCTCCAATCCTGACCCCTCACCCCTCAACACTCCTTTACACTCCTGACCCCTCACCCCTCAACACTCCTGACCCCTCACCCCCTAATATTTGGATCCCCCGAATGTTTGTTGGTTGGAGATTTTCACGTGTTATAGTTCTGAACACAGTTAGGAATCCGAATAATCGATACATGGATTTCTCTCCCACAGTGTGACATTCTGTACAATTCTACATTATAAAAGATAACATTTCTTTAGCAAAATATAACAATAACTTGACTTTCCCCATTTAACAAGCAGTTTTTTCATTGACCCCCTTAATTTCCTATATTAATATTTTCTCATTACATATAATTGTGATTTAATCCAGTGTAATTTTAACTTTTTCTTTAATTCAAATAATATTTCATACATTTATGGAAATAGCATTTGAAAAGTTTGACTTCTAGTCACATTTTCCGTTTGTAGAAATAACTATTTCCTGCAGCTACTATCAAATCAGTAAAGTTCTCTGAATTATAAGGATCTGTTTGAACTATTAGACCCTGTTTATATTACCACAAACCCAATATTTACAATTATCCTTGGAGTCAAACACCCCCCAGAGGGATAACTGAGTGTAATTCCATTCACTGCAAACTCAACTCAAGAGATGAGTTTAAATTTGTTAATGTTCTGCAATTTGTTTCTCTGTTATTGTAGTCATGGTAATCTTTAGCCTTTGTCTGTTAAACCAAGAATTGAAAGTAAATTTTTGAGCAAAGGCTGAGCTGAACACAAAGGTTCACTTCAATCACATGTCAAGTTTTAAAGCTGATTAAATTGGATATGTTAAATTAAAGAACTGGGCAGATTAAAAATCAAACCCAGTCAAACCTGGGGCAGGTCAATTGTACAAATAAACAAACCTGTCTGACCCATCAATCACCCAGCAAAGGTCATTGCCCCCTGACTGATATTTAGCAGGAGATCATTGCACCCTGTTGAAATGCACCGGCCGATTGTTAGAAGCCCAGATTGGGCCAGACTTTCTGTCACTGAGAGTTCCTGCAGTGGGTTTAATCTGATAACAGGTTACATGTAAGCAGCAGTGTGGAGATGGACACTGGGGTGGCAGGGGGGCGGGCGGGGGGGGCTGGTGTCCTGTCAGGCAAACATCAAGAAACCCACTGGGTATTGGAACCCCATCCCCCAGGATCTCATTGAGCAGAAGCCAGAGAAGTTCCTGGAAAGGCAAACAGGCAGTTGGGGGGGGGGGTGTGGAATACAGGGACACATTTCAGAGACCAGCAGTGAAGAGAGGATGAGGGAAGTTGACCATCTGGAAGACTGACCAGAGAGGGAAGGAAGGAAGAAGCTGCCATCGAGACTCACCTTCGACACAACAAACCAGAGAGACTCAGAGAAACGAGCCTACAGTTTAACCAAACCATCTTTGTGGGTTGGAGACTTCAATCTGGGCGATCCTCTTGTTTTATGGGGGTAATTTAAGGGTTAATAGTGTTATTATTAATAAACTCGTTGAACTTTTATTTATGTTTGTCCATCTTGTAAATAAGGACACTCTATTCAGAGTAAACAAACGGGTCGAAAGTATCTGAGAATGAACAGGTTTATGTTGCTTTAATCAGCTCAGTAAGAAGTCTCACAAAACCAGGTTTAAATCCAACCCGTTTATTTGATAATAATCCTACAATTACACAGGGACAGGAATCCTTTAGTCAGCTGACAGGTTAAACATTTAATTTAAAACCCAACCCATTTTCATGCAGACAGGATGAGGAGCCGGGTGAGAAATCTGCTCACTGGGTCAGGGATAAAACAATTTAAAGGAATGGAGAATTTTTTGTGGCCATTTTTTGGGGTCTTACAAACAGGCAGAGGTGAGAACCTCCTAACACACAAGTTAAAAGTCCTTTCAACTTTTGTTGAAGTGGGTCAACTCCAGTCCCCTCACCTTAATATCACTGACCTGTCACCCCAGACCAACCCTGACCACTTACCCCTCAACAACCCTGACCTCTCACCCCTCACCAACCCTGACCCCTCAGCATCTCTGACTCTTGACCCATCACCAACCCTGACCCCACACCACCCATGACATCTAAGCTCTCTGATCGCTGACACCTCACCATCCCTGACCTCTCACCCCTGAACATCCCTGACCTTTCACCAACCCGGAACCTCACCCCCATGAAGCCTGACCCCTCATCATCCCTGACTCCTCATCCTCACCATCTCTGACCCCTGACCATCCTAACCCCTCAACCGTCATCACCTCTGATCCCTCACCACCTATGGACCCTCACCTCTCACCATTCCTGAGCCCACGCTATCCGTGACCCCTCACCAATCCTGACCCCCTCACCATCCCTCACCACTCATCACACTGATCTCTGACCCCTCACCATCCCTGACCGCTCAATGCTCACCCACACTGACCCTTCATCCCTCACCAAGCCTGACCCCTCAGCCCTCACCATCACAGACCTTTCACCCCTCAACATCCCTGTCCCCTCACGGTCGCTGACACCTGACCATTCCTAAACCCTCACCAATCCCGGCCTCACCATCCCTGACCCCTAACCTCCCAGACCCCTAACTCCTCAACATCTCTGACCCCTTAGCATCTCTGACCGCTCACCATCCCTGACCCCTCACCAGACTGACCCCTCACCATCCCTGACTCCTCACCCTTCACCATCCCTGACCATCCCTAACCCTTCACCATCCCTGACCCCTCACCCTTCACCATCCCTGACCATCCCTAACCCTTCATCATCCCTGACCCATCACCCTTCACCATCCCTGACCATCCCTAACCCTTCATCATCCCTGACCCCTCACCCTTCACCATCCCTGACCATCCCTAACCCTTCACCATCCCTGACCACTCATCCCTCACCATCACTTGTCCCTCATCTCTCACCATCCCTCACCATCCCTAACCCTTCACCACTCACTAATCCTGATTCCTCACCTCTCACCAGACCTGACCCCTCACAACTCACCATCTCTGACTCCTCACCTCTCACCAATCCTGACCCCTCATTCCTCACCATTCCTGACCATTCACCCCTCACCATCCCTCCCAACTCTGACCCCTCACTCCTCCCCATCCCGACTGCTCAGATCCCACCAACCCTGACACCTCACCCTCCCCATCCCTGACCCTGATGCCTCACCATCCCTAATCCATCAATTCTGATCATCTCTGATCCATCTCCATTCCTGACCCCTCAGTCCTCACCAACCCTGACCCCTCAACCCTCACTAACCTTGACACCTCACTATCCCTGACCCCTCGCTGACCCTGACTGCTCATCCCTCACCATCCCTGATCCCTCACCAACACTGACCCTTCACCAATCCTGAACTTTCACCATCCCTGATCCCTCTATCCACACCCTCACCCCTCACCATCACTTAGCCCTCAATGCTTACCATTCCTGACCCCTTGCCCCTCAACATCCCTGATCCCTCACCATCCCTGACCCCTCACCATCCCTGACCCCTCACCAGTCCTGACCCCTCACCCCTCACCATTGCTGAGCCCTCAACATGTCTGACCTCTCACCTCTCACCATCCTCACCACTCACCCCTCACCAACACTGACCCCTCATCCCTTACCAGCCCTCGCCAATCCTGACCCCTCACCATCCATCTCCTAGAACCGGCACCATCCCTGACCTCTCACCTTTCACCAAACCTGACCCCTCACATCTCACCATCCCTCACCAAACTTGATTCCTCCCCTCACCAACCCTGACCCCGACCCCTCATCATTCCTGACCCCTGACCATTCCTGACCCCTCACCCGTCTCCAACACTAACCCTTCATCCCTCACCAATTCTGACTCCTCACCATCCATGAACTCTCACCCCTCACCAACCCTAATCCTTCATCCCTCATCAACCCTCAACTCTCACCCCTCACCAACCCTGACCCCTCACCATTGCTGACACCTCACCATCCCTGACTGCTCAACCCGCACCATCCCTGACCCCTCAGCATCCTTGACCGCTCATTCCTCACTATCTCTGACTGCTCAGCCCTCACTCATCACCATACCTCACCAACCCTGACCCCTCAGCATCTCTGACTCCTGACCCCTCACTGACCCTGACTCCACACCATCCCTGACCTCTCACCCCTCAACATCCCTGACCCCTCACCAACCCTGAACTTCACCCCACATGAATCCTGACCCTTCATTATCCCTCCTTACTCCTCACCATCTCTGACCCTTACCAACCCTGACCCCTCACCAACCCTGACCCCTGACCCCTCAGCATCCTAATCCCTCAAACCCTCATCATCTCTGATCACTGACCACCTATGAACCCTCACCTCTCACCATCCCTGAGCCCACACCACCCCTGACCCTTCACTCCTCACCACCCCTGACCCCTCACCCCTCAACCTTCCTGATTCCTCATCCTTTACCATCCCTGAACCCTCACCCCTCACCATCCCTGACCCCTCACCATCCCTGACCCTCACTCCTCACCAATCCTAACCATTCATCCCTCACCATTCCTGACCCCTCAACCCTCATCATACCTAACCCCTCACCAACCCTGACCCTCTCCCCTCACCAATCCTGAGCCCACACCCCTCACTAACTCTGAAGCCACATCCCTAACCCTTCACCATCCTTGACCCTCACCCTTCAGCATCCCTGACCGCTCATTCCTCACCATCACTCATCCCTCATCTCTTACCAACCCTGACCCCTCACCAATCCTGACCCTTTACCAATCCTGGCTCTTGGATTCATGTCACACTATCTGTAACCCCCAGGACTTGCCTGGGTTTATAAACCCTCACTTACTGGGCTGTCTGGAGACAATTCACATCTCTTTAACCTGGGGCTTAACGCTCTCTCCACTCACAGTGTGAGCCGCTTTAAGACTTGAATAGCAGGTTAGGTGTAAGGATTCACATTCTAATCTGTAAACTGTCTGTGTTGATATGTGTGCTATTGCAGACCAGAACATCTCATTTCGCCTGACAAAGGCACAAACGCCGAAAGCTCGCAGATTTACTGTCAAATAAATCGGTTGGATTTAAAATTGGTGTTGCCAGACCTCTTACTGAGTTTACCTCAGTCCAACGTCGGCATCTCTACATCATTCACCCCTCACAATCTCTGACCCTCACCCTTCACCATTACTGACCCCTCACAAACCCTGGCTCCTTCACCATCCCTCACCATCTCTGTTCTCTCACCATCTCTGACCAATCATCTGTCACCAAGTCTGACCCCTTACCCCTCACCCTTACCATCCCTGACCCCTTACAATTCCTGACCCTTACTGTTCCTGACCCCTCAGCCCTCACCAACATTGACACCTCACTCTTCACCATCCCTGACCTCTCACCCCTCACCATCCCTCAACGCTCACCATCCCTGACCCCCTGACCCCTCACCATCCCTGACCCCTGACCCCTCACCAAACCTGACCCCTGACCCCTCACCAAACCTGACCCCTCACCAAACCTGACCCCTCACCATCCCTGAGCCCTCACCTCTCACCACTCATCCCTCACCAACCCTGACCCCTCATCCATCATCTTCCCTCGCCAATTCTGACCCTCCACCATCCATCTCCTCGACCTGGCATCATCTGTGACCACTTACCCCTCACCATCCATGACCCCTCACCCCTCAAATCTCTGACCCCTAACCCCTCACGAACCCTGACCCTCACCCCTCATGAACCCTGATCCCTCACCATCCCTGACTCCTGCCCCCTCACCATCCCAGACCCAACTACCCTCACCACGCCTCACACCTCACCAACCCTGAGCCCTCAGCCCTCACCATCCCTGACACCTTACCCCTTACTATCTCTAACCCCTCACCACCCCGACCTCTCATCCCTCACCATCTCTAATTCCTCACCACCCCAACCCTCACCATCCCTGACACCTCACCCCTCACCATCCCTGACACCTCACCCCTCACCATCTCTAATTCCTCACCATCCCAACCCCTCACCCCTCACCATCCCTGACACCTTACCCCTCACTATCTCTAACGCCTCACTATCCCTGACACCTCACCCCTCACCATCTCTAATTCCTCACCACCCCAACCCCTCACCCCTCACCAACCCTGACCCCAGCCTCTTCACTATCCCTGATCGCTGAGCCTTCAAATGAAGACCACAGGGTCGAAAGCTTGTGAGTTTATTATCAAATAGATCGGTTGGATTTAAACCTGGTGTCAGACTTCTTACCGCACTCAGCCCTCACCATCCCTGACCCCTCACCATCACCACCCCTCACACCTCAACATCCCTGACCCCTCACCATCACCACCCCTCACACCTCAACATCCCTGACCCCTCACCATCACCACCCCTCACACCTCAACATCCCTGACCCCTCACCATCACCACGCCTCACACCTCAACATCCCTGACCCCTCACCATCACCACCCCTCACACCTCAACATCCCTGACCCCTCACCATCACCACCCCTCACACCTCACCATCCCTGACCCCTCACCATCACCACCCCTCACACCTCAACATCCCTGACCCCTCACCATCACCACCCCTCACACCTCAACATCCCTCACCAAGCCACCCCTCACCATCTCTGACCTCTCACCCATCACCATCTCTCACCCTTCACTCTTTACCAACCCTGACCCCTGACCCCTGACCCCATATCATCCCTGACCCCTGATCCTTCATCATCGCTAACCCCTCACCCCTCATGAACCCTGACCCCTCACTTCTCACAAATTCTGTTGCTTCCACATCCCTAACCCTTCACCATCGCTGACTCTTCACCCCCTCACCATGCTTGACCCCTAACCCCTGACAAACACTGACCCCTCACCATCTCTGACCCTCTCCCTCACCCATCACCAACTCTGACCCCTCACGAATCCTGTCCCCTCACACCTACGAATCCTGAGCCCTCAGCCCTCACCATCCCTCATCCCTCAACAGCCGTGGCCCCTCACGATCTCTCACCGCTTACCCCTCACCCCTAACCCCTCACCACCCCTGACTGCTCACATCTCACCATTCCTGACCCCTTACCACTCACCATTCCTCAGCCCTCACCATCCCTGACCCCTCAGCCCTCACCATCCCTGACCCCTCACCCCTCACCATCCCTGACCCCTCACCACTCACACCCTCACCACTCACTATCTCTGACACCTCACCATTTCTGACCCCTCATTCCTCACCATGTCTGGACACTCACCTCTCTCCATCACCATACTTTACCAACCCTGACCCCTCACCCCTCACCATCTCTGACCCCTGAACCCTCAACATCCCTGATACCTCACCATCTCTGACACCTCACTATCCCTGACACCTCACCCCTCACCTACCCTGATGGCTCAACATCTGACCCCTCACCCCTAACCATCTCTGACCTCTGACCCTCACCCTCATGAACCCTGACCCTTACCATCCCTGACCTCTCACTCCTCACAATCCCTCACCAACCCTGACCCCTCATCCCTCACCCCTCACCATCCCTGACCCCTGACTATCCCTGACCCTTCAGCCTCACCATCTCTGATCCCTCACCAACCCTGACACCTCACCCCTCACCATTCCTATCTCTTCACTCCTCACCAAACCAGACCCGTCACCCCTCACCTTTCACCATTCCTGGACCCTCACCACTCGCCCCTCACCATTCCGACCCTGACCCCTCACCATCCCTATCATCTCACCATCTCTGACCCCTCATCCTCATCTCTAGTCATCCCTGATATCAGACCCCTCACCATCCCTGCCTCCTCTCCCCTCACCATCCCTCTCCAATCCTGACCCCTCACCCCGCAACACTCCTCACCATCACTCACCATCCCTGACCCCTGACCCCTCACTATCCCTCACTCCTCACAAACCCTGAACCCTCACCATACCTGACCCCCTAACCAACCGCAACCACTTACCCCTCATATCCCTGACCCCTCACCAACTCTGACCCCTCACCCCGACTAAGCTTGACCTCTCACCCCTTACTATCCCTGACTCTTCATTTTCCCTGACCGCTCATCCCTCACCAACACAGACCCTGCACCATCACTGATCCCTCTACCCCCACCAACACTGACCCCTCACCCCTCACCCCTCAACATTCCTGACACCTCAACCTTCACCATAGCTGACCTATCTACACAATGAACCCTGACCCCTCACCATCTCTGATCCCACAAACAACACCTTCCCTGACCCCTCATCCCTCACCATCTGTTACCCGTCAGCATCCCTCAGTCTTCACCACCCCTCACAACCTGAACCCTCACCCCCTCACCATTCCTGAACCATCATCCGTCACCAACTATGACCCCTTACCCCTCACCAAGCCTGATCCCTCACCCCTCACCAAGCCTGATCCCTCACCCCTCACTATCCATGACCCCTCACCCCTCACCCCTCAGTCAACATGACCCACACCCCTCACCAACCCAGATCCTTCACCCCTCACCATCTCTGATATCTTAACCCTCACCATCTCTGACCCTTCACTCCTCACCATTCCTGACCATTCACCTCTCACCATCTCTGACCCGTCACCCTCACTAATCCTGACCCCTCACCATCACTGACACCTCACCCCTCACAAACCCTTCCCCCTCACCCCTCAGCATCACTGACCATTCACCCTTCACCAACCCGGACCCCCACACCTCACCATCCCTGATCCCTGACCCCTGACCAACACTGATCCCTCACCCTTCACCATCCCTTACCCCTCATCATTTACCATCTCTGAACTCTGACCCCTCACTATCCCTGACCCCCTCACCATCCCTGACCCCTCACCATCCCTGACCCCTCACCCCTCACCATCCCTGACCCCTCACCATCTGACCCTCACCATCCGACCCCCATCCCGACCCTTTCCCGACCCATCTCTGACCCCTCACCATCCCTGACCCCTCACCATCCCTGACCCCTGACCATCCTGACTCCTGACCCTCACCATCTCTGACCCCTGACCCCTCACCCCTCACCATCCCTGACCCCTCACCATCCCTGACCCCTGACTCTTCACCACCCCTGACCTCTCACCATCTCTGACCCCTGACCCCTCACCCCTCACCGTCCCTGACCCTTCAGCATTCCTGACCACTCAACATCCACCAACCCTGACCTCACACCACTCATCATCCCTCACACCTCACTATCCCTGACCACTCACCATCCATCACCACTCACCCCTCACTATCCCTGACTCCTCGCAATCCCTGACCCCTGATCTGCGAGCATCCTTCACACCTCACCAACCCTGACTCCTCACCCCTCACCCCTCATCATCCCTGACCCCTCATCACTCACCATCTGTGACCCTACAACCCCTCACTATCCCTGACCCCTGACCCAGCCTATTCCTCACCCCTCACCATTCCTGACCCTTGATCCCTCATCAACGCTGATCCTTCACCCATCACCACTCCTGACCCTTCACCCATCACCATTCCTGACCCTTCACCTCTCACCATTCCTGACCCTTCACCCCTCACCATTCCTGACCCTTCACCCATCACCATCCCTGACCCTTCATCCATCACCATCCCTGACCCTTCACCCATCACCATTCCTAACCCTTCATCCATAACCATCCCTGACCCTTCACCCATCACCATCCCTGACCCTTCACCCATCACCATTCCTGACCCTTCACCCATCACCATCCCTGACCCTTCATCCATCACCATCCCTGACCCTTCACCCATCACCATTCCTAACCCTTCATCCATCACCATTCCTGACCCTTCACCCATCACCATCCCTGACCCTTCACCCATCACCATTCCTGACCGCTGACCAACCTTGACACCTCACATCTCACCATTCCTACCCACTCACCCCTCAATAACCCTCACCGTTCACCAACCCTGATGCCTCACCCCTCACCATTCCTGATCCCTGACCACTCACCCCTCACAATCCCTGATCCTTCACCATCTCTGATGCCTCACCCCTCACCATTCCTCATCCCTGACCCCTCACCTCTCTCCATCCCTGACCCCCTCCCTCTCTCCATCCCTGACCCCCTCCCCTCTCTCCATCCCTGACCCCTCCCCTCTCTCCATCCCTGACCCCTCACCTCTCTCCATCCCTGACCCCCTCCCCTCTCTCCATCCCTGACCCCCTCCCCTCTCTCCATCCCTGACCCCCTCCCTCTCTCCATCCCTGACCGCACGCCATCCCTGACCTCTCACTAACCCTGACTCCTCTTCCCTTGCTGTCCCTGATTCCTCACAATCCCTGACCCCTCAGCCCTCACTGTCCCTGATTTCTCACCTCTCACCATCCCTGTCCCCTGACAAATCCATTTGACCATCTCTGAGTCTTCACCCATACCTTCCCTGACCCCTTACCGCTCACCATCCCTGACCCTCACCCTCAACCTTTATTATCCCTGACCACTGTCCAGCCCTGACCTCTCACCCCTCACCATTCCTGACCACTCACCCTGACTGTCCCGCACACCTGACCAACCCTATCCCTCACCCCTCACCATCCCTGACCACTCCCCCTCACAAACCCTGACCCCTCAGCATCGCTGACTTCTCAGCCCTGACCATCTCTGACCCCTCACCCCTCCCTGAGGCCTGACCCCTCACCTCTCATCCCTCACCATCCCTGACCACTGACCCCTCATCCCTCACCATCCCTGACCACTGACCCCTCATCCCTCACCATCCCTGACCCCTGACCCCTCACCATCTCTCAACAATCCTGACCCCTTACCCCTTATACCTCACCTTGACCCCTGACTCCTCACCATGGTTTACCCCTCACCCTTCACCAACTCTAACACCTCACCCCTCACCCACCTGACTCCTCACCCTCACTATCCCTGACCCTGACCCCTCACTATCCCTGACCCCTCACCATCCCTGTCCCCTCACTCTCCCCATGGCTGAAGGCCTCAACCCTCACCATCGCTGACCCCTGACCTCTCACCATTCCTGCCCACTGACCCCTCACCATTCCTGACCATTTACCCTCACTATCCTGACCCCTCACCATCCTGACCCCTCACCATCCTGACCCCTCACCATTCCTGCCCACTGACCCCTCACCATCCCTGACCCCTCACCCTCACCATTTCTGACCCCTGACCAAACATGACTCCTCACCTCTCATCATTCCTGACCCTTCACCCCACACGAACCCTGACACCTCACCATACACGACCCCTCACCCCTGCCCATCCCTGACCCCTCACCCCCACCATGAGGGGTTTTTACCTGACCAAGGGACAAACCCCGAAAGCTTGTGAGTTTATTATCAAATCAATCGGTTGGATTTAAACCTGGTGTCAGAATCTTACTGTGTTTACCCCAGTTCAACACCCGCATCTCCACACCCTGACCCCTCACCCCCTCACCCCCTCAACATCCCTCACATACCTGACCCCTCATCATCCCTGACTCCTCACCCCTCACCCTGCACCAACTCTGACTCCTCACGCCTCACCCTACATCATCCCTGACCCCTCACCCTGTACCAACCTTGACCCCTCACCATCACCCCTCTCTCTGCATCAACTCTGACCCCTCACCCCTCATTCTACACCAACCCTGACTCCTCACCCCTCACCCTGCACCAATCCTCACCCCTCACCCTGCACCAACCCTCACCCCTCACCCCGCACCCTGCACCCTGACCTGTCACCCCTCACTCTGCACCAACCCTGACCCCTCACCCCTCACCACCCACCCTGCACTAACTCTGACACCTCAATCCTCAGTATCATTAACCCCTCACCCTCTCCATGCCTGACCCCTTACTCCTCAACATCCCTCACCATCCCTCACCCATCATCCCTCACCCTTCACTATTCCAGACCCCATAACACTCACTATCCCTGACCCCTCACTATCCCTGACTCCTCACCTTAAATGACCCCTGACCTCTCAGCCCTCACCCCTCACCATCCCTGACCCCTCAGTTCTCACCAATGTGTCACCTCACCCCTCACCATCCCTGACCTCTCACCATCCCTGACCTCTCACTAAACTCGAATCCTCACCCATCACTATCCCAGACCCTTCACCCAAACCAACTGTGAGCACACACCTTCTTTTAACCCTGACCCGTCACTAATCCTGACCCCTCATCCCTCAACAGCTCTGACACTTCACCATCCCCGAGCCCTCAGCCCTCACCATCCCTTACCCCTGACCCCTCACCATCACTGATCCCTCATCCCTCACCAAACCTGACTCCTCGCCCCTCACCATCACTGACCCTCACCCGTCACCATTTCTGACCCCTTACCCTTCACCACACTTGACTGCTCACACCCTATCATCTCCCACCCTCTCACCATCCCAGACCCATTATCATCCCTGACCCCTCACTCCTCACCATCGCTGACCCCTCACCATCCCTGATCTCTCATCCACCACCATCCCTCACCTCTCCTTCCTCACCATCCTTGACCCCGACCATCTCTGACCGCTTGCCCCTCACCCATCACCAGAGCTCACCTATCCTGACCCCTCACCCCTCACCTTCTCCATCTCTGACCCATCACCCTCACCATCCCTGACTCCTCACCCCACACCTTCCCAGACCCCTCACTTTTCACCATCTGTGACCCATCACCCCTCACCATCTCTGACCATTCACCCCTCACCATCCCTCTCCAACCCTGACCTCTCAACCCTCACCATCCCTGACCCCTCACCATTCCTGACCCCTCGCCTCTCACCATTGCTGAGCCCTCAACATATCTGACATCTCATCCCTCACCATCTCTCACCCCTCACCAACCCTGACCCCCCATCCCTTACCAGCCCTCGCCAATCCTGACCCTTTACCATCCATCTCCTCGACCCGGCACCATCCCTGACCTCTCACCCCTCACCAACCCTGACCCCTCACATCTCACCATCTCTCACCAAACTTGATTCCTCACCTCACCAACCCTGACCCCTCACCATTGCTGACCCCTCATCCCACAACATCCCTCACCCCTCCTCCCTCACCATCCCTGACCTCTGACCCCTCAGCATCTCTGACACCTCATCCCTCACTATCTCTGACTACTCATCCCTCACTCATCACCATACCTCACCAACCCTGACCCCTCACCCCTCAGCATCTCTGACTCCTGACCCCTCACCATCCCTGACCCCTCACTGACCCTGACTCCACACCATCCCTGACATCTAACCTCCCTGTCCTCTGACATCTCACCATCCCTGACCCCTCATCCCTCACCAACCCTGAACCTCACCCTCATGAACCCTGACCCCTCATTATCTCTGACTCTTCATCCCTCACTATCTCTGACTACTCATCCCTCACTCATCACCATACCTCACGATCCCTAACCCCTCACCCCTCAGCATCTCTGACTCCTGACCCCTCACCGACCCTGACCCCTCACCCCTCACCAATCCTGACCCATGACCCCTCATCACCCTAACCCTCAAACCCTCATCATCTCTGATTCCTCACCGCCTATGAACCCTCACCTCTCACCATCCCTGAGCCCTCATCATCCCTTACCCCTCACCCCTCACCATCTCTCACTACTCATTCCTTGCCAACGCTGATGCCTCATCCATCACCTTCCCTCGCCAATTCTGACCCTCCACCATCCATCTCCTCGACCTGCCATCATCCATGACCCCTTACCCCTCAAATCCCTGACCCCTCATGAACCCTGTCCCTCACCCCTCATGATCCCTCACCATCCCTGACTCCTGACCCCTCACCATGCCAGGCCCAACTACTCTCACCCCGCCTCACACCTCACCAACCCTGAGCCCTCACCCCTCACCATCCCTGACACCTTATCCCTCACCATCCCTAACCCCTCGACCCTCAGCATCCCTGACCTCTCATTCTGCGTTATCCATGACCCTTCACTCCTCACTAACCCTTACCTTCACCCCTCACCAACTCTGACCGCTCAACATCCCTACCTGTGACCCTCAGCTTCTTTGACCTTTTCAACCCTCACCATCCATTATCATCTCTGACCTCTCACCCCTCACCACCCTGAACCCTCACCCCTCATCACTCAGAATCCCTGACCGCTCACCTCTCACCATCTCTGATCCCATAC
>JAGIQG010000504.1:0-26705 GCA_024679065.1 Sphyrna mokarran | reverse complement strand
TATTCCTCTCAACATCTTATAAACCTCTATCAGGTCGCCTCCCAACCTTCATCTCTCCATGGAGACCCAGCTCCCTCAACCTATTCTTCATAAGGCATGCCCACCAATCCAGGCAACATCCTTGTAAATCTCCTCTGCACCCTTTCAATAGCTTCCACGTCCTTCCTATAGTGAGGCGACCAGAACTGCGCACAGTACTCCAAGTGTGGTCTGACAAGGGTCCTATAAAGCTGCAGCATTACCTCCTGACTCCTGAACTCAATCCCTCGATGAATGAAGGCCAGTACACCGTAAGCTTTCTTAACCACATCCTCCACCTGGGAGGCCGATTTGAGAGTCTTATGGACCCGGACCCCAAGATCCCTCTGCTCTTCCACACAGCTAAGACTCCTACCTTTGATAGTGTACTCATTCATCCCGTTGGATCTGCCAAAATGGACCACAACACATTTATCCGCGTTGAAGTCCATCTGCCACTTCTCCGCCCAGTCTTGCATCCTGTCGATGTCGTGCTGCAACTTCTGACATCCCTCCAGACCATCCACAACACCACCGACCTTCGTGTCATCGGCGAACTTACTCACCCATCCCTCCACTTCCTCATCCAGGTCATTTATTAAAACGACAAACAGCAAGGGTCCTAGAACAGATCCCTGGGGCACTCCACTGGTGACCGACCTCCATGCAGAAAAAGAGCCATCCACAACCACCCTCTGCCTTCTGCAGGCAAGCCAGTTCTGGATCCACAAGGCCAAAGCCCCTTGGATCCCATGGCCTCTCACCTTCTCAAGAAGTCTTGCATGTGGGACCTTGTCAAATGCCTTGCTGAAGTCCATGTACACCACGTCCACTGCTCTTCCTTCGTCAATGTGTTCAGTCACATTTTCGAAGAACTCAATTAAGCTCGTAAGGCACGACCTGCCTTTTACAAAACCATGCTGACTATTTCTAATCAACCTAAACTTCTCCAAATGCTCATAAATCTTGTCCGTCAGAAGCCTCTCCATCAGCTTACCAACCACTGACGTCAGACTCTCTGGTCGGTAATTTCCAGGACTATCCCTGTTCCCTTTCTTGAAAGTAGGGACCACATCCGCAATCCTCCAATCCTCCGGAACCTCTCCCATCTCCATCAACGATGCAAAGATCATTGCCAGGGGCTCTGCGATGACATCCCTCACCTCCGACAATAACCTGGGGTACATCCCATCTGCTCCTGGAGACTGGTCTATCTTGACAGCATTTAGAAGTTCTAACACATCCGCTTCCTTAATATCTACATACTCAATCTTTTACCTCACTCCCCTCCCCCACCCAGAGAATGATCCGACCCCACTCCCCTCCCCCAACAAAACACAGATCTGACCTCACTCCCCTCCCCCGCCCAGAGAATGATCTGACCTCACTCCCCTCCCCCACCCAGAGAATGATCTGACCTCACTCCCCTCCCCCACCCAGAGAATGATCTGACCTCACTCCCCTCCCCCACCAGGAATGATCTGACCTCACTCCCCTCCCCACCCAGAGTGATCTGACCTCACTCCCCTCCCCCACCCAGAGAATGATCTGACCTCACTCCCCTCCCCCACCCAGAGAATGACTGACCTCACTCCCCTCCCCAACCCGGAGAATGATCTGACTCACTACCCTCCCCCACCAGGAATATCCCACTCAGAGAATGATCTGACCTCACTCCCCCCCCCCACACCAGAGATTGATCTTAACTCACTCCCCTCCCCCCCCCAGAGATTGATCTGAACAAAATCTCTCCCACACCAGAGAATGATCTGACCTCACTCCCCTCCCCCACCCAGAGAATGATCTGACCTCACTCGCCTCCCCCACCCAGAGAATGATCTGACCTCACTCCCCTCCCCCACCCAGAGAATGATCTGACCTCACTCCCCTCCCCCACCCAGAGAATGATCTGACCTCACTCCCCGCCCCCACCAGAGAATGGTCTGAGATGTGGATTGGCCGGGCTAAATTATCTTTCGCGTTCCAAGATATGGATGAGAGGAGAAGAATGGACGTATTGAAATCCCCTCAGTGTCCCAACATAAATAGGTTTGATGTATTGGCCACGCATTTAGTGTGCAAAAATGTGTAGGTTTGGTTCATTGGCCATGCAAAAGTGCACCTTTGTTTTCCAAGATGTGTCAGTTAGATGGATTGGTTACACTAAATTGGCCTTTAGTGTCCAAAGATGTGTAAGTTGGGTTTATTGGCCAGGCTAATTCGCTCCTTTGTGACACAAAAGTGTCTGTTTGATGAATTGGCCTTGCTAAGTTCATCTTAGTGTTCCAATATGTGTACAAGAGGTAGGTTGGCCACGCTAAATTCCCATGCTTGTCCCAAAACATCTACACGAGGTGGTCTGACCATGCTAAATTGCCCCTTAGTGTCCCAAGAAGTGTACGTAGGTTAGGCTGTTTGGCTGTGCTAAATTCCCCTTAGTGTGCCACGATGTGTACGAGAGATGGATTGGACAGGCTGAATTGACCCTTACGGTCCCAAGATGTGTGCGGGTCAGGGGTCAGGGATGATGAGGTGTCAGGGACGCTGAGGGGTTGGGGTCAGCGATAGTGATGGTGAGGGGCATAGATGGTGAGGGGTGAGGGATTTGGGATGGTGAGGGGTAGAGGGTCAAGGATGGGTGAGGAATAAGGGTCACAGAAGCGTGGTGTGAGGACACAGCAATAGTGAGGGCTCAGGGGTCAGGGATGGTGAGGGGTGAGGGGTCAGGGATGGTGAGGGGTTAGGGGTCAGGGATGGTGAGGGGTTAGGGGTCAGGGATGGTGAGGGGTCAGGGATGGTGTGGGGTCAGGGGTCAGGGATGGTGAGGTGTGACAGGTCTCAGACGGTGAGGGGTCATGGATAGTCAGGTGTGAGGGTCAGAGATAGTGAGGTGTGAGAGGTCTCAGACGGTGAGGGGTCAGGGATGGTGAGGTGTGAGGAGTCAGTGATGCAGAGGATGAAGTGTCAGAGATGGTGAGGGGTCAGGAACAGTGAGGGCTCAGGGATAGTGAGGGGTGAGATGTCAGGTCTGGTGAAGGGTCAGGGATGGTGAGGGCTGAGGGGGTCAGAGACAGTGAGGGGTGAGGAGTTATGGTTGGTTAGAGATGGTGAGGGTAATCCGTCAGTGATGGTGAAGGGTCAGGGGTCAGGGATGGTGAGGGGTCAGGGGTCAGAGCTGCTTAGAGGGATGGAGAGCAGTGAGGGATCAGGGTTGGTGAGAGGTGAGGGGCAGGGATGGTTTGGGGTGAGGGGTCGGGAATAGTAAAGAGTCAGGGTTCATGAGAGTGAAGGGCCATGGATTGTGAGGGGTGAGGGGTCAGAGACGGTGAAGGTCAGGGGTCATGGATGGTGAGGGATGATGTGTCAGGCTTGATGAGGGGTGAGGGGTCAGTGATGGTGACGGGTCAGATAGATGAGGGGTCAGCGATGTTGAGGGGTGAGGAGTCAATGACAGTGAGAGTTGAGGGGTCAGGGATGGTGAGTTATGAGGGGTCAGGGTTGTTGAGGGGTCTGGGATGGTGAGTTATGTGAGGTCAGGGTTGGTGAGGGGTCAGGGATGGTGAGGGTCAGTGATGGTGAGGGGTCAGTGATGGTGAGGGGAAACGGATGGTGAGGGGTCAGAGATGGTGAGGGGTCAGGGTTGGTGAGGGGAAAGGGGTCAGAGATGGTGATGAGACAAGGATGGTGAGGCATCAGAAATGGTGAGGGGTGAGGAGTTGGGCTTGGTGAGGGGTCACAGTTGTGAGGAGTGAGGGTTCATGGATGGTGAGGGGTCAGGGATAGTGAGGGATGAGGGTTTATGAGGGATAAGGATTCAGGGATGTTGAAGATTGAGGGGTCAGAGATTGTGAGGGGTCAAGGTTTGTTAGGGGTGAGGGGTCAGGGTCAGTGAGAGGTGAGGGTCAGAGATGGTGAAGGGTCAAGGATGGTGAGGGCTGTCAGGTGAGGGGTCAGAGTCACGGATGGGGAGGGGTCAGGGATGGTGAGAGCTGTGGGGTGAGGGGTCGGGGTCAGGGATGGTGAGGGGTGAGAGATCAGGAATAATGTGGGGTGAGGGGTCAGGGATAAAGAATGGTGAGGGGTTGCTGAGGGCTCAGGGATAGTGAGGGTGATGAATCGGGACTGGTGAGGGGTGAGGGGTCAGGATTGTTGAGGGATGATAAGGGGTGAGGGGTCAGAGATGCTGCGGGGTCAGGGGTAGTGAGGGGTCAGGGATGGTGAGGTGTCAGGGATGGTGAGGGATAGTGAGGGGTGAAGGGCCAGCAAAGGAGAGGCTGAGGGGTCAGGAATGGTGGGGGCTGAGGGTTTGATGAGGTGTCAGACATGGTACAGGGTAAGGGGTCAGGGTTAGTGAGGGATGGAAGCGGTGAGAGGTCAGAGATAGTGAGGAGTGAGATGTTAGGAATGGTGAGGGGGTGAAGGGTCAGGTTTGGTCAGGGGTCAGAGATGGGGAGGGTGAGGGGTCAGCAGTGGTGGTCTAGGATGGTGAGGGATGAGGTGTCAGGGATGATGAGGAGTCAGAGTTGGTGAGAGGTCAGGGGTCAGTGATGGTAATGAGTGGTGGGTCAGGAATGGTGAGGGGTGAGGGTGTCAGGCATGGGGAGAGTGAGGGGTCAGGGTTGGTGAGGGGTCAGGGATAGTGAGGGGTTAGGGTCAAGGATGGTGAATGGTTAGGGTGATTAAAGGGTGAAGGGTCAGGGATGTTGAGGGGTCAGGGATAGTGAGGGTGAAGGGTCAGGGATGGTGAGGGGTCAGGGGTCAGGGATGGTGAGGAGTGAGGTGTCGATGTTGGTGAGGGCTGAGGGATCAGGAACAGTAAGGGTCAGGAATTGTAAGGGGTGAGGGGTCAGGAATTGTAAGGAGTAAGGGGTCAGGGATGGTAAGGGTGAGGGGTCAGGGATGGTAAGGGTGAGGGGTCAGGGCTGGTAAGGGTGAGGGGTCAGGGATGGTAAGGGTGAGGGGTCAGGGATGGTAAGGGTGAAGGGTCAGGGATGGTAAGGGTGAGGGATAAAGGGTCAGGCTTGGTGAGGGGTGAGAGGACAGGGATGGTGAGGGGTTAGGGGTCAGGGATGGGAAGGGATCAGAGTTTGTGAAAGGGTCAGGGATGCAGAGAGGTGAGGGGTCAGAGGTGGTGAGGGGTAAGGGGTCAGAGATGGTGAGGGGTGAGGGGTCAGAGATGGTGAGGGGTGAGGGGTCAGAGATGGTGAGGGGTCAGAGATGGTGAGGGGTCAGGGATGGTGAGTCATCGGGATTGGTGAGGGTTTAGGGATGGTCAGATATGAGCGACCATGAGGGGTAGGGCAGGATGTGAGGGGTAGGTCAGGATGGTGAGGGCTGAGGGGTCAGGGATGGTGAGGAATTGAGGTGTGAGGGATCAGAGGGAGTGAGGGACCAGAAATGCTGAGGGGTCAGGGGTAAGGGATAGTGAGGGGTCAGTATTGGTGAGGTGTGAGGGGTTAGGTATGGTGATGGGTGAGGGTTCAAGGTTAGTGAGGGTTGAGAGATGGTGAGGTATCAGGGATGGTGAGAGGACACAGTTGCTGAGGGGTGAGGGGTCAGAAATGGTGAGGGGTCAGGATAGGTGAGGGATGGTGAGGGGATGAGGGATGGTGAGGGGGTGAGGGATGGTGAGGAGTCAGGGTGTGGAACTGGGGTAAACACAGTAAGAGTCTGACACCAGGTTTAAATCCAACCGATTGATTTGATAATAAACTCACAAGCTTTCGGGGTTTGTCCCTTGGTCAGGTGAATGGAGAGTTTGGCTCTCAGACAGAGCAGAGAACAGCACAGACAGTTTCCAGATTACTGATTCGAATGGGAGGCTTTACAACGAACCTGCTATTCAATTCTTAAAGATACAGACAGTGTGAGTGGAGAGAGGGTTAAGCCCCAGGTTAAAGAGATGTGGATTGTCTCCAGACAGCCCAGTAAGTGAGGGTTTATAAACCCAGGCAAGTCCTGGGGGTTACAGATAGAACACAGAACATTACAGAGCAGTACAGGCCCTTCGGCCCTCGATGTTGTGCTGACCAGTGGAACCAATCTAATGACCCTCGAACCTAAACTATTCCAATGTTATCCAGATGCCGATCCACTGACCATTTGAACATCCTTAATGTTGGCGAGTTCACAACTGCTGAAGGCAGGGCATTCCACACCCTTACTACCCTCTGGGTAAAGAACCCACCTCTGACATCCGTCCTATAACTACCACCCCTTAATTTAAAGCTGTGTCCCCTCGTGTTAGCCATCTCCATCCGAGGAAAAAGGCTCTCACTGTCCACCCTATTTAACCCTCTGATCATCTTGTATGCCTCAATTTGGTCACCTCTTAACCTACTTCACTCTAATGAAAATAACCTCAAGTCCCTCAGCCTTTCCTCATAAGACCTGCCCTCCATACCAGGCAACATCCCGGTAAACCTCCTCTGTACCCTCTCCAATATCTCCACATCTTTCTTATAATGTGGGGACCAGAACTGTACACAATACTCCAAGTGCGGCCGCACCAGAGTTATGGACAGTTGCAACATGAGCTCACTCCCCTTCCCCACCCAGAGAATGATCTGTCCTTACTCCCCTCCCCCACCCAGAGAATGATCTGACCTCACTCCCCTCCCCCACCCAGAGAATGATTTTGTTGTAATTTTAAAATCTCTGATCCTTTTTCGACCAGTTTGCTCACTCCAATGTTTTACCCCGGTTCCCTTATTTACAAGGTGGACAAAGGACAAACACAAGTAAATGTTCGACAAGTTTATTAATAATAACCAATTAATCCTTAAATTACCCCCATAAAACAGGAGAATACCCCAAAATCAGATATTATACCCTCAGAGATGGTTTGGTTAAACTGCAGGCTCGATTCTCTGAGTCTCTCTGGTTTGTTGTGTCGAAGGTGAGTCTCGATGGCAGCTTCTTCCTTCCTTCCCTCTCTGGTCAGTCTTCCAGATGGTCAACCTCCCTCATCCTCTCTTCCCTGCTGGTCTCTGAAATGTGTCCCTCTATTTCCCCTCCTGCCTGTTTGCCTTTCCAGAAACTTCTCTGGCTTCTGCTCAATGAGATCCTGGGGGACGGGGTTCCCATCCCCAGTGGGTTTCTTGATGTTTGCCTGACAGGACACCAGGGTCTGTCCCCCCACCCCCGGTGTCCATCTCCACGCTGCTGTTTCCATGTAACCTGTTATCAGATTAAACCCATTGCAGGAACTCCCGGTGACAGAAAGTCTGGCCCAGTCTGGGTTTCTAACAATCGGCCGGTGCATTTCAACGGGGTGCAATGATCTCCTGCTAAATATCAGTCAGGGGGCAATGTGCTTTGATAGGGGGCTGATGAGTCAGACACAGACAGGTTTATGATTTGTACGACTGGCCTGCCTGAGGTTTGACTGGGTTTGATTTTTAATACATCCAATTCTTTCATTTACAATATCCAATTTTATCAGCCATAAAACTAGGCCTTGTTTATGTAACACCCTCACCAACCCAGATCCTTCACCCCTCACCATCTCTGACACCTTAACTCACCAACCCTGACCCTCACCATCCCTGACCCTCACCATCCCTGACCCTTCACCATCCCTGACCCTCACCATCCCTGACCCCTCACCATCCCTGACCCTCACCAACCCTGACCCCTCACCATCCCGACCCCTCACCAACCAGATCCTTCACCCCTCACCATCTCTGACACCTTAAACCTCACCAACCCTGACCCCTCACCAACCCTCACCCCTCACCATCCCTGAACAGTCACTCCTCATCATCCTCGATCTTCTGACCCCTCATCATCTCTGACCCCTCACTCCTCACCAACCCTGACCCCTCACCCCTCATCATCGCTGACTCCTCACTATCCCTGACCCCTCATCCTTCAACATCCGTGACCCCTGACCCCTCGCTGTCTCTGACCGTCCCTGCCGCCTGACCCCTCAGCATCCCTGACCTCTTATCCCTCAGCATCCCTGAACTCTGACCATCCCTGACCCCTCACTATCCCTGACCTCTGACCATCCCTGACCCCTCACTACCCCTGACCTCTGACCATCCCTGACCCTTCTCCCCTCACCATCTCTGACTGCTCACTGTCCCTGACCCTTCACCCCTCACCAACATTGACCCCATATCCCTCACCATTGTTGACCATTCACCCCTCACCACCCCTGACCCGTCACCCCTCACTAATCCTGACCCCTCACCATCACTGACACCTCACCCCTCACGAACCCTTCCCCCTCACTCCTCAGCATCACTGACCCTTCACCCCGCACCAATCCTGACTCCTCACCCCTCACCACCCTGACCCCCACCTCTCATCACCCTGACCCCCACCCCTCACCATCCCTTATCCCTCACCCCTCACCATCTCTTATCCCTCATCCCTCACCATCCCTGACCCCTGACCCTCCACCATCCCTGACCCTCCACCATCCCTGATCTCTCACTATCCCTGACCCCTGACCCTTCAGCATTCCTAACCCCTCACCACCCACCAACCCTGACCCCACACCACTCATCATCCCTTACACCTCACTATCCCTGATCACTCACCATCCATCACCACTCACCCCTCACTATCCCTGACTCCTCGCAATCCCTGAACCCTGAACCCTGATGTGCCTACCATCCCTCACCCCTTACGCCTCACTTACCCTGACTCCTCACTGCTCACCAGCATATCTGACCCCTCACTATCCCTCACCCATCAGCATCCCTCACCCCTCACTCCTCACCATCCCTGTCCCTTCACCCCTCACTCCTCACCATCCCTGTCCCTTCACCCCTCACTCCTCACTATCCCTGTCCCTTCACCCCTCACTCCTCACTATCCCTGTCCCTTCACCCCTCACCCTCACTATCCGTCCTTCACCCCCACTCACTATCCCGTCCCTTCACCCCTCACTCCTCACTATCCCTGTCCCTTCACCCCTCACTCTCACTATCCCTGTCCCTTCACCCCTCACTCCTCACTATCCCTGTCCCTTCACCCCTCACTCCTCACTATCCCTGTCCCTTCACCCCTCACTCCTCACTATCCCTGTCCCTTCACCCCTCACTCCTCACTATCCCTGTCCCTTCACCCCTCACTCCTCACTATCCCTGTCCCTTCACCCCTCACCCCTCACTATCCCTGTCCCTTCACCCCTCACTCCTCACCAACCCTGCCCTCACCCCTCACCCCTCACTATCCCTGTCCCTTCACCCCTAACCAACCTGTCCTCTCATCCCTCACCACCCCGAACCTCTCACCATCACTGACCCCCGACTTGTCACCATTCCTCACCCCTCATTTCTCACCAACCCTGACCCCTCACCCTTCACCAACCCTGACCCCTCACCCTTCACCAACCCTGACCCCTCACCCTTCTCCATCTCTGACCTCTGACTCTTCATCATCCATGACTCTTCACTCCTCACCAACCCTGATCCTCACTCCTCACCAACCTGACATCACGTCCCTCACCATCCCTGATCCCTCACCCTGCCTGACTGCTCACTGTCCCTGACCCCTCACCCTGCACCAACCTGACTCCTCACCCCTCACAATCCCTGAACACTCACCCTCACCATCCCTCACCACCTACCACTTAGCAACGCTGACCCCTCACCATCCCGGACTCCTGTCCCCTCATCACCCCTGACCTCTCACCACTCTCCAGCTCTGTCCCCTCACCCTCCAATATCTCTGACCCCTCACCGTCCCTGACCTCTCATCCCTCAGCATCCTTGACCCCTCACCAACCCTGATCCTACACCAACCCTGACCCTTCACCCCTCACCAACCCATACCCTCACCAACCCTGACCCTTCACCCCTCATCATCCCCGAACCCTCATTCCTCACCATCCCTCACCCTCATCAACCCTGACACCTCACCATCCCTCACCACTCATCAACCCTGACACCTCACCATCCCTCACCCCTCATCAACCCTGACACATCACCATCCCTCACCCCTCATCAACCCTGACACCTCACCATCCCTCACCCCTCATCAACCCTGACACCTCACCATCCCTCACCCCTCATCAACCCTGACACCTCACCATCCCTCACCCCTCATCAACCCTGACACATCACCATCCCTCACCCTCATCAACCCTGACACCTCACCATCCCTCACCCCTCATCAACCCTGACACCTCACCATCCCTCACCCCTCATCAACCCTGACACCTCACCATCCCTCACTCCTCACCTTCTGTGAACCCTCATCCTGCACCATCTCTGACCTCTCAACCCTCACCCCTCACCATTCCTGACCCTCACCCCTCATCCCTCACCAACTCTGACACCTCTGACACCTTATTAGCCCTGACCCCTCATCATCTCTGACCCCTCACCCCTCACCAACCCTCACCCCTCACAACTCTGACACCTCACCATCCCTAACCCCTCATCATCTCTGATCCTTAGCCATCCCTCAGCCCTCACCAACTCTCACCCCTCACTTTCCCTCAATCCTCACTCAACAACACTCACCTTTCATCCCTCACAAACCTTGACCCCTCAATATCCCTGACTTCTCAATCCTCAATATTCCTGACCCCTCACCCCTCATAAAAACTGACCCCTCACCATTGTTGACTCCTCACCATCCATGATCCCTCACTCCTCACCACTCACCAACCCTGACCCCTCACCCCTCACCCCTCACTCTCCCTGACCATTGACCCTTCACTATCCCTGACCCCTGACCCTTCAGCATTCCTAACCCCTCACCACCCACCAACCCTGACCCCACACCACTCATCATCCCTCACACCTCACTATCCCTGATCACTCACCGTCCTTCACCACTCACCCCCTCACTATCCCTGTCCCTTCGCAATCCCCCATCCCTGACCCCTGACGTGCCTACCATCCCTCACCCCTTATGCCTCACTTATCCTGACTCTTCACTGCTCACCAGCATCTCTGACCCCTCACTATCCCTCACCCCTAACCATCCCTGACCTCTGATCCCTCACCATCTATGACTCCTCGTCCCTCACCATCCCAGACCATTCACTATCCCTGACCCCTGACCCATCACCATCTCTGACCCCATCATCCCTGATCCCTCACCATCACTAACCCCTCACTGCGAACCATTCCTGATCCTTCAACCCTCACCATCACTGAACACTGACCAACTCTGACCCTCATATCTCACCATCCCTGACCCTGCCACCCCTCACCCCTCACCATCCCTAATTCCTAACCATCCCTAACCCCTCACCCCACCCCTCACCATTCCTGATTCCTCACAGTCCCTGTCCCCTCACCCCTTACCATCCCTCACAACTCACTCCTCACCTTCTCTGACTCCTCACCCCTCACCATCCATGACCACTCACTGTCACTGACCCCTCACCCCTCACATCCCGGACATCTCACCATCCTTTACCGCTCACCACTCTCCAGCTCTGACCTCTCAGCCCTCACCATCCCTGACGCCTCACCCTCCCTGACCCCCCAACCCTCACCCCTCACCAACCCTGACCCCTCACCCCTCACCCCTCACCCCTCACCATCCCTCGTCCCTCACCTCGCAACCCTCACCATCCTGGGCTCCTGATCCTTCATCACCCCAGACCTCTCACCATCCCTGACCCCTCACCCCTCACCAACCCTGATCACTGACCCCTGACCCCTCACCATCCCTGACCCCTGACCCTCACCATTCTGACTCCTCACCCCTCACCCCTCACCCCTCACCATCCCTAACCCCTCACCCTCACCAATCCTGATCCCACCCGATCCCTCACCCCTCACCCCTCACCATCCCTGACCCCTCACCCCTCACCCCTCACCAATCCTGATCTGTCACCCTCACCCTCACTATCCTTGACCCCCACCCCTCTCCCCTCACCATCCCTGACCCTCCACCCTCACCCTCACCATCCTGATCCCTCACCCCTCACCATCCCTGACCCCTCACCTCTCACCAATCCTGACCCCTCACCCCTCACCATCCCTAACCCCTCACCAATCCTGATCCCTCACCCCTCACCCCTCACTATCCCTGACCCCTCACCAACACTGACCCGTCACCCCTCATACTTCACCCCTCACCCGTTACCAATCCTGACACCTCACCCCTCACCAATCCTGACCCCTCACCCCTCACCAACTCTGACCCTTCACCCCTCACCATTCCTGACCCCTCACCAACCCTGACCCCTCACCCTCACCATTCTTGGCCCCTCACCAATCCTGGCCTCTCACCCCTCACCCCTCACCAACCCTGACCCCTCACCATCTCTCACAGCGCAACTCTCACCAACGCTGACACCTCACCCCTCACCATCCCTGATCCTTGACCCCTCACCACCCCTGACTCTTGGCCCATCATGATCCCTGACGCTTCAACCCTCTCCATCCCTGAGCTCACATTTCCCACAATCCCTCACCCCTCACGAACCCTGACCCCTCACCATCCCTCACCCCTCACCCCTCACCAATCCCTCAGCCCTCACCATCTCTGACTCCTCACTCTTTCTGACCCCTCATTCCCCACCATTCCTGACCCCTCATCCCTCACCATCCCGAATTCCTCATCCCTCATCATCCCTGACTCCTGACCCCTCACCATTCCTGACCTCTCACCCTTCACCATCTCTGACCAATCAACCCTTACTGTCTCTCACCAACTGTGACCCCTCACCCCTCACTATCCCTGATAACTCACTATCCTGACCCCTCACTCCTCAGACTTTACTATCCCTAATACCTTACTATCCCTGTCCCCTCACCCCTCACTATCCCTGATAACTCACTATCCTGACCCCTCACTCCTCAGACTTTACTATCCCTGATACCTCACTATCCCTGACCCTCACCCCTCAGACTTTACTATCCCTGATACCTCACTGTCCCTGACCCCTCACCCCTCAGCCTTTACTATCCCTGATACCTCACTATCCCTGACCCCTCACCCCTCAGCCTTTACTATCCCTGATACCTCACTATCCCTGACCCTCACCCCTCAGCCTTTACTATCCACGACAGGTGGATTGGCCAGGCTAAATTCCCTTTAGTATCCCAAAATGTTTAATTGCCCTTTTGTGTCCCAAGATGTGTATGACAGGTCAATTGGCAATGTTAAATTGCCCCTGAGTATCACAACATGTGTAGGTTATTTGGACTGGTGATGCTAAACTGCTCCTCTGTCCCAAGAAGTTTACTTTAGATGGATTGGCGATACTAGGTTGCGCCTTAGCGTCCCAAAATGTGCAAGTTAGGTGGATTGGCTGCTAAACTGCCCCTGAATTTCCCAAGATGTGTAGATTAGGTGGATTGGCCATGCTAAATTCATCTTAGTGTGCCAAGATGTGCATGACAGGTGTGGAGGGCAGGCTAAATTAAGTGTCCCAAGATATGTACAAGATGTGGACTGGTCATGCTAAATTGTCCCTTTCTGTATGAAGATGTGTACATTAGATGGATTGCCCCTTAATGTCCAAAGACGTGTATGTTAGGGGTTTTGGACATGCTAAATCACCCACTGCATGTTCCAAGATGTATACAAGGTGTGTTTTGATCATGCTACATTGCCCTTTGGGTTTGAAGATGTTTAGGTTAGGTTGATTGTCCCTTAGTGTACCAGGACGTGTTGGTTAGGGGGAATTTGGGGAGCTAATTTGCTCTTTTGTGTCCCACAATATGGATTGGCCATGCTAAATTTCCTTAAATGTCCTAAGATTACATGAGAGATGGATTAACCATACTTAATTGCTGCTTCCTTCCCAAAATGTGTGCAAGATGTGGATTGAACAGGCTAAATTTCCTTTAGCACCCCAAGATGTGGATAAGAGGAGAGTTGGACATGTTAAAATCCCCTTAGTGTCCAATGATGTGTAGGTTAAGTGGATTGGCCACGCTAAATGCCCTTAGTGTCCAAAGATGTGTAGGTTGGTAAATTTGGGCATGTTAAATTGCCCCTTAGTGTCCCAAGATGTGTAGGATAGGTGGATTGGCCATGCCAAATTCCCCAAAATGTGCTAAGATGTGTGGCATGTGGCCATGCTAATGTTACCTTGTGTCCCAAGATGTGTATGAGAACTGGAATTAGGAGTGCCCCCCCTGTAAATTAGGAGTGTCGCCCCCCCTCCCCTGTCAATGAGGAGTGTCTCCCCCCCCCTGTCAATTAGGAGTGTCCCCACCCCCGTCAATTAGGAGTGTCCCTCCCCTGTCAATTAGGAGTGTCCCCCCCCCTGTCAATTAGGAGTGTCCCCCCCCCCGTCAATTAGGAGTGCCCCCCTGTCATTAGGAGTGTCCCCCTCTGTCAATTAGGAGTGTCCCCCCCCGTCAATTAGGAGTGTCCCCCTGTCAATTAGGAGTGTCCCCCACCTGTCAATAGGAGTGTCCCCCCCAGTCAATTAGGTGTGTCCCCCCCCCCGTCAATTAGGTGTGTCCCCCCCCTGTCAATTAGGAGTGTCTCCCCCTGTCAATTAGGAGTGCCCCCCCTGTCAATTAGGAGTGTCCCCCCGTCAATTAGGAGTGTCACCCCCTGTCAATTAGGAGTGTCCCCCTGTCAATTAGGAGTGTCCCCCCCGTCAATTAGGAGTGCCCCCCGTCAATTAGGAGTGTCCCCCCCCCTGTCAATTAGGAGTGTCCCCCCCCTGTCAATTAGGAGTGTCCCCCCTGTCAATTAGGAGTGTCCCCCTGTCAATTAGGAGTGTCCCCCTCCTGTCAATTAGGAGTGTCCCCCCCCTGTCAATTAGGAGTGTCCCCCCCCCCTGTCAATTAGGAGTGTCACCCCCTGTCAATTAGGAGTGTCCCCCCCTCCTGTCAATTAGGAGTGTACCCCCCCATCAATTAGGACTGTCCCCCCTCCTGTCAATTAGGAGTGTACCCCCATGTTAATTAGGAGTGTTGCCCCACTGTCAATTAGGAGTGTCCCTCCAATTTGGGACTCTTAGTGGCAATTTAACATGGCCAATCCATCTGTCTTACAAATTCGGGACACTAAGTGGCAATTTAACATGGCCAATCCATCTGCCTTACGCACTTGGGACACTAAGTGGCAATTCATCATGGCCAATCCATCTGTCTTACACATTTGGGACACTAAGTGGCAATTTATCATGGCCAATCCATCTGTCTTACACAATTGGGACACTAAGGGGCAATTGATCATTGCCAATCCATCTGTCTTAATCATTTGGGACACTAAAAGGCAATTTACCATGGCCAATCCATCTGTCTTATACATCTGGGGCAATAAGTGGCAATTTACCATGGCCAATCCATCTGCCTTACATATTTGGGAGTCTAAGGGGCAATTTATCATGGCCAATCCAGCTGTCTTACACATTTGGGACACTAAGAGGCAATTTATCATGGCCAATCCATCTGTCTTACACATTTGGGACATTCAGAGGGAATTTACATGGACATTCCATCTGTCTTACACATTTGGGACACTAAGGGGAATTTACCATGGCCAATCCATCTGTCTTACAACTTCGGGACACTAAGTGGCAATTTAAAATGGCCAATCCATCTGTCTTACACATTTGGGACACTAAGGGGAAATTTATCATGGCCAATCCATCTGTCTTACACATTTGGGACACTAAGGGGCAATTTATCATGGCCAATCCATCTGTCTTACACATTTGGGACACTAAGTGGCAATTTATCATGGCCAATCCATCTGTCTTACACATTTGGGACACTAAGGGGCAATTTATCATGGCCAATCCATCTGTCTTACACATTTGGGACACTAAGGGCAATTTATCATGGCCAATCCATCTGTCTTACACATTTGGGACATAAGTGGCAATTTATCATGCCAATCCATTGTCTTACACATTTGGACACTAAGGGGCAATTTATCATGGCCAATCCATCTGTCTTACACATTTGGGACACTAAGAGGCAATTTATCATGGCCAATCCATCTGTCTTACACATTTGGGACACTAAGGGGCAATTTACCATGGCCAATCCATCTGTCTTACACATTTGGGACACGAAAGGCAATTTATCATGGCCAATCCATCTGTCTTACACATTTGGGACAATAAGTGGCAATTTATCATGCCCAATCCAATTGTCTTACACATGTGGACACTAAGGGGTAATTTATCATGGCCAATCCATCTGTCTTACACATTTGGGACACTAAGGGGCAATTTATCATGGCCAATCCATCTGTCTTACACATTTGGGACACTAAAGGCAATTTATCATGGCCAATCCATCTGTCCTCCACATTTGGGACACGAAGGGGCAATTTATCATGGCCAATCCATCTGTCTTAAACATTTGGGACACTAAGGGGCAATTTATCATGGCCAATCCATCTGTCTTACACATTTGGGACACTAAGTGGCAATTTACCATGGCCAATCCATCTGTCTTACACATTTGGGACACTAAGTGGCAATTTACCATGGCCAATCCATCTGTCTTACACATTTGGGACACTAAGTGGCAATTTACCATGGCCAATCCATCTGTCTTACACATTTGGGACACTAAGGGCAATTTATCATGGCCAATCCATCTGTCTTACACATTTGGGACACTAAGGGGCAATTTACCATGGCCAATCCATCTGTCTTACACATTTGGGACACTAAGGGGCAATTTACCATGGCCAATCCATCTGTCTTACACATTTGGGACACTAAGGGGCAATTTACCATGGCCAATCCATCTGTCTTACACATTTGGGACACTAAGTGGCAATTTATCATGGCCATCCATCTGTCTTACACATTTGGGACACTAAGGGGCAATTTATCATGGCCAATCCATCTGTCTTACACATTTGGGACACTAAGGGGAAATTTATCATGGCCAATCCATCTGTCTTCGACATTTGGGACACTAAGGGTCAGATGTGAGTCCATCTGACTCACACATTTGGGACACTAAGGGGAAATTTATCATGGCCAATCCAACTGTCTTCCACATTTGGGACACTAAGGGGCAATTTATCATGGCCAATCCATCTGTCTTACACATTTGGGACACTAAGGGGCAATTTACCTTGGCCAATCCATCTGTCTTACACACTTGGGACACTAAGAGGCAATTTATCATGGCCAATCCATCTGTCTTAGACATTTGTTAAACTAAGAGGCAATTTATCATTGCCAATCCATCTGTCTTACACATTTGGGACACTAAGAGGCAATTTATCATTGCCAATCCATCTGTCTTACACAATTCGGACACTAACAGGCAAGAAATCGATGCCAATCCATCTGTCTTACACATTTGGGACACTAAGAGGCAATTTATCATGGCCAATCCATCTGTCTTACATATTGGGTCTCTCAGTGGCAATTTACCATGGCCAATCCATCTGTCTTACACATTTGGGACACTAAGTGGCAATTTACCATTGCCAATCCATCTGTCTTACACATTTGGGACTCTAAGGGGCAATTTATCATGGCCAATCCATCTGTCTTACACATTTGGGACACTAAGGGGCAATTTATCATTGCCAATCCATCTGTCTTAAACATTTGGGACACTAAAAGGCAATTTACCATGGGCAATCCATCTGACTTAAACATTTGGGACAATAAGGGCAATTTATCATGGCTAAACCATCTATATTACACATTGGGGCACTCAGTGGCAATTTACCATGGCCAATCCATCTGTCTTACACATTTGGGACACTAAGGGGCAATTTACCATGGCCAATCCATCTGTCTTACACATTTGGGACACTAAGGGGCAATTTATCATGGCCAATCCATCTGTCTTACACATTTGGGACACTAAGGGGCAATTTACCACGGCCAATCCATCTGTCTTACACATTTGGGACACTAAGGGGCAATTTATCATGGCCAATCCATCTGTCTTACACATTTGGGACACTAAGGGGCAATTTATCATGGCCAATCCATCTGTCTTACACATTTGGGACACTAAGGGGCAATTTATCATGGCCAATCCATCTGTCTTACACATTTGGGACACTAAGGGGCAATTTATCATTGCCAATCCATCTGTCTTACACATTTGGGACACTAAGGGGCAATTTATCATGGCCAATCCATCTGTCTTACACATTTGGGACACTAAGGGGCAATTTATCATGGCCAATCCATCTGTCTTACACATTTGGGACACTAAGGGGCAATTTATCATGGCCAATCCATCTGTCTTACACATTTGGGACACCAAGGGGCAATTTATCATTGCCAATCCATCTGTCTTACACATTTGGGACGCTAAGGGGAAATTTATCATTACCAATCCATCTGTCGTACACATTTGGGACACCAAGTGGCAATTTGCCACGGCCAATCCATCTGTCTTACACATTTCGGACACTCAGTGGCATTTTACCATGGCCAATCCATCTGTCTTACACATTTGGGACAGTAAGGGGCAATTTATCATGGCCAATCCATGCGTTTTACACATTTGGGACTCTAAGGGGCAATTTATCATGGCCAATCCATCTGTCTTACACATTTGGGATACTAAGTCGCAATTTACCATGGCCAATCCATCTATGTGACACATTTGGGACACTAAGGGGTAATTTATTATGGCCAATCCATCTGCCTTACACATTTGTGTTACTAAGGGGCAATTTATCATGGCCAATCCAACTGGGATTACACATTTGGGACACTAAGGGGCAATTTATCATGGCCAATCCATCTGTCTTACACATTTGGGACACTAAGTGGCAATTTATCATGGCCAATCCATCTGTCTTACACATTTGGGACACTAAGGGGCAATTTATCATGGCCAATCCATCTGTCTTACACATTTGGGACACTAAGGGGCAATTTATCATGGCCAATCCATCTGTCTTACACATTTGGGACTCTTAGAGGCAATTTACCACGGCCAATCCATCTGTCTTACACATTTGGACATGAAGGGGCAATTTATCATGGCCAATCCATCCGTCTTACACATTTGGGACTCTAAGTGGCAATTTATCATGGCCAATCCATCTGTCTTACACATTTGGGACACTAAGAGGCAATTTATCATGGGCAATACATCTGTCTTACACATTTGGAACACTATGTGGCAATTTACCATGGCCAATCCATCTGTCTTACACATTTCGGACACCAAGGGGCTATTTATCATGGCCAGTCCATCTGTCTTATACATTTAGGACACTAAGGGGCAATTTATCATTGCCAATCCATCTCTCTTACTCATTTGGGACACTAAGGGGCAATTTATCATGGCCAATCGATCCGTCTTACACATTTGGAACACTATGTGGCAATTTACCATGGCCAATCCATCTGTCTTACACCTTTGGGACACTAAAGGGCAATTTACCATTGCCAATCCATCTGTCCTACACCTTTGGGACACTAAGGGGCAATTTACCATGGCCAATCCATTTTTCTTTCACATTTGGGACACTAAGGGGCAATTTATCATGGCCAATCCATCTGGGATTACACATTTGGGACTCTTAGAGGCAATTTACCACGGCCAATCCATCTGTCTTACACATTTGGACACGAAGGGGCAATTTATCATGGCCAATACATCCGTCTTACACATTTGGGACACTAAGTGGCAATTTATCATGTCCAATCCAGCTGTCTTACACATTTGGGACACTAAGAGGCAATTTATCATGGGCAGTACATCTGTCTTACACATTTGGAACACTATGTGGCAATTTACCATGGCCAATCCATCTGTCTTACACATTTCGGACACCAAGGGGCTATTTATCATGGCCAGTCCATCTGTCTTATACATTTAGGACACTAAGGGGCAATTTATCATTGCCAATCCATCTCTCTTACTCATTTGGGACACTAAGGGGCAATTTATCATGGCCAATCGATCCGTCTTACACTTTTGGAACACTATGTGGCAATTTACCATGGCCAATCCATCTGTCTTACACATTTGGGACACTAAGGGGCAATTTACCATGGCCAATCCATCTGTCTTACACATTTGGGACACTAAGGGGCAATTTATCATGGCCAATCCATCTGTCTTACACATTTGGGATACTAAGTGGCAATTTACCATGGCCAATCCATCTGCCTTACACATTTGGGTTACTAAGGGGCAATTTATCATGGCCAATCCATCTGGGATTACACATTTGGGACACTTAGAGGCAATTTACCATGGCCAATCCATCTGTCTTACACATTTGGGACACTAAGGGGCAATTTACCATGGCCAATCCATCTGTCTTACACATTTGGACACTAAGGGGCAATTTATCATGGCCAATCCATCTGTCTTACACATTTGGGACACTAAGGGGCAATTTATCATGGCCAATCCATCTGTCTTACACATTTGGGACACTAAGGGGCAATTTATCATGGCCAATCCATCTGTCTTACACATTTGGGACACTAAGGGGCAATTTATCATGGCCAATCCATCTGTCTTACACATTTGGGACACTAAGGGGCAATTTATCATGGCCAATCCATCTGTCTTACACATTTGGGACACTAAGTGGCAATTTATCATGGCCAATCCATCTGTCTTACACATTTGGGACACTAAGGGGCAATTTATCATGGCCAATCCATCTGTCTTACACATTTGGGACACTAAGGGGCAATTTATCATGGCCAATCCATCTGTCTTACACATTTGGGACACTAAGGGGCAATTTATCATGGCCAATCCATCTGTCTTACACATTTGGGACACTAAGGGGAATTTACCATGGCCAATCCATCTGTCTTACACATTTGGGACACTAAGGGGCAATTTATCATGGCCAATCCATCTGTCTTACACATTTGGGACACTAAGGGGCAATTTATCATGGCCAATCCATCTGTCTTACATTTGGGACACTAGTGGCAATTTACCATGGCCAATCCATCTGTCTTACACATTTGGGACACTAAGGGGCAATTTATCATGGCCAATCCATCTGTCTTACACATTTGGGACACTAAGGGGCAATTTATCATGGCCAATCCATCTGTCTTACACATTTGGGACACTAAGGGGCAATTTATCATGGCCAATCCATCTGTCTTACACATTTGGGACACTAAGGGGCAATTTATCATGGCCAATCCATCTGTCTTACACATTTGGGACACTAAGGGGCAATTTATCATGGCCAATCCATCTGTCTTACACATTTGGGACACTAAGTGGCAATTTACCATGGCCAATCCATCTGTCTTACACATTTGGGACACTAAGTGGCAATTTATCATGGCCAATCCATCTGTCTTACACATTTGGGACTCGAAGGGGCAATTTACCATGGCCAATCCATCTGTCTTACACATTTGGGACACTAAGGGGCAATTTATCATGGCCAATCCATCTGTCTTACACATTTGGGTACTAAGTCGCAATTTATTATGGCCAATCCATCTGCCTTACACATTTGTGTTACTAAGGCGCAGTTTATCATGGCCAACCCATCTGGGATTACACATTTGGGACTCTTCGTGGCAATTTATCATGGCAAATCCGTCTGTCTTACACATTTGGGACACTAAGGGGCAATTTATCATGGCCAATCCATCTGTCTTACACATTTGGGACACTAAGGGGCAATTTATCATGGCCAATCCATCTGTCTTACACATTTGGGACACTAAGTGGCAATTTACCATGGCCAATCCATCTGCCTTACACATTTGGGACACTAAGGGGCAATTTATCATGTCCAAAACAACTGTCTTCTACATTTGGGACACTAAGGGGCAATTTATCATGGCCAATCCATCTGTCTTACACATTTGGGACACTAAGGGACAATTTATCAGTGCCAATCCATCTGTCTTACACATTTGGAACACTAAGGGTCAATTTATCATGAACACTCCATCTGTCGTACACGTGTGGGACACTAAGGGTCAATTTATCATGGCCACTCCATCTGTCTTACACATTTGGAACACTTAGTGGCAATTTATCATGGCCAATCCGTCTGTCTTACAAATTTGGGACTCTAAGGGGCAATTTATCATGGCCAATCCATCTGTCTTACACATTTGGGACACTAAGAGACAATTTATCATGGCCAATCCATCTGTCTTACACATTTGGGACACTAAGGGGCAATTTATTATGGCCAATCCATCTGCCTTACACATTTGTGTTACTAAGGGGCAATTTATCATGGCCAATCGACTGGGATTACACATTTGGGACTCTTAGTGGCAATTTACCATGGCCAATCCATCTGTCTTACACATTTGGGACACTAAGGGGCAATTTATCATGGCCAATCCATCTGTCTTACACATTTGGAAACTAAGGGGCAATTTATCATGGCCAATCCGTCTGTCTTACACATTTAGGACACTAGGAGGCAAATTATCATGGCCAATCCGTCTGTCTTACACATTTGGGACACTAAGGGGCAATTTATCATGGCGATCCATCTGTCTTACACGTTGGGACACTAAGGGGCAATTTATCATGGCCAATCCATCTGGGATACACATTCGGGACACTAAGGGGCAATTTATCATGGCCAATCCGTCTGTCTTAGACATTTGGGACACTAAATTGCAATTTATCATGGCCAATCCATCTGTCTTACACATTTGGGACACTAAGGGGCAATTTATCATGGCCAATCCATCTGTCTTACACATTTGGGACGCTAAGGGGCAATTTATCATGGCCAATCAATCTGTCTTACGCATTTGGACACTAAGGGGAAATTTGTCATGGCCAATCCATCTGTCTTACACATTTGGGACTCTAAGTGGCAATTTACCATGGCCAATCCATCTGTCTTTCACATTTTGGGCACTGAGGGGCAATTTATCATGGCCAATCCATCTCCCTTACACATTTGTGTTACTAAGGGGCCATTTAACATGGCCAATCTATCTGGGATTACACATTTGGTGCACTAAGTGGCAATTTATCATGGCCAATCCATCTGTCTTACACATTTGGGACACTGAGGGGCAATTTGTCATGGCCAATCCATCTGTCTTATACATTTGGGACACTAAGAGGCAATTTATCATGACCAATCCATCTGTCTTACACATTTGGGACTCTAAGGGACAATTTACCATGGCCAATCCATCTGTCTTACACCTTTGGGACACTAATGGGCAATTTACCATGGCCAATCCATCTGTCCTACACCTTTGCGACATTAAGGGGCAATTTACCATGGCCAATCCATCTGTCTTTCACATTTGGGACACTAAATGGCAATTTGCCATGGCCAATCCATCTGTCTTACACATTTCGGACACTCAGTGGCATTTTACCATGGCCAATCCATCTGTCTTACACATTTGGTACAGTAAGGGGCATTTTACCATGGCCAATCCATCTGTCTCACACATTTGGTACAGTAAGGGGCAATTTATCATGGCCAATCCATGCGTTTTACACATTTGGGACTCTAAGGGGCAATTTATCATGGCCACTCCATCTATCTTACACATTTGGGACACTAAGGGGCAATTTATCATGGCCAATCCATCTGTCTTACACATTTGGGACACTAAGGGGCAATTTATCATGGCCAATCCATCTGCCTTACACATTTGGGACACTAAGGGGCAATTTATCATGGCCACTCCATCTGTCTTACACATTTGGGACACTAAGGGGCAATTTATCATGGCCAATACATCAGTCTTAGACATTTAGTACACTGAGTGGCAATTTATCATGGACAATCCGTCTGTCTTACACATTTGGGACACTAAGGGGCAATTTATCATGTCCAATCCATCTGTCTTACACACGTGGGATGCTAAGGGGCAATTTACCATGGCCGAAATATCTGTCTTAGTCATTTGGGACACCAAGGGGCAATTTATCATTGCCAATCCATCTGTCTTACACATTTGGGAAGCTGAGTGGAAATTTATCATTACCAATCCAACTGTCGTACACATTTGGGACACCAAGTGGCAATTTACCATGGCCAATCCATCTGTCTTGCACATTTGGGGACTAAGTGGCAATTTACCATGGCCAATCCATCTGTCTTGCACATTTGGGTCACTAAGGGGCAATTTACCATGGCCAATCCAACTGTCTTACACATTTGCGAGAGTAAGGGGAAATTTATCAAGGCCAATCCATCTGTCTTACACCTTTGGAACAATAAGTGGCTTTTTATCATGGCCAATGCATATGTCTTACGCATTTGGGACTCTAAGGGGCAATTTATCATGGCCAATCCATCTGTCTTACACATTTCGGATACAAAGTCGCAATTTACCATGGCCAATCCATCTGTCTGACATATTTGGGACACTAAGGGGCAATTTGTTATGGCCAATCCATCTGCCTTACACATTTGTGTGACTAAGGGGCAATTTATCATGGCCAATCCATCTGGGATTACACATTTGGGACTCTTAGAGGCAATTTACCATGGGCAATCCATCTGTCTTACACATTTGGGACACTAAGGGGCAATTTATCATGTCCAATCCATCCGTCTTACCCATTTGGGACACTAAGTGGCAATTTATCATGTCCAATCCAGCTGTCTTACACATTTGGACACTAAGAGGCAATTTATCATGGGCAATACATCTGTCTTACACATTTGGAACACTATGTGGCAATTTACCATGGCCAATCCATCTGTCTTACACATTTCGGACACCAAGGGGCTATTTATCATGGCCAGTCCATCTGTCTTATACATT
This sequence comes from Sphyrna mokarran, assembly GCA_024679065.1. Taxonomy (NCBI): domain Eukaryota; kingdom Metazoa; phylum Chordata; class Chondrichthyes; order Carcharhiniformes; family Carcharhinidae; genus Sphyrna; species Sphyrna mokarran. The sequence continues at coordinate 2,083 of JAGIQG010000504.1, read as the reverse complement.
TAGGACACTAAGGGGCAATTTATCATTGCCAATCCATCTCTCTTACTCATTTGGGACACTAAGGGGCAATTTATCATGGCCAATCGATCCGTCTTACACATTTGGAACACTATGTGGCAATTTACCATGGCCAATCCATCTGTCTTACACCTTTGGGACACTAAAGGCAATTTACCATTGCCAATCCATCTGTCCTACACTTTGGGACACTAAGGGGCAATTTACCATGGCCAATCCATCTGTCTTACACATTTGGGACTCTAAGTGGCATTTTACCATGGCCAATCCATCTGTCTTACACATTTGGGATACAAAGTCGCAATTTACCATGGCCAATGCATCTGTCTGACACATTTGGGACACTAAGGGGCAATTTATTACGTCGAATCCATCTGCCTTACACATTTGTGTTACTAAGGGGAATTTATCATGGCCAATCCATCTGGGATTACACATTTGGGACTCTTAGAGGCAATTTACCATGGGCAATCCATCTGACTTACACATTTGGGACACTAAGGGGCAATTTACCACGCCCAATCCATCTGTCTTACACATTGGGACACTAAGGGGCAATTTATCATGGCCAATCCATCTGTCTTACACATTTGTGACACTAAGGGGAAATTTATCATGGCCAATCCGTCTGTCTTACACATTTAGGACACTAAGTGGCAATTTATCATGGCCAATCTGTCTGTCTTACACATTTGGGACACTAAGGGGCAATTTATCATGGCCAATCCATCTGTCTTACACGTTGGGACACTAAGGGGCAATTTTCATGGCCAATCCATCTGTCTTACACATTTGGGACACTAAGGGGCAATTTATCATGGCCAATCCATCTGTCTTACACATTTGGGACACTAAGGGGCAATTTATCATGGCCAATCCATCTGTCTTACACATTTGGGACACTGAGGGGCAATTTATCATCGCCAATCCATCTGTCTTTCACATTTGCGACACTAAGGGGCAATTTATCATGGCCAATCCATCTGTCTTACACATTTGGGACACTAAGGGGCAATTTATCATGGCCAATCCATCTGTCTTACACATTTGGGACACTAAGGGGCAATTTATCATGGCCAATCCATCTGTCTTACACATTTGGGACACTAAGGGGCAATTTATCATGGCCAATCCATCTGTCTTACACATTTGGGACACTAAGGGGCAATTTATCATGGCCAATCCATCTGTCTTACACATTTGGGACACTAAGGGGCAATTTACCATGGCCAATCCATCTGTCTTACACATTTGGGACACTAAGGGGCAATTTATCATGGCCAATCCATCTGTCTTACACATTTGGGACATAAGGGGCAATTTATCATGGCCAATCCATCTGTCTTACACATTTGGGACACTAAGGGGCAATTTATCATGGCCAATCCATCTGTCTTACACATTTGGGACACTAAGGGGCAATTTATCATGGCCAATCCATCTGTCTTACACATTTGGGACACTAAGGGGCAATATCATGGCCAATCCATCTGTCTTACACATTTGGGACACTAAGTGGCAATTTATCATGGCCAATCCATCTGTCTTACACATTTGGGACACTAAGGGGCAATTTATCATGGCCAATCCATCTGTCTTACACATTTGGGACACTAAGGGGCAATTTATCATGGCCAATCCATCTGTCTTACACATTTGGGACACTAAGGGGCAATTTATCATGGCCAATCCATCTGTCTTACACATTTGGAACACTATGTGGCAATTTACCATGGCCAATCCATCTGTCTTACACATTTGGGACACTAAGGGGCAATTTATCATGGCCAATCCATCTGTCTTACACATTTGGGACACTAAGGGGCAATTTATCATGGCCAATCCATCTGTCTTACACATTTGGGACACAAAGTGGCAATTTACCATGGCCAATCCATCTGCCTTACACATTTGTGTTACTAAGGGGCAATTTATCATGGCCAATCCATCTGGGATTACACATTTGGGACACTTAGAGGCAATTTACCATGGCCAATCCATCTGACTTACACATTTGGGACACTAAGGGGCAATTTATCATGGCCAATCCATCTGTCTTACACAT
>JAGIQG010000503.1:0-26708 GCA_024679065.1 Sphyrna mokarran | reverse complement strand
CTGCCCTCTGTTTGGGGCACTCTGTTTGCAGCCCTCTCTTTTCCTCACCCTGTTTTCCGACCTCTGTTTGCCGCCCTCTGTTTGCCGCCCTCTGTTTGGGACCCTCTGTTTGCCATCCACTGTTTGCCTCCCTCTGTTTGCCTCCCTCTTTTGGCCGCCCTCTATTTACTGCTCTCTGTTTGCCGCACGCTGCTTGGCGCCCTCTCTTTGGGGCACTCTGTTTGCCACCCTCTGTTTGCTGCCCTCTGTTTACTGCCCTCTGTTTGGAGACCTCTGTTTGCCGCTCTCCATTTGCCGCCCTCTGTTTGCGGCCCTAACTTTGCCGCCATCTGTTTGGCACTCTCTGATTGCCGCCCTCTGTTTGCCGCCCTCTGTTTGGGCCCTATGTTTGCCGCCCTCTTTTTGCCGCCTTCTCTTCACTGCCCTCTGTTTGGGGCCCTCCCTTTGCCGTCCTCTGTTTGCCTCCCTCTGTTTGCCTCCCTCTGTTGGCAGCCCTCTGTTTGCCGCTCTCTTTCTTCCGCCCTCTGCTTGGCGCCCTCTGTTTGGGGCACTCTGTTTGCCACTCTCCATTTGCCGCCTTCTGTTTGACGCCTTCTGTTTGGGGCCCTCTGTTTGCCGCCCACTGATTGCCACCCTCTGTTTGCTGCCCTCTGTTTGTCGCCCTCTCTTTGCCACCCTCTGTTTGCTGCCCTCTGTTTGCCGCTCTCTGTTTACCGCCCTCTGTTTGGAGCCCTCAGTTTTCAGCCCTCTGTTTGCCGAACTCTATTTGCCTCCCTCTGTTTGCAACCCTCTGTTTGGAGAACTCTGTTCGCCACCCTCTGTTTGCCGCCCTCTATTTGCCACCCCCTGTTTGCCGCTCTATGTTTGCCGCTCTCTGTTTGCCGCCCTCAGTTTGCTGCCCTCTGTTTGTCGCCTTCTGTTTGCAGCCCTCTGTTTGGCGGCCTCTGTTTGTCGCCTTCTGTTTGAGTCCCTCTGTTTGCTGCCCTCTCATTGCCGCCCTCTGTTTGCCGCCATCTCTTTGGCACCCTCTGATTTCCGCCCTCTGTTTGCCGAATTCTGTTTTCCGCCCTCTGTTTGCCGTCTTCTGTTTGGGCCCTATGTTTGCCGCCCTCTGTTTGCCGCCCTCTGTTCACTGCCCTCTGTTTGGGGCACTCTGTTTGGGGCCCGGTGTTTGCCGCCCCCTGTTTGCCGACCTCTCTTTGCCACCCTCTGATCGCCGCCCTCTGTTTGCCGTCCTCTGTTTGCCTCCCTCTGTTTGCCTCCCTCTGTTGGCCGCCCTCTGTTTGCCGCTGTCTGTTTGCCGCAAACTGCTTGGCGCCCTCTGTTTTGGGCATTCTGTTTACCGCCCTCTGTTTGGAGACCTCAGTTTGCCGCTCTCCATTTGCCGCCCTCTGTTTGCCGCCCTTTTTTTTCCTCCGTCTGTTTGGGGCCCTCTGTTTGCCGCCCTCTGTTTGCAGCCCACTGTTTGGGCCCCTCTGTTTACCGCTCTCTGTTTGCTGCCCTCTGTTTGCCTCCCTCTGTTTGCCGCCATCTGTTTGGCGCTAACTGATTGCCGCCCTCTGTTTGCCGCCATCTGTTTGGGGCCCTCTGTTTGCCGAATTCTGTTTGCCGCCTTCTGTTTCGGGCCCTCTGTTTGGGGCCCTGTGTTTGCCGCCCCCTGTTTGCCGCCCCCTGTTTGCCGCCCTCTGTTCAACGCCATCTGTTTGGGGCCCTCTTTTTGCCGTCCTCTGTTTGCCTCCTCTGTTGGCCGCACTCTGTTTGCCGGGATCCGTAAACCACCCTCTGTTTGCGGCCCTCTGTTTGGGCCCCTCTGTTTGACGCCCTCTCTTTGCCGCCCTCTGTTTGGGGCCCTCTGTTTGCCGCCATCTGTTTGCAGCCCTCTGTTTGCCGCCCTCTGTTTGCTGCCCTCTGTTTGCCACCATCTGTTTGGGGCTCTCTGTTTGGGGGCCTCTATTTGCTGCCCTCTTTTTGCTGCCCTCTATTTGCCAACCTCTGTTTGCCACTCTCTGTTTGCCGCCCTCTGCTTGCCGCCCTCTGTTTTCCACCTTCTGTTTGGGTCACTCTGTTTGCCACCCTCTGTTTGCCACATTCTGTTTCCCGCCCTCTTTTTGCCGCCCTCTCTTTGCCTCCCTCTGTTTGCACCCTCTGTTTACTTCCCTCTGTTTGGGGCCAACTGTTTGGGGCCCTCTTTTTGCCGCCCTCTGTTTTCTCCCCTATGTTTGGGCCCACTGTTTGGGGCCCTCTGTTTGCCGCCCTCTGTTTGGGGCCATCTGTTTGCTGCACTCTGTTTGCAGCTCACTGTTTGCCGCCCTGTGTTTGCCTCCGTCTTTTGGCCGCCCTCTGTTTGGGGCCCACTGTTTGCCGTCCTCTGTTTAAGGCCCTCTGTTTAAGGCCCTCTGTTTGCCGCCCGCTGTTGGCCACCCTCTGTTTGGGGCCCTCTGTTTGCTGCCCTTTGTTTGCCGGCCTCTGTTTGCAGCCCTCTTTTTGGTGCCCTCCGTTTGCCGCCCTCTGTTTGGGGCCCTCTGTTTGGGGCCTGCTGTTTGCCGCCTTCTGCTTAGGGCCCTCTGTTTGGGGCCATCTGTTTGCGGCACTCTGTTTGCCTCCTCCTGTATGCCGCCCGCAGTTTGTGGACCTCTGTTTGCCGTCCTGTGTTTGCTGCCCTCTGTTTGGGGCCCTCTGTTTGCCACCCTCTGTTCGCCGCCATCTGTTTGGGGCCCTCTGTTTGCCGCACTCTGTTTGCCGCACTCTGTTTGCTGCCCTCTGTTTGCCGCCCTCAGTTTTGCGCCCTATGTTTGCTTCCTTCTGTTTGCCGCCCTCTGTTTGGGGCACTCTGTTTGCCGTCCTCTGTTTGCTGCCCTCTGTTTGGGGCACTCTGTTTGCCGCCCTCAGTTTGCCGCCCTGTGTTTGCCTCCTTCTGTTTGCCGCCCTCTGTTTGGGCCCTCTGTTTGCCGCCTTGTGTTAGGAGCCCTCTGTTTAGGGCACTCTGTTTGCCGTCCTCTGTTTGTCGCCTTCTGTATGCCGCCCTCTCTTTGCCACCCTTTGTTTGCAGCCGTCTGTTTCCCGCGCTCTGTTTGCCACCCTCTGTTTGCTGCCCTCTGTTTGGGGCCTTGGATTGCCGCCCTCTGTTTGCCGCCCTCTGTTTGGGCCAACTGTTTGTAGCCCTCTGTTTGCTGCCCTCTGTTTGTCGCCCTCTGTTTGCCGCAATCTGTTTGCCGCCCTTTGCTTGCCGCCCTCTGTTTACTGCTCCTCTGTTTGGGGCCCTCTGTTTGGGAGCCTCTGTTTGCCGCCCACTGTTTGCATCCCTCTGTTTGCCACCCTCTGTTTGCCACCTTCTGTTTGGGGCCCTCTGTTTGCCGCCTTCTGTTTGCTGCCCTCTGTTTGCCACCCTCTCTTTTCCACCCTCTGTTTGCTGCCCTCTGTTTATTGCCCTCTGCTTGGGGCGCTCTGTTTGGGACCCTCTGTTTGCCGCTCTCTGTTTGGGGCCCTCTGTTTGCCGCCTTGTGTTAGGGGCCCTCTGTTTAGGGCACTCTGTTTGCCGTCCTCTGTTTGTCGCCTTCTGTATACCGCCCTCTCTTTGCCACCCTCTGTTTGCAGCCGTCTGCTTCCCGTGCTCTGTTTGCCGCCCTCTGTTTGCTGCCCTCTGTTTGGGGCCTTGGATTGCTGCCCTCTGTTTGCCGCCCTCTGTTTGGGCCAACTGTTTGCAGCCCTCTGTTTGCTGCCCTCTGTTTGTCGCCCTCTGTTTGCCGCAATCTGTTTGCCGCCCTTTGCTTGCCGCCCTCTGTTTACTGATCCTTTGTTTGGGGCCCTCTGTTTGGGAGCCTCTGTTTGCTGCCCACTGTTTGCATCCCTCTGTTTGCCACCCTCTGTTTGCCACCTTCTGTTTGGAGCCCTCTGTTTGCCGCCTTCTGTTTGCTGCCCTCTGTTTGCCACCCTCTGTTTTTCCACACTCTGTTTCCCGCCCTCTGTTTGGGGCCCTCTGTTTGGGGCCCTCTGTTTGCCGTCCTTTGTTTGGGGCCCTCTGTTTGCCGCCCTCTGTTTGCCACCCTCTCTTTTCCACCCTCTGTTTGCTGCCCTCTGTTTACTGCCCTCTGCTTGGGGCGCTCTGTTTGGGACCCTCTGTTTGCTGCCCTCTGTTTTGGGGCACTCTGTTTGACGCCTTCTGTTTGCCGCCCTCTGTTTGCCGCCCTATGTTTGCTTCCATCTGTTTGCCACCCTCTGATTGGGGCCCTCTGTTTTCCACCCTCTGTTTGCCGTCCTCTTTTTGCTCCCTCTGTTTTCCTCCCTCTGTTTGCCGCACTCTGTTTGGGGCCCTCTGTTTGACGCCCTCTGTTCGCCGCCCTCTGATTGCCGCCCTCTTTTTGCTGCCCTCTGTTTGGGGCCCTCAGTTTATCTCCCTCTGTTTGCCGCCCTCTGTTTTCCGCCCTCTGTTTACGACCCTCTGTTTGGGGCCCTCTGCATGCCGCCCTGGGTTTGCGGCCTTTTTTTTGTGTCCGTCTGTTTCCCGCTCTCTGATGGCCGCCCTCTGTTTGCCGCTCTGTGTTTGCCGCCTTCTGTTTGGGGCCCTCTGTTTGCCGCCCTCTGTTTGCTGCCCTCTGTTTGCCGTCCTCTGTTTTCCGCCCTCTCTTTGTCGACCTCTGTTTGCGGCCTTCTGTTTGCAGCCCTCTGTTTGCCACGGTCTGTTTGCCGCCCTCTGTTAGTTACCCTCTTTTTGGGGCCTTTGTTTGCCGCCCTCTGTTTGCTGCCCTCTGTTTGCCTCCCTCTGTTTGCCACCCTCAGTTTGCCGCTCTCTTTTTGCCGCACTCTGTTTGCCGCCCGCGGTTTGCTGCCTTCTGTTTAGGGCACTCTGTTTGCTGCCCTCCGTTTGCCGCCCTCTGTTTGCCGCACTCTGTTTGCCGCCCGCGGTTTGCTGCCTTCTGTTTAGGGCACTCTGTTTGCTGCCCTCCGTTTGCCACCCTCTGTTTGCCGCACTCTGTTTGCCGCCCACTGTTTGCTGCCTTCTGTTTGCCGCCCTCTGTTTGCCGCCCTATGTTTGCCTCCTCTTTTTTGGCGCCGTCTGTTTGCTGAGCTCTGATTTGGGCTCTCTGTTTGCGCCCTCTGTTTGCCGCCCTCTTTGCGACCCTCTGTTTTCTGCCTTCTGTTTGCGTCCTCTGTTTGCCGCCCTCAGTTTGTAGCCCTCTGTTTGCCGCCTTTTGTTTGGGGCCCTCTGTTTGACGCTCTCTTTTGGGGCATCTGTTTGCCGCCCTGTGTTTGCCGCCCTCTTTTTTCCCCCTCAGTTTGCCGCCTTCTGTTTGCCGCCCTATCTTTGCCTCCCTCTGTTTGCCACCTTCTGTTTGCCGCCCTCTTTTTTGGGCCCTCTGTTTGCTGTTGTCTGTTTGCCGCCCTCTGTTTACTGCCCTCTGTTTGGGGCCCTCTCTGTTTGGCGACCTCTGTTTGCCGCCCTCTGTTTGCCGCCGTCTGTTTGCCACCCTATGTTTGCCTCCGTCTCTTTGGCGCCGTCTGTTTCTCACCTCTGATTGGAGTACACTGTTTGCAGCCCTCTGTTTTCCGCCCTCTGTTTGTGGCCTCTGTTTGGGGCCCTCTGTTTGCCTCCCTCTGTTTGCATCCCTCGGTTTGCTGTGCTCTGTTTGCCGCCCTCAGTTTGTTGCCCTCTGTTTGCTGCCTTCTGTTTGGGGCCCTCTGTTTGCCATCCTCTGTTTGCCGCGCTCTGTTTGCCGCCCTCTGTTTGACACCTTCTGTTTCCCTCCCTCTGTTCACCGCCCTCTGTTTGCCGCCCTCAGTTTGCTGATCTCTGTTTGCTGCACTCTGTTTGCCGCCCGCTGTTTGCCGCCCTCTGTTTGGGAACCTCTGTTTGCCGCCCTCTATTTGTGGCCTTTGTTTGGGTCCCTCTGTTTGACGCCCTCTGCTTGCCACCCTCTGTTTGCATCCCTCGGTTTGCTGTGCTCTGTTTGCCGCCCTCAGTTTGTTGCCCTCTGTTTGCCGCTCTCTGTTTGCCGCCCTCTGATTGACACCTCCTGTTTCCCTCCCTCTGTTCACCGCCCTCTCTTTGCCGCCCTCCGTTTGCCGATCTCTGTTTGCCGCACTCTGTTTGCCGCCCGCTGTTTGCCGCCCTCTGTTTGCTGCCTCTGTTTGCCGCCCTCTGTTTTGTGAACCTCTGTTTGCCGCCCTCTGATTGCCGCTTTCTGTTTGGGGCCCTCTGTTTGCCGCCCTCTGTTTGCCGCCCTCTGTTTACTGCCCTCTGTTTGACGCCCTCTGTTTGGTGCCCTCTGTTTGGGCCCCTCTGTTTGCCCCCCATCTGTATGCCGCCCTCACTTTGGGTCCCTCTGTTTGCCACCCACCGTTTGCCGCTCTCAGTTTCCCGCCCACTATTTGCCGCCGTACGTTTCCCTCCTTCTGTTTCCCTCCTTCTGTTTGCCGTCCTTAGTTTGGGGCCCTCTGTTTGCCGCCGTACGTTTGCCTCCTTCTGTTTGCCGCCCTCTATTTCGGCCTTCACTTTGCCGTCCTCTGTTTCCTGCCCTCTGTTTCGGGCACTCTGTTTGACGCCCTCTGTTTGCCGCCCTATGTTTGCTGCCCTCTGTTTGCCGCCCTCTTTTTTGGGCCATCTGTTTGCCATACTCTGTTTGCCACCTTCTGTTTGCCGCCCTCTTTTTTGGGCCCTCTGTTTGCTGTTGTCTGTTTGCCGCCCTCTGTTTACTGCCCTCTGTTTGGGGCCCTCTGTTTGGGGCCCTCTGTTTGGCGCCCTCTGTTTGCGCCCTCTGTTTGCCGCCTCTGTTTGCCACCTATGTTTGCCTCGTCTCTTGGCGCCGTCTGTTTTCCTCTGATTGGAGTACACGTTTGCAGCCCTCTGTTTTCCGCCCTCTGTTTGTGGCCTCTGTTTGGGGCCCTCTGTTATCCGCCCTCGATTTGCTGCCCTCTGTTTGCCCTCTGTTTGTCGCCTTCTGTGTGGACCTCCGTTTACCGCCCTCTGTTTACGGCCCTCTGTTTGCGCCCACTGATTGCCGCCTTCTGTTTGGGGCCCTCTGATTGCCGCCCTCTGTTTGCTGACCTCTGTTTGGGGCCCTATGTTTGCCTCCCTCTGTTTGCCGCCCTCTGTTTGGGACCCTATGTTTTCCGCCATCTGTTTGCCGCCCTCTGTTTGCCGCCCTCTGTTTGCTGTCCTCTTTGTGCCTCCCTCTGTTTTCCACCCTCTGTTTGCGGCCTCCTGTTTGGGGCCTACTTTTTGCCGCCCTCTGTTTGCCTCCCTCAGTTTGCTGCCCTCTGTTTGCCACCCTCTGCTGGCCGCCCTCTGTTTGGGGCACTCTGTTTGCAGCCCTCTGCTGGCCGCCCTCTGTTTGGAGCTCTCTGTTTGCTGCCCTCTCTTTGCCTCCCTCTGTTTGCCTCACTCAGTTTGCCGCCCTCTGATTGTCGCCCTCTGTTTGCCGCCCACTGTTTGCCGCCCTCTGTTTGCCTTGCGTTGTGCGCCGCACTCTGTTTGCCGCCCTCTGTTTGGGGCCCTCGGTTTCCCTCCCTCTGTTTGCATCCCTCGGTTTGCTGTGTTCTGTTTGCCGCCCTCAGTTTGTTGCCCTCTGTTTGCTGCCTTCTGTTTGGGGCCCTCTGTTTGCCATCCTCTGTTTGCCGCGCTCTGTTTGCCGCCCTCTGTTTGACACCTTCTGTTTCCCTCCCTCTGTTCACCGCCCTCTGTTTGCCACCCTCAGTTTGCCGATCTCTCTTTGCCGCACTGTGTTTGCCGCCCGCTGTTTGCCGCCCTCTGTTTGGGAACCTCTGTTTGCCGCCCTCTATTTGTGGCCTTTGTTTGGGTCCCTCTGTTTGACGCCCTCTGCTTGCCACCCTCTGTTTGCTGCACTCTGTTTGGGGCCATCTGTTTGACGCCCTCTGTTTGGGACCCTCTTTTTGGGGCCCTCTGTTTGCCGCCCTCTGTTTCCCACCTGCTGTTTGCCGCCCTATCTTTGCCTACCTCTGTTTGGTGCCGTATGTTTGCTGACCTCTGATTGGGGCACTCTGTTTGCCGCCCTCTTTTTGCCGCCCTCTGTTTGCCGCCCACTGTTTTCTGCCCTCTGTTTGCCGCCCTCTGTTTGCCGCCCTCTGTTTGGGGCACTCTGTTTGCTGCCTCTGTTTGCCGCCCTCTGTTTGGGACCCTCTGTTTGCCGCCCTCTGTTTGCCGCCCACTGTTTTCTGCCCTCTTTTTGGGTCCCTCTGTTTCCCTCCCTCTGTTTGCCGCTCTCTGTTTGCCGCCCTCTGTTTGCCTCCTTCTGTTTGATTCCCTCTGTTTGCCCCACTCCGTTTGCCATCCTCTGTTTGCCGCACTCTGCTTGCTGCCAGCTGTTTGCCGCCTTCTGTTTGGGGCATCTGTTTGCCGCCCTCTGTTTGCCGCCCTCTTTTTTCCCCCTCGGTTTGCCGCCTTCTGTTTGCCGCCCTATGTTTGCCTCCCTCTGTTTGCCACCTTCTGTTTGCCGCCCTCTGTTTGGGGCCCTCTGTTTGCTGTTGTCTGTTTGCCGCCCTCTGTTTACTGCCCTCTGTTTGGGGCCCTCTGTTTGGGGCCCTCTGTTTCCGACCTCTGTTTGCCGCCCTCTGTTTGCCGCCTTCTGTTTGCCGCCCTATGTTTGCCTCCGTCTGCTGGCGCCGTCTGTTTCTGACCTCTGATTGGAGTACTCTGTTTGCCGCCCTCTGTTTGCCTCCCTCTGTTTGCCACCCTCTGTTTGCCGCCCTTTGTTTGCCGCCTTCTTTTTGGGGTCCTCTGTTTGCCACCCTCAGATTGCCGCTCTCTTTTTGCCGGACTCTGTTTGCCGCCCGCGGTTTGCTGCCTTCTGTTTAGGACACTCTGTTTGCCGCCTTCCATTTGCCACCCTCTGTTTGCCGCACTCTGTTTGCCGCCCGCTGTTTGCCGCCTTCTGTTTGCCGCCCTATCTTTGCCTACCTCTGTTTGGCGCCGTCTGTTTGCTGACCTCTGATTGGGTCTCTCTGTTTGCCGCCTTCTGTTTGCCGCCCTCTGTTTGGGGCCCTCTGTTTGCCGTCTTGGTTTGCGCCCTTTCTTGCCGCCCTCTGTTTGCCGTCCTATGATTTGGGCACTCTGTTTGCCTCCCTCTGTTTGCCGCCCTCTGTTTTGGGCACTCTGTTTGCTGCCCTCTGTTTGGAGACCTCTGTTTGCAGCCCTCTGTTTGGGGCCATCTGTTTGCCATCCTCTGTTTGCCGCCCTCTGTTTGCCACCCTCTATTTCCCTCCCTCTGTTTGCCGCCCGCTGTTTTCCGCCTTCTGTTTGGGGCCCTCTGTTTGCCGCCCTGTGTTTGCCGCCCTCTGTTTGCTGCCCTCTCTTTGACACCCACTGTTTGGGTACCTCTGTTTGCCGCCCTCCTTTTTCCCCCTCTGTTTGCCGCCCGCTCTTTTCCGCCTTCTGCTTGCCGCCCTATGTTTGCCTACCTCTGTTTGGCACTGTCTGTTTGCTGACCTCTGATTGGGCCACTCTGTTTGCCACCCTCTGTTTGCCGCCCTCTGCTTGCCACCCTCTGGTTTCTGCCCTCTGTTAGTGACCTCTGTTTACCGCCCTCCGTTTGCCGCCCTCTGTTTGCCGCACTCTGTTTGTCTTCAGCTGTTTGCCGCCTTCTGCTTGGGGACCTCTGTTTGCCGCCTTCTGTTTGCCGCCCTCTGTTTTCCGCCCTCTGTTTGCTGCCCTCTGTTTGACGCCCTCTGTTTGGGGCACTCTGTTTGCCGCCCTCTGTTTGCCGCCCTCTATTTGCCGCCCTCTGCTTGGGGCACAGTGTTTGCCGCTCTCTGTTTGCCGCCCTCTGTTTGCCGCCCTCTATTTGCCACCCTCTGTTTGCCCCACTCTGTTTGCGGCCCTCTGTTTGTCGCCTTCTGTTTGCCGCCCTCTGTTTGCCGCCCTCTGTTTGCCGCTCTGCTTGGGCACAGTGTTTGCCGCTCTCTGTTTGCCGCCCTCTGTATGTCGCCCTCTATTTGCACCCTCTGTTTGCCCCACTCTTTTGCGGCCCTCTATTTGTCGCCTTCTGTTTGCCGCGTTCTGCTTGCCGGCCTCTGTTTGCCGCCTTCTGTTTGAGGCCCTCTGTTATCTGCCTCTGTTTGCTGCCCTCTGTTTGCCACCTTCTGTTTGCCACCCTCTTTTTTCCCCCTCTGTTTGCCGCCCTCTGTTTGCCACCCTGTTTTCAGCCCTCTGTTTGGGGCCCTCTGTTTACCGCACTCCGTTTGCCACCCTCTCTTTGCCGCACTCTGTTTGTCTTCCGCTGTTTGCCGCCTTCTGTTTGGGGACCTCTGTTTGCCGCCCTCTGTTTGCTGCCCTGTGTTTGTGCCCTCTGTTTGCTGCCCTCTATTTGGGGCCCTCTGTTTGGTGCCCTCTGTTTGCTGCCCTCTGTTTGCCGCCCTCTGTTTACTGCCGTCTTTTTGGTGCCCTCTGTTTGCCGCCCTCTGTTTGCCGCCCTCTGTTTGCCGCCCTCTGTTTGCCGCCCTCTGTTTGCCGCCCTCTGTTTGCCGCCCTCTGTTTGGGTTCCTCTGTTTGCCTCCCTCTGTTTGCCGCACTCTGTTTGCCTCCCTCTGTTTGCCGCCTTCGGTTTGGTGCTCTCTGTTTGCCGCCCTCTGTTTGCTGCCCTCTGTTTGCCCACCTCTGTTTGCCGCCCTCTGTTTGCCGCCCTCTGTTTTCTGCCCTCTGCTTGGGTCCTCCTGTTTGCCGCCCTCTGTTTGCCGCTCTCTGATTCCCGCCCTCTGTTTGCCACCCTCTGTTTACTGCCCTCTGTTTAGGGCACTCTTTTTGCCACCCTCTGTTTGCCGCCAAATGTTTGCCTCCTTCTGTTTGCCGCCGTCTGTTTGGGGCCCTCTGTTTGCCGTCCTCTATTTGCTGCACTCTGTTTGGGGCACTCTGTTGGGTGCCCTCTGTTTGCCGCACTCTGTTTGCCGCCCTCTGTTTTCCGCCCACTGTTTGCTGCTCTCTGTTTTGGGCCCTCAGTTTGCCGAGCTCTGTTTGCTGCCCTATGTCTGCCTCTGTCTGTTTGGCGCGGTCTGTTTGGTGACCTCAGTTTGGGGCACCCTGTTTGCCGCCCAGTGTTTGCTGCTTTCTGTTTGCCGCCCTCTGTTTTCCGCTATCTGTTTGATGCCCTCTGTTTGCTGCCCTCTGCTTGCCGCCTGCTGTTTGCCACCAACTGTTTGGGGCCTTCTGTTTGCCGCCCTCTGTTTGCTGGCCTCTGTTTGCATCCCTCTGTTTGTTGCGCTCTGTTTGCCGCCCTCTGTTTACTGCCCTCTGTTTGGGGCCCTCTGTTTGGGGCACTCTGTTTGCCGCCCTCTGTTTGCTGCCCAGTGTTTGCCGCCCTCTCTTTCAGCCCTCTGTTTGCTGCGCTCTGTTTGCCGCACTCTGTTTGCTGCGCTCTGTTTGCCGCCCTCTGTTTACTGCCCTCTGTTTGGGCCCTCTGTTTTTGCGCTCTCTGTTTGGGGCACTCTGTTTGCCGCCCTCTGTTTGCCGCCCCTCTTCACCCTCTGTTTCTGCCCTCTGTTTCGGGCCTTTGTTTGCCGCCCTCTGTTTGCCGCCCTCTGTTTGGGCCATCTGTTTGCGTCCCTCTGTTAGCCGCCCTCTGTTTGCCGCCCTCTGTTTTCCCCTTCTGTTGGCCCCTCTGTTTGCAACACTCTGTTTACCACCCTCTGTTTGCCGCCCTCTGTTTGCCCTCGTCCGCCGCGCCCTCTGTTACTGCACTCTGTTTGGGGACCCTCTGTTTGCTGCCCTCTGTTTGCCGCCCTCTGTTTGCCGGCCTCTGTTTGCCACACTCTGTTCGCAGCCTTATGTTTGCAACATTCTGTTTGCCGCCCTCTGTTTGGGGTCCTCTGTTTGCCATCCCCTGTTTCCCGCCCTCTGTTTGCCACCCTCTGTTTGTCGCCCTGTGTTTGCCGCCCTCTGTTTGCTCCCCTCTGTTTGCCACCCTCTGTTTGTCGCCCTCTGTTTGGGGCCCTCTGTTTGCCGCCCTCTGTTTGCTGCCCTCGGTTTGCCACCCTCTGTGTGTCGCCCTCTTTTTGGGGACCTCTGTTTGCCGCCCTCTGTTTGCCGCCCTCTCTTTGCGCCCCTGTTTGCCGCCCTCTGTTTACAGGCCTCTGTTTGCAGCCCTCTGTTTCTGCCCCTCTGTTTGCCACCCTCTGTTTGCCGCACTCTGTTTGCCGCCCTCTGTTTGCCGCCCTCTGTTTGTGGCCCGCTGTTTGCTGTCCTCTGTTTGCTGCCCTCTGTTTGGGCCCTCTGTTTGCCAACCTCTGTTCGCCGCCCTCTGTTTGGGGCCCTTTGTTTGCCGCCCTCTCTTTGCCAGCCTCTGTTTGCTGTCCTATGTTTGCCTCCTTCTGTTTGCCGCCCTCTGTTTGCCGCCCTCTGTTTGTCGCACTCTGTTTGGGGCCCTGTGTTTGGGGCCTTGTGCTTGGGGCCCTGTGTTTGGGGCCCTCTGTTTGCCCCCCTCTGTTTGCCGCCCTCTGTTTGTCGCACTCTGTTTGGGTCTTTGGGGCACTCTATTTGGGGCCCTCTGTTTAGGGCCCTCTGTTTGCCGTCCTGTCGTGCCGCCCTCTCTTTGCTGCCCTCTGTTTGCCGTCCTCTGTTTACTGCCCTCTGTTTGGGGCCCACTGTTTGGGGCCCTCTGTTTGATGCCCTCGGTTTGGGGCTCTCTGTTTGCTGCCCTCTGTTTGCCGCCCGCTGTTTGCTGCCCTATGTTTGCCTCCGTCTGTTTGCCGTCCTCTGTTTGGGGCCCTCTGAAAGCCGTTGTCTGTTTGCTGCCCTCTGTTCGGGGCCCTATGTTTGCCGGCCTCTGATTGAGGCCCTCTGTTTGCCGCCCTCTGTTTGCCGTCCTCGGTTTGCCACCCTATGTTTCCCTCCTTGTGTTTGCCGCCCTCTGTTTGGGGCCCTCTGTTTGCCATCCTCTGTTTGCCGCCCTCTGTTTGCTGCCCTCTGTTTGCCGTCCTCTGTTTGCTGCCCTCTGTTTGCCGCCCTCCATTTGCCGCACTCTGTTTACTGCCCTCTGTTTGGGTCCCTCTGTTTGCCGCCCTCAGTTTGTCTCCCTCTGTTTGCCCCCCTCTGTTTGCCGCCCACTGCTTGCCGTCGTCTGTTTGCCGCCCTCTGTTTGGGGCCCTCTGTTTGCCGCCCTCTATTTGGGGCCCTCCTTTTGGGGCCCTCTGTTGCCGCCGTCTGTTTGCCGCCCTCTCTTTGCTGCCGTCTGTTTGCCACCCTCTGTTTACTGACCTCTGTTTGGGGCCCACTGTTTGGGGCCCTCTGTTTGACGCTGTCGGTTTGGGGCCCTCTCTTTGCTGCCGTCTGTTTGCCGTCCTCTGTTTACTGCCCTATATTTGCCTCCTTCTGTTTGTCACCCTCTGTTTGGGGCCCTCTGTTTTCCGTCCTCTGTTTGCTGCCCTCTGTTTGGGGTCCTCGGTTTGCCATCCTCTGTTTGCTGCCCTATATTTGCCTCCTTCTGTTTGCCACCCTCTGTTTAGGGCACACTGTTTAGCGCCCTCTGATTGCCGCCCTCTGTTTGCTTTCCTCTGTTTGCCGCCCTCTGTTTGGGCCCTCTGTTTGCCGCCCTCTGTTTTCCACCCTCTGTTTGGTGCCCTCTGTTTGTTGCCCTCTGTTTGCCGCCCTCTGTTTGCCACCCTCTGTTTGCAGCCCTCTGTTTGGGGCGCTGTGTTTGGATCCCTCTGTTTGCCGCCCTCTATTTGGGGCCCTCAGTTTGCCGCCCTGTGTTTGCCGCCCTCCCTTTGCTGCCATCTGTTTGCCGCCCTCTGTCTACTGCCCTCTGTTTGGGGCCCACTGTTTGGTGCCCTCTGTTTGATGCCCTCGTTTTGGGGCCCTCTGTTTGCTGCCCTCTGACTGCCACCCTCTGTTTGCCGCATTATGTTTGTGTCAGTCTGTTGGCCACCCTCTGATTAGGGCCCTCTGATTGCCACCCTCTGTTTGCCGTCCTCTGTTTGCTGCCCTCTGTTTGGGGTCCTCGGTTTGCCACACTCTGTTGGCCGCCCTCTGATTGGGGCCCTCTGTTTGCCATCCTCAGTTTGCTGCCCTCTGTTTGGGGCATTCTGATTTGCGTCCCCTGATTGCCGCCCTCTGTTTGCAGCCCTCTGTTTGCCGCCCTCTGTTTGCCGTCCTTTGTTTGCTGCCGTCTGTTTGCCGCCCTCTGTTTGCATCCCACTGTTTGCCGCGCTCTGTTTGCCTACCCCTGTATTTGCGGCCCTCTGTTTGGGGCCCTCTGTTTGCCGCCCTCTCTTTGCCGCTGTCTGTTTGCCGCCCTCTGTTCACTGCCCTCTGTTTGGGTCCCACTGTTTGTGGCCCCCTGTTTGACTCCCGCTGTTTGCTGCCCTCTGTTTGGGTACTTTGTTTGCCGCCCTTTGATTGCCGCTCTCTGTTTGGCGCCCACTGTTTGCCGCCCTCTGTTTGCCTCCATCTGTTTGCCGCCTTCTGTTTGGGGCCCTCTGTTTGTGACCCTCCGTTTGCCGCTCTCTTTTTGCTGCACTCTGTTTGCCGCCCGTTGTTTGCCGCCTTCTGTTTAGGGCCCTCTCTTTGCCTCCCTCTGTTAGGGGCCCTCTGTTTGGGGCCCTCTGTTTGCCGCCATCTCTGTGTCACCATTTGATTGGGTCCCTCAGTTTGCCACCCTCTGTTTGCTACCCTCTGTTTATTGCCCGCTGTTTGCTGCCCTCTGTTTGCTGCCCTCCGTTTGCCACCCTCTGTAAACTGTCCTCTGATTGGGGCCCTCTGTTTGCCGCCGGATCTTTCCCTCCCTCTGTTTGCCGCCTTCTGTTTGGGGCTCTCTTTTTGCCGCCCTCTGTTTGCCCCCCTCTGTTTGCCGCCCTCTGTTTGTCGCACTCTGTTTGGGGCCCTCTGTTTAGGGCCCTCTGTTTTTCCGCCCTCTGTTTGCCACACTCTGTTTTGGGCCATCTGTTTGCAGCCCTCTGTTTGTCACCCTCTGTTTGTCGCCCTCTATTTGCCGCCCTCTGTTTGCCGCACTCTGTTTGCCGCACTCTCTTTGGGGCCATCTGTTTGCAGCCCTCTTTTTGCCGCCCTCTGTTTTCCACCCTCTGTTTATCGCCCTCTGTTTACCGCCCTTTGTTTGCCGCCCTCTATTTGCCGTACTCTGTTAACTGCCTTCTGTTTGGGGCCCTCTGTTTGCAGCCATGTGTTTGCCGCCATCTGCTTGGGTCTCTGTGCTTACCGCCCTCTGTTTGGCCTCTGTTTGCCTCTCTCTGTTTGCCGCCCTCTGTTTGCCATAGTCTGATTGGACCCTCTGTTTGCCGCCCTCTGTTTGCCGCCTTCTGTTTGGGGCCCTCTGTTTGCCGCCCTCTGTTTGCCGCCCTCTGTTTGCTGCCCTCTGTTTGCCACCCTCTGTTTCCTTCCCTCTGTTTGCCGCCTTCTTTGTGGGGACCTCTGTTTGCCGCCCTCTGTTTGCCGCCCTCTGTTTGCCGCCCTCTGTTTGCTGCCTTCTGTTTGACGCCCATTCTTTGCGGCCCTCTGTTTGCCGCCCTCTGTTTCCCGTCCTCTGTTTGCTGCCCTCTGTTCGCTGCCCTCTTTTTCCCCCCTCTGTTTGCCGCCCGCTGTTTGCTGCCTTCTGTTTGCCGCCCTATGTTTGCCTACCTCTGTTTGGGCCACTCTGTTTGCCACCCTCTGTTTGCCGCCCTCTGTTTGCCACCCTCTGTTTTTTGCCTTCTGTTTGGGGCCCTCTGTTTACCGCCCTCCGTTTGCCGCCCTCTGTTTGCTGCACTCTGTTTGTCTTCCGCTGTTTGCCACCTTCTGTTTGGGGAACTCTGTTTGCCGCCGTCTGTTTGCCGCCCTCTGTTTTCCGCCCTCTGTTTGCTGCCCTCTGTTTGGGGCAATCTGTTTGCCGCCCTCTGTTTGCCGCCCTCTTTTTTCCGCCCTCTGTTTGCCGTCCTCTTTTTGCCGCCCTCTGTTTGCCGCCCTCTGTTTACCACCCTCTGTTTGGGGCCATCTGTTTGCCGACCTCTGTTTGCCGCCCTCTATTTGCCGCCCTCTGCGTGCCATCCTCTGTTTGGGGCCCTCTGTTTGCCATCCTCTGTTTGCCGCACTCTGTTTGCGGCCCTCTATTAGCCGGCCATCTGTTTCCCGCCCTCTGTTTGTCGCCTTCTGCTTGCCGGCCTCTTTTTGCCGCCTTCTGTTTGAGGCCCTCTGTTATCCGCTCTCTGTTTGCCGCCCTCTGTTAGCCGCCTCCTGTGTGGGTCCCTCTGTTTACCACCCTCTGTTTGCTGCCCTCTGTTTGATGCCCTCCGTTTGGGGTCCTCTGTTTGCCGCCCCCTTTTTGCTGCCCTTTCTTTCCCCCTCAGCTTGCGGCCCTCTGTTTGCCGCCCTGTTTGCCGCACTCAGTTTGCACCCCTCTGTTTGCCGCCCTCTGTTTGCACCCCTCTTTTTGCTGCCCTCTGTTTGCCACGCTCTGTTTCCGGCCTCTTTTTGGGGTCCTCTGTTTGCCGCTCTCTGTTTTCCCCTCTCTGTTTCCCACCCTCTGTTTGCCTCACTCTGTTTGCCGCCCTCTGTTTGCCTCCCTCTGTTTGCCGCCCTCTGTTTGCCGCCCTCTTCTTGCCGCCCTCTGTTTGCGGCACTCTGTTTGGGGCCCTCTGCTTGCCGCCCTCTGTTTGCTGCCCTCTGTTTGACGCCCTCTGGTTGGAACCCTCTGTTTGCCGCCCTCTGTTTGCCATGCTCTATTTCCGCCCTCTTTTTGGGGTCCGCTGTTTGCCGCTCTCTGTTTTCCCCCCTCTGTTTGCCACCCTCTATTTGCCTCTCTCTGTGTGCCGCCCTCTGTTTGGGGCACTCTGTTTGCCGCGATCTGTTTGCCGTGCTCTGTTTGCTGCCATCTGTTTGCTGCCCTCTGTTTGCCGCCATCTGTTTGCCGCCCTCTGTTTGCCACCCTCTGTTTGGGGCCCTCTGTTTGCCATCCTCTGTTTGCTGCCATCTGTTTGCCGCCTCTGTTTGCCACCCTCTGTTTGGGGCCCTCTGTTTGCCATCCTCTGTTTGCCTCTGTCTGTTTGCCTCCCTCTGTTTGCCACCCTCTGTTTGCCGCCCTGTCTTTGCTGCCCTCTGCGTGCCGTCCTCTGTTTGGGGCCCTCTGTTGGGGCCCTCTGTTTGCCGCCCTCTGTTTGTCTCCATCTGTTTGTCGCCCTCTGTGTGCCGCCCTCTTTTTACCGCCCTCTGTTTGCCGCCCTCTGTTTAACGCCCTCTGTTTGGGGCACTCTGTTTGCCGCCCTCCGTTTGCTGCCCTCTCTTTGCCGCACTCTGTTTGTCTTCCGCTGTTTGCCGCCTTCTGTTTGGGACCTCTGTTTGCTGCCCTCTGTTTGCTGCCCTCAGTTTGACGCCCTCTGTTTGTCGCCCTCTGTTTGCCACCCTCTGTTTGCCGCCCTCTGTTTGGTGCCCTCAGTTTGCCGTCCTCTTTTTACCGCAATCTGTTTGCTGCCATCTGTTGTTCCGCCCTCCGTAAACTGCCCTCTGTTGGCGGCCCTCTGTTTGTGCCTCTCAGCCTGCTGCCCTGTGTTTGCCGCCCTCTGTTTGCCGCACTCAGTTTGCACCCCTCTGTTTGCCGCCCTCTGTTTGCCGTGCTCTGTTTTTCGCCCACTTTTTGGGGTCCTCTGTTTGCCGCTCTCTGATTTCCGCCCTCTGTTTGCCACCCTCTGTTTGCCTCTCTCTGTGTGCCGCCCTCTGTTTGGGGCACTCTGTTGCCGCCATCTGTTTGCCGCCCTCTGTTTGCGACCCTCTGTTTGCCGCCCTCTGTTTGCCGTCCTCTGTTTGTCGCCCTCTGTTTGCCGCATTCTGTCTGCTGCCCTCTGTTTGCCGCCCTCTGTTTGGAGCTCTCGGTTTGCCGCCCTTTCATTGCCGCCCTCCACTTGCCGCCCTCTGTTTGCCGCTCTCTCTTTGCCACCCTCTGTTTGCCGTCCTATGTTTTGGGCACTCTGTTTGACGCCCTCTGTTTGCCTCCTTCTGTTTGCCACCCTCTGTTTGCCACTCTCTCTTTGCCGCCCTCCGTTTGCTGCCCTCTGTTTGGGGCACTCTGTTTTGCGCCCTCTGTTTGCCGCCGTCTGAGTGCCTCCCTCTGTTTGCCGCCTTCTGTTTTCTGCCCTCTGTTAACTGCCCTCTGCTTGGGGCCCTCTGTTTGGGTCCCTCTGTTTGCTGCCCTCTGTTTGGGACCTTTCTTTGCCAACCTCTGTTTTCCGTCCTCTGTTTGCCACCCTCTTTTTGCTGCACTCAGTTTGGGGCCATGTGTTTGCAGCCCTCCGGTTGCCGCCCACTGTTTACCGCCCTCTGTTTGCCGCCCTCTGCTTTGGACCTTTGTTTACCGACATCTGTTTTCCGCCCTCTGTTTGCCCCCCTCTATTTTCCGCCCTCTGTTTGCTGCCCTCTGTTTGACGCCCTCTGTTTGGGACCTTTGTTTGCCGACCTCTGTTTGCCGCCCTCTGTTTGCTGCCCTGTGTTTGTGCCCTCTGTTTGCTGCCCTCTGTTTGACGCCATCTGTTTCGGACCCTCTGTTTGCCGCCCTCTATTTACCGCACTCTGTTTGCCGCCCTCTGTTTGTCACCCTCTGTTTGCCGTCCTCCTTTTACCGCAATCTGTTTGCTGCCGTCTGTTGTTCCGCCCTCTGTAAACCGCCCTCAGTTGGCGGCCCTCTGTTTGGGCCCCTCAGCTTGCGGCCCCCTGTTTGCCGCCCTCTGATGGCAGTCCTCTTTTTGCCGCCCTCTGTTTGTCGCACTCTGTTTTCTGCCCTCTTTTTGTGGTCCTCTGTTTGCCGCTGTCTGTTTTCCGCCCTCTTTTTGCCACCCTCTGTTTGCCGCCCTGTGTTTGCCATATTCTGATTGGGAAACTCTGTTTGCCACCCTCTGTTTCCTTCTCTCTGTTTGCCGCCTTCTGTTTGGGGACGTCTGTTTGCCGCCCTCTGTTTGCCGCCCTCGGTTTGCCGCCCACTGTTTGCTGCCCTCTGTTTGACGCCCTTTGTTTGCGGCCCTCTGTTTGCCGCCCTATGTTAGCCGAATTCTGTGTGGGTCCCTCTGTTTACCACCCTCTGTTTGCTGCCCTCTGGTTGATGCCCTCCATTTGGGGACATCTGTTTGCCGCTCTCTTTTTGCTGCCCTTTTTTTCCCCCTCAGCTTGCGGCCCTCTGTTTGCAGCCCTGTTTGCCGCACTCAGTTTGCACCCCTCTGTTTGCCGCCCTCTGTTTGCAGCCCTCTTTTTGCCGCCCTCTGTTTGCCACGTTCTGTTTCCCGCCCTCTTTTTGGGGTCCTCTGTTTGCCGCTCTCTGTTTTCCCCCCTCTGTTTGCCACCCTCTGTTTGCCTCACTCTGTTTGCCACCCTCTGTTTGGAGCACTCGGTTTGCCGCCCTTTCATTGCCGCCCTCCACTTGCCGCCCTCAGTTTGCCGCTCTCTGTTTGCCGCCCTCTGTTTGCCGCCCACTGTTTTGGGCACTCTTTTTGCCGCCCTCTGTTTGCCGCCATCTGTTTGCCGACCTCTGTTTGTCGCCCTCTGCTTGGGGCCCTCGGTTTGCCATCCTCTGTTTGCCTCCGTCTGTTTGCCTCCCTCTGCCTGCCGCCCTCTGTTTGCCGCCCTCTTTTTGCCGCCCTCTGTTTGCCGCCTTCTGTTTGGGGTCCTCTGTTTGCCTCCCTCTGTTTGTCTCCATCTGTTTGTCGCCCTCTGTGTGCTGCCCTCTGTTTGGGGCCCTCTGTTTGCCTCCCTCTGTTTGCCGCCCTCTGTTTGCCGCCCTCTTCTTGCCGCCCTCTGTTTGCCGCCCTCTTTTGGGGCCCTCTGTTTACTGCCCTCCGTTTGCCGCCCTCTGTTTGCCGCCCTCAGTTTGTCTTCGGCTGTTTGCCGCTTTCTGTTTGGGGACCTCTGTTTGCCGCCCTCTGTTTGACGCCCTCTGTTTGGGACCCTCTGTTTGCCACCCTCTGTATGCCGCCCTCTGTTTGCCGCCCTCTGTTTGTCGCCCTCTGTTTCCCGTCCTCTTCTTACCGCAATCTGTTTGCCGCCGTCTGTTGTTCCACCCTCCGTAAACCGCCCTCTGTTGGCGGCCCTCTGTTTGGGCCCCTCAGCTTGCGGCCCTCTGTTTGCCGCCCTCAGTTTGCCGCACTCAGTTTGCACCCCTCTGTTTGCCGCCCTCTGTTTGCAGCCCTCTTTTTGCCGCCCTCTGTTTGCCACGCTCTGTTGTCCGCCCTCTTTTTGGGGTCCACTGTTTGCCGCTCTCTGTTTTCTCCCCTCTGTTTGCCACCCTCTGTTTGCCTCTCTCTGTGTGCGCCCTCTGTTTGGGGCACTCTGTTTGCCGCCATCTGTTTGCCGCCCTGTGTTTGCGGCCCTCTGTTTGCCGCCCTCTGTTTGTTGCCCTCTGTTTGCGGCACTCTGTTTGCCGTCCTCTGTTTGCCGCCCTCTGTTTGCCTCCCTCTGTTTGCCACCCTCTGTTTGCCACCCTCTGTTTGGAGCCCTCAGTTTGCCGCCCTTTCAATGCTGCCCTCCACTTGCCGCCCTCAGTTTGCCGCTCTCTGTTTGCCGCCCTCTGTTTGCCGTTGTATGTTTTCGGCAATCTGTTTTCCACCATCAGTTTGCTGCCCTATGTTTGCCGCCCTCTGTTTTGGGCACTCTGTTTGCCGCCCTCTGTTTGTCGCCATCTGTTTGCCCCTCGTTCGCCCTCTGTTTGCCACCTTCTGTTTGGGGCCCTCTGTTTGCCATCCTCTGTTTGCCTCCATCTGTTTGCCTCCCTCTGTTTGCCGCCATCTGTTTGCCACCCTCTGTTTGCCGCCCTCTGTTTACTGCCCTCTGCGTGCCATCCTCTGTTTGGGGCCCTCTGTTTGCCGCCTTCTGTTTGGGGTCCTCTGTTTGCCGCCCTCTGTTTGTCTCCATCTGTTTGTCGCCCTCTGTGTGCTGCCCTCTTTTTACCGCCCTCTGTTTGCCTCGCTCTGTTTGCTGCACTCGGTTTGCCGCCCTCTGTTTACTGCCCTCTGTTTAGGGCCCTCTTTCTTAGGCCGTCTGTTTGCTGCCCTCAGTTTGCCACCCCCTGTTTACCGCCCTCTGTTTGTCACCCTTCTGTTTTACTGCCCTCTGTTTGGCGCCCTCTGTTTGCCGCACTCTGTTTGTCTTCCGCTGTTTGCCACCTTCTGTTTGGGGACCTCTGTTTGCCGCCTTCTGTTTGCGGCCCTCTGTTTGCTGCAATCTGTTTGCCGCCCTCTGTTTGCCACCCTCTGTTTGGAGCCCTCGGTTTGCCACCCTTTCATTGCCGCCCTGTATTTGCCGCCCTCTGTTTGCCGCTCTTGGTTTGCCGCCCTCTGTCTGTTTGCCGTCCTATGTTTTCGGCACTCTGTTTGCCGCCCTCTGTTTGTCACCATCTGTTTGCCGCCCTCTGTTTGCTGCCCTCTGTTTGGGGCCCTCAGTTTGCCATCCTCTGTTTGCCTCCGTCTTTTTGCTTCCTTCTGTTTGCTCCCATCTGTTTGCCGCCCTCTGTTTGCCGCCCTCTGTTTGCCGCCCTCTGCGTGCCGCCCTCTGTTTGGGGCCCTCTGTTTGCCGCCCTCTGTTTGCAGCCCTCTGTTTGCCGCCCTCTGTTTGCCGCCCTCTGTTTGCCCTCCCTCTGTTTGCCGTCCTCTCTTTGCCGCCCTCTGTTTTCCACCCTCTATTTCCCTCCCTCTGTTTGCCGCCCGCTGTTTTCCACCTTCTGTTTGGCGACCTCTTTTTGCCGCCCTCTGTTTGCCGCCCTCTGTTTGCCGCCCTCTGTTTGCCGCCCTCTGTTTGCCGCCCTCTGTTTGCTGCCTTCTGTTTGACGCCCTCTGTTTGGATACCTCTGTTTGCCGCCCTCTGTTTGCCGCCCTCTTTTTTCCCCCTCTGTTTGCCGCCCGCTGTTTTCCGCCTTCTGCTTGCCGCCCTATGTTTGCCACCCTCTGTTTGCCGCCTTCTGTTTGAGGCCCTCTGTTATCCTCCCTCTGTTTGCCGCAATCTGTTTGCCGCCTTCTGTGTGGGTCCCTCTGTTTACCACCCTCGGTTTGCCACCCTCTGTTTGCCGCCCTCTGTTTGCCACCCTCTGTTTCCCTCCCTCTGTTTGCCGCCCTCTCTTTGCCGACCTCTGTTTTCCGCCCTCTGTTTACCCCCCTCTGTTTGGGGCCCTCTGTTTGAGGCCCTCTGTTTGGGGCCCTTTGTTTGCCGCCCTCTGTTTGCTGCCTTCTGTTTGACGCCCTCTGTTTGGATACCTCTGTTTGCCGCCCTCTGTTTGCCGCCCTCTTTTTTCCCCCTCTGTTTGCCGCCCGCTGTTTTCTGCCTTCTGCTTGCCGCCCTATGTTTGCCACCCTCTGTTTGCCGCCTTCTGTTTCAGGCCCTCTGTTATCCTCCCTCTGTTTGCCGCAATCTGTTTGCCGCCTTCTGTGTGGGTCCCTCAGTTTACCACCCTCGGTTTGCCACCCTCTGTTTGCCGCCCTCTGTTTGCCACCCTCTGTTTCCCTCCCTCTGTTTGCCGCCCTCTCTTTGCCGACCTCTGTTTTCCGCCCTCTGTTTACCCCCCTCTGTTTGGGGCCCTCTGTTTGAGGCCCTCTGTTTGGGGCCCTTTGTTTGCCGCCCTCTGTTTGCTGCCTTCTGTTTGACGCCCTCTGTTTGGATACCTCTGTTTGCCGCCCTCTGTTTGCCGCCCTCTTTTTTCCCCCTCTGTTTGCCGCCCGCTGTTTTCTGCCTTCTGCTTGCCGCCCTATGTTTGCCACCCTCTGTTTGCCGCCTTCTGTTTCAGGCCCTCTGTTATCCTCCCTCTGTTTGCCGCAATCTGTTTGCCGCCTTCTGTGTGGGTCCCTCAGTTTACCACCCTCGGTTTGCCACCCTCTGTTTGCCGCCCTCTGTTTGCCACCCTCTGTTTCCCTCCCTCTGTTTGCCGCCCTCTCTTTGCCGACCTCTGTTTTCCGCCCTCTGTTTACCCCCCTCTGTTTGGGGCCCTCTGTTTGAGGCCCTCTGTTTGCCACCCTCTGTTTGGGGACCTCTGTTTGCCGCCCTCTGTTTGCTGCCCTCTTCTTTCCCTCTCTGTTTGCCGCCCGCTGTTTGCCGCCTTCTGCTTGCCGCAATCTGTTTGGGACCCTATGTTTGCCACCCTCTGTTTGCAGCTATCTGCTGGCAGCCCTCTGTTTGTGTCCCTCTGTTTGCCGATCTCTTTGCTGCCCTCTATTTGCAGCACTCTGTTTGGGGCACTCTGATTACCGCCCTCTGTTTGCTGCCCTCTTTTCACTGTGCTCTGTTTGTGGCCCTCTGTTTGCCGCCCTCTGTTTTCTGCCTTCTGTTTGTCGCCTTCTGTTTGCCGCCCTCTCTTTGCTGGCCTCTGTTTGCTGTCCTGTGTTTGCGGCACTCTGTTTGAGGCCCTCTGTTTGCCGCCCTCTGTTTACTGCCCACTGTTTGGGGCCCTCTGTTTGCGGCCCACTGTTTGCTGCCCTCTGTTTGGAGCCATCTGTTTGCAGCCCTCTGTTCTCCGCCCTCAGTTTGCCGCCTTCTGTATGCAGCCCTCTGTTTGCTGCGGTCTGTTTACAGCCCTCTGTTTGTTGCCCTCTGTTTGGGGCCTTTGTATGCCGCCCTCTGTTTTCCGCCCACTGTTTGCCGCCCTCTGTTTGCCTCCCTCTCTTTGCCGCCCTCTGTTTTCCGCCCTCTGTTTACCGCCCTCTGTTTGGGGCCCTCTGTTTGGTCCCCTCTGTTTGGCGCCCTCTCTTTGCCTCCTTCTGTATGCCGCCCTCTGTTTGCCGCCCTCTGTTTGCCGGCCTCGGTTTGCCACCGTCTGTTTGCCGCCGTCTGTTTGGGGGGCTCTGTTTGCTGCATTCTGTTTGCCGGCCTCTGTTTGCCGCCCTATGTTTGCCTCCTTCTGTTTGCCACCTTCTGTTTGGAGCCCTCTGCTTGCCGTCCTCTGTTTGGGGCCCCTCTGTCCTCTGTTTGCCGCCCTCTGTTTGCCTTGCGTTGTTTGCTGCACTCTGTTTGCTGCCCGCTGTTTACTGCCCTCTATTTACCACCCTCTGTTGCCGCCCTCTGTTTGACGCCCACTGTATGTCGCCCTCTGTTTCGCGCCCTCTTTCTGCCGCCCTCTGTTTGCCACCTTCTGTTTGGGGCCCTCTGTTTGCTGCCCTCTGTTTATCGCCCTCCATTTGCCGCCCTCTACTTGCTGGCCTCAGTTTTCCGGCCTCAGTTTGCCACCGTCTGTTCACCGCCCTCTGTTTGGGGGGCTCTGTTTGCTGCATTCTGTTTGCGGCCTCTGTTTGCCGGCCTCTGTTTGCCGCCCTATGTTCGCCTCCTTCTGTTTGCCACCTTCTGTTTGGAGTCCTCTGTTTGCCGTCCTCTGTTTGCTGCCCTCTGTTTAGGGCTCTCTGTTTGGCGACCTCTGTTTGGCGCCCTCTTTTTGCCGCACTATGTTTGGGGCCCTCTGATTGCCGCCCTCTGTTTGCCACCATCTGTTTGCCACCCTCTGAAAGGGGCCCTCTGTTTGCCATCCTCTGTTTGCTGCCCTCAGTTGGGGCACTCTGCTGGGCGCCCTCTGTTTGCCGGCCTCTGTTTGGAGTCCTCTGTTTGCTGCCCTCTGTTTAGGGCTCTCTGTTTTCTGCTCTCAGTTTGCTGCCCTCTTTTTTGGTCCTTTGTTTTCCCCCCTCTATTTGCCGCCCTCTGTTTGCCACTCTCTGTTTGTCGCCCTCTGTTTGCCACCCTCTGTTTGGGGCCCTCTGTTTTCTGCTCTCAGTTTGCTGCCCTCTGTTTTCCGCCCTCTGTTTGGGGCCCTCTGTTTTCTGCTCTCAGTTTGCTGCCCTCTGTTTGCCGCCCTCTGTTTGCTGCCCTCTTTTTTGGTCCTTTGTTTTCCCCCCTCTATTTGCCGCCCTCTGTTTGCCACTCTCTGTTTGTCGCCCTCTGTTTGCCACCCTCTGTTTTCTGCCCTATGTTTGGGGCCCTCTGATTGGGGCCCTCTGTTTGCCACCCTCTGTTTGGGGCCATCTGTTTGCTGCACTCTGTTTGCCGCTCTCTGTTTGCCGCCCGATGTTTGCCTCCGTCGTTTGGCCACCCTCTGATTGGGGCCCACTGTTTGCCGTCCTCTGTTTGCTGCCCTCTGTTTAAGGCCCTCTGTTTGCCGCCCTCTGTTGGCCGCCCTCTGATTGGGGCCCTCTGTTTGCCGCCCTCTGTTTGCCGACTTCTGTTTAGTGCCCTCTGTTTGGGGCCCTCTGTTTGCCGCCCTCTGTTTGCCGACCTCTGTTTGCTGTCCTCTTTTTGGTGCCCTCTGTTTGCCGCCCCCATGTTTGGTGCTCTCTGTTTGGGGCCCTCTGTTTGCCTCCCTGTGTTTGCGGCCCTCTCTTTGCAGCCATCGATTTGCTGCCCTCTGTTTGGCTCCCTTTATTTGGGGCCTTCTGTTTGCCGCCCTCTGTTTACTGCCCTCTGTTTGGGGCCCTTTGTTTGGGACCCTCTGTTTGCCGCACTTTGTTTAGGGGCCCTCTGTTTGCCGCCCGCTGTTTGCCGCCTTCTGCTAAGGGCCCTCTGTTTGTGGCCATCTGTTTGCCGCACTCTGTTTGCCTCCTTCTGTTTGCCGCCCGCAGTTTGTGGCCCTCTGTTCGCCGTCCTGTGTTTGCTGCCCTCTGTTTGGGGCCCTCTGTTTGCCACCCTCTGTTCGCCGCCATCTGTTTGGGGCCCTCTGTTTGCCGCAATCTGTTTGCCACACTCTGTTTGCTGCCCTCTGTTTGCCGCCCTCAGTTTTGCGCCCTATGTTTGCTTCCTTCTGTTTGCTGCCCTCTGTTTGGGGCACTCTGTTTGCCGTCCTCTGTTTGCTGCCCTCTGTTTGGGGCACTCTGTTTTCCGCCCTCAGTTTGCTGCCCTATGTTTGCCTCCTTCTGTTTGCCGCCCTCTGTTTGGGCACTCTGTTTGCCGTCCTCTGTTTGCCGCTCTCTGTTTGGGGCCCTCTGCTTGCCGCCTTGTGTTAGGGGCCCTCTGTTTAGGGCACTCTGTTTGCCATCCTCTGTCGCCTTCTGTATGCCGCCCTCTCTTTGCAACCCTCTGTTTGCAGCCGTCTGTTTCCCGCGCTCTGTTTTCCGCCCTCTGTTTGCCGCCCTCTGTTTGGGCCAACTGTTTGCAACTGTCTGTTTGCTGCCCTCTGTTTGTCGCCCTCTGTTTGCCGCCCTCTGTTTGAGGCACTCTGTTTGCCGCCCTCTGTTTGCTGCCCTCTGTTTGCCGCCCTCTGTTTGCGGGCCTCTGTTTGCCGCCCTCTGTTTAGGGGCCATCTGTTTGCCGCCCTCTGTTTGCCACCCTCCGTTTGCCGCTCTCTTTTTTCCGCACTCTGTTTGCCGCCCTCTGTTTGCATCCCTCTGTTTGCCACCCTCTGTTTGCCGCCTTCTGTTTGCATCCCACTGTTTGCCACCCTCTCTTTGCCACCTTCTGTTTGCCACCCTCTGTTTGGGGCCCTCTGTTTGCCTTCCTATGTTTGGGGCCCTCTGTTTGCCGCCCTGTGTTTGCCGCCTTTTGTTTGTGTCCGTCTGTTTCCCGCCCTCTGATTGCCGCCCTCTGTTTGCCGCTCTCTGTTTGCCGCCTTCTGTTTGGGGCCCTCTGTTTGCCGTCCTATGTTTGGGGCCCTCTGTTTGCCGCCCTCTGTTTGCCACCCTCTCTTTTCCGCCCTCTGTTTGCTGCCCTCTATTTATGCCCTCTGCTTGGGGCCCTCTGTTTGCGACCCTCTGTTTGCCGCACTCTGTTTGCATCCCTCTGTTTGCCACCCTCTGTTTGCCACCCTCTGTTTGGGGCCCTCTGTTTGGGGGCCTCTGTTTGCCGC
>JAGIQG010000502.1:15000-26735 GCA_024679065.1 Sphyrna mokarran | reverse complement strand
TCCTCACACCAACTCTGTCACGCCTAAAACACTTATACCCTGGAATATTCAATTGCCAGTCTTGCCCCTCCTTCAACCACGTCTCGGTCACCGCCACCAC
Source organism: Sphyrna mokarran (assembly GCA_024679065.1). Lineage (NCBI taxonomy): Eukaryota > Metazoa > Chordata > Chondrichthyes > Carcharhiniformes > Carcharhinidae > Sphyrna > Sphyrna mokarran. Next base: position 26,635 of record JAGIQG010000502.1, on the reverse strand, counting down.
TTCTAAACTCCTCGTGAACATTATTGCCTTCAGTTCATCTGTTTTGCCAGTCACACTCCTCGCATTAAAACACATGCACTGAAGACCCTCAGCTCTCGGATATTCCTTTCTACCTTCTGGTGTTACCCTATCATCCCTCTCTCTCCCACTCCCAGTTCCCTCTCTCTCCCCACCCTCCCTCCCTATTAGTTTAAACACTTCTGAAACACTCCAGCTAACCTCCCAGCTAAAATATGTGTTCCCCTCCCAGTCAACTGCTCCCTATCCCTCTTGAATAGGTGACCCTCCCTCCTGAAGACCTCCCAATGATCAATGAATATGAAGCCTTCTGCCCTACACCAATCCCTCATCCATGCATTTAGTTGTAGTGTCTCATTTGTTTTTACCCAATCGGTCCCGGGCACAGAGAGAACGCCACCCTGGAGGCCCTACCTTTCAGTTGAGCCCCCAACTCCCTAAAATGCCTACGTAAGTCCCCCCTGTGCTTTCTTCCTACATCTTGCTGTCCTACGTGAACTATTACATTTGCCTTAGACCCTTCTCCCTTCAAAATTCCCTCTACCCTCTCTGAAACATCCTGGACCCCTGCTCCAGGGAGGCAGACTACCATCCTGGAGTCTCTCTTTTGCCCACAGAATCTCCTATCGATCCCTTTAACCATCCCATCCCCCACCACTATCTCACCTCCTGCTTTCCCGCCGGTCTCTGTGGCATTCTGTTCCCCCTCACCTGCCCTCTCCATCACAGCTTTTACCACTCCCTTGGTTTTCTGGGAATCCTCCTTAGAGATGGCCTTTGTGCCTTGATTTTTGTTCTTGTTCCTTGTAACTGTAACCAGCCCGTCCCTACTGCTAGATCCTGGGGTCCCCGCAGGACTACCTTCCCTATTCATTGTATCCTCATTTTCCCTCACTAGACACATGTCCTCCAAGCGCAGCTCCAGCTGTCTCAACTTAGCTCTTAAACGTTGCAGTTCTAAACATTTTGCGCATATGTGGGCCTTCGGGAGACGTGATGCCTCCAGGAAGGTCCACATATGGCAGCGTACGCAGTGGACGCGTTTGGCCAAGTATCGTGGCATTTTGTATACCCCCTTTAAAGGTGTTGGGAAGAGTTTTGAATAGGTAGGAATCAAGGTACTCGCCTCATCCAAGCCTGCGCTTGCCCAAGCCCAGTGAGCTTAAGCCTTTATTGCTCTCACTCTAATTCCCGTCTCACTCCACTGCCCGCTCCCGACGCTGCCCGCTGTCTACCTTGGCCTTCCTTTTATACTCCTGCGCCTCCTTCCCTGCAGCCCCCCGCGCCTATCTCCCGCTACGGAGCGCCGAAATAAACACTCTAACAACTAAAGTGAAAGACAGAACTTGCAACTCAGGAGTCTCACCAGCCACTCTCCAAAAACTCTGCTCCGGAGAACAGTAAGGCATTCAGCATGGCCATCCACCCTAACCTGCACATCTTTGGACTGTGGGAGAAAACAGGAACACCCAGAAGAAACCCACGCACACATGAGGAGAATGTGCAGACTCCATACAGACAGTGACCCAAGGTCGGGAATCTGAAGGTCGGAACCAACCTGGGTCCCTGGTGCTATGAGGCAGTAATGCTAACCCACTGTGCCACGTGTTAGGTAGATTGGCCATCTAAATTGCCCCTCAGTGTCAGGGGGATGAGTGAGGGTAAATGTATGGGATTACGTGGACAGGGCCTGGGTGGAATTGCTGTCGGTGCAGGCTTGATGGGCCGAATGGCTGCCTCCTGCACTGGAAGGATTGTATGATATTCCGATTTAGCTCGGGGTGGCGGGAGGTTTCAGCTGGGTTACCCTGTCTGTGGTTGAGTTTGTCCTAGTTTAAAATCACCTTCCCTCTCTTTCAGGTCATGGAATCGGGAGCAGGTTTTTACAGAGGTTGGCAGAGGTAAAACCGCTTTTATATTCTGGAAGGATCAGCTATCTGTCCCCACCCCTCCTCCCTCTTGTCATAATACAGTCGAGAGCAACACAGTGTAGCTTTGCTCTGTATCTAACCCCGTGCTGTACCTGTCCTGGGAGTGTTTGATGGGGGGGACAGTGTAGAAGGAGCTTTACTCTGTATCTAACCCCGTGCTGTACCTGTCCTGGGAGTGTTTGAGGGGAGGACAGTGTAGAGGGATCTTTACTCTGTATCTAACCCCGTGCTGTACCTGTCCTGGGAGTGTTTGATGGGGGGACAGTGTAGAGGGAGCTTTACTCTGTATCTAACCCCGTGCTGTACCTGTCCTGGGAGAGTTTGATGGGGGGACAGTGTAGAGGGAGCTTTACCCTGTATCTAACCCCGTGCTGTACCTGTCCTGGGAGTGTTTGATGGGGACAGTGCAGAGGGAGCTTTACTCTGTATCTAACCCTGTGCTGTACCTGTCCTGGGAGTGTTTGATGGGGGGACAGTGTAGAGGAAGCTTTACTCTGTATCTAACCCCGTGCTGTACCTGTCCTGCGAGTGTTTGATGGGGCGACAGTGTAGAGGGAGCTTTACTCTGTATCTAACCCCGTGCTGTACCTGTCCTGGGAGTGTTTGATGGTGGGACAGTGTAGAAGGAGCTTTACTCTGTATCTAACTCCGTGCTGTACCTGTCCTGGGAGTGTTTGATGGGGGGACAGTGTAGAGGGAGCTTTACTCTGTATCTAACCCCGTGCTGTACCTGTCCTGGGAGTGTTTGATGGGGGGAAAGTGTAGAGGGAGCTTTACTCTGTATCTAACCCCGTGCTGTACCTGTCCTGGGAGTGTTTGATGTGGGACAGTGTAGAGGGAGCTTTACTCTGTATCTAACCCCGTGCTGTACCTGTCCTGGGAGTGTTTGATGGGGGACAGTGTAGAGGGAGCTTCACTCTCTATCTAACCCTGTGCTGTACCTGTCCTGGGAGTGTTTGATGGGGGGACAATGTAGAGGGAGCTTTACTCTTTATCTAACCGTGTGCTGTCCTCTGTTTTCTCCCAGATCGCTTTGCAGAACAAGTGTTCCAGGCTGAACTTTGTCGTTCTGAATGACAATAAGCCAAGCATCGAGTTCTACCTCGCCAAGGGTGCTGTGGACCTGACTGGGTCTGAAGGGTGGCACCTGTTCAAGTTCAGCGGGGACCAGATAGCCAGGCTAGCACAGGGAAAGGGGCTGAATGTCCCCTCTGAATAAGCCCGGTGAGGAGACACTACTGGCTCTTACGCATTCTGTCGTTCCCTTTTCGAGTGGGCAATTTGTATGTCAACAGGTCACGCTGCAGTTGCAGCCTCCCGCCATCATGTGATGCTACATGGCTCACATGATCAGGGAACATCTTTCATTGTGCAATCTCTGGGTCATCTCTTGACCCTTAATGTCTCTGGTATTCTATGTGTCACTGTAATTCACTCCTCGAATCATTTTCCCTGCGACACAGGACGTAAAAACTCTGATTTTTTGTTTGTCACATTAAAGTTCTGATATCTCCACGCACCAACAACACCTGGGTACGCAGAATTGCTTCTTGCTTCCGCCAGTTTTGCCCTCTTTGACCTTTCCCCGAATCGGATTCACAGCTCGTGGAACGCAGTCTCAAATCTCTCAGCACCGATCTCCTCACCCTCCAGAGGCTGGAATTGGAGGAACGCAGATATCTCGGAGGGACTGGAGGGGGTTACAGAGATAGGGAGGGAGGGGTTAGGGGTGGAGGAGGTTTACAGAGATAGGGAGGGGATACTCTACAGAGATATGGGGGGGGGTAGGGGGCGGAGGGGTTACAGAGATTGGGGTGGTGTAGGGGGCTGGAGGGGGTTACAGAGATAGGGAGTCCTGGAGGAGGTTACAGAGATAGGGAGGGAGGGGAGGAGGTTACAGAGATAGGGAGGGGGGTAGGGGCTGGAGGAGGTTACAGAGATAGGGGGGGTGTAGGGAGGATTACAGAGATAGGGAGGGGGGGGGTGTAGGGGGCTGGAGGAGGTTACAGAGATAGGGGGGGTGTAGGGGGCTGGAGGGGTTACAGAGATAGGGAGGGGGGGGTAGGGGGTGAGGGGGGGTGTACTGGAGGGGGTTACAGAGAGGGGGGGGGTGTAGGGGCTGGAGGGGGTTACAGAGATAGGGAGGGGGTGTAGGGGGCTGGAGGGGGTACAGAGATAGGGAGGGGGGTAGGGGCTGGAGGAGGTTACAGAGATAGGGAGGGGGTGTAGGGGCTGGAGGAGGTTACAGAGATAGGGAGGGGGGTGTAGGGGCTGGAGGGGTTACAGAGATAGGGAGGGAGTGGGTAAGGAGGGGGTTACAGAGATAGGGAGGGGGTAGGGGCTGGAGGAGGTTACAGAGATAGGTAGGGAGGGGGTGTAGGGGGCTGGAGGAGGTTACAGAGATAGGGAGGGGGTGTGGGGCTGGAGGAGGTTACAGAGATAGGGAGGGGGTGGGGGCTGGAGGAGGTTACAGAGATAGGGAGGGGTTGTAGGGGCTGGAGGAGGTACAGAGATAGGGAGGGGTGTAGGGGCTGGAGGAGGTTACAGAGATAGGGGGGGTGTAGGGGCTGGAGGAGGAGATAGGAGGGGGTGTAGGGGGGGGTCTGAGGAGGGTAGGGGGCTGGAGGGATAGGGAGGGGGGGAGGGAGGTAGAGGGGGTGTAGGGGTGAGGAGGTTACAGAGATGGAGGGGGTGGGGCTGGAGGGGTTACAGAGATAGGGAGGGGGTGTAGGGCTGGAGGAGGTTACAGAGATAGGGGGTAGGGGGTGGAGGAGGTTACAGAGATAGGAGGGGGGTTAGCTGGAGGAGGTTACGTAGGGTCTGGAGAGGTTAGAGATAGGGAGGGGGTTGTAGGGGCTGGAGGAGGTTACAGAGATAGGGAGGGGGTGTAGGGGGGGAGGAGGTACAGAGATAGGGAGGGGGGGGGGGGGCTGGAGGAGGTTACAGAGATAGGGGGAGGGGTGTAGGGGGCTGGAGGAGGTTACAGAGATAGGGAGGGGGTGGGGGGGAGGAGGTTACAGAGATAGGGAGGGGGTGTAGGGCTGGAGGGGGTTACAGAGATAGGGAGAGGGTGTAGGGGCTGGAGGAGGTTACAGAGATAGGGAGGGGGGTGTAGGGGTGGAGGAGGTTACAGAGATAGGGAGGGGTGTAAGGGGCTGGAGGAGGTTACAGAGATAGGGAGGGGGTAGGGGCTGGAGGAGGTTACAGAGATAGGGAGGGGGTGTAGGGGGTGGAGGAGGTTACAGAGGGAGGGAGGGGGGTAGGGGGCTGGAGGAGGTTACAGAGATAGGGAGGGGGTGTAGGGGGGCTGGAGGAGGTTACAGAGATAGGGAGGGGGGTGTAGGGGGCTGGAGGAGGTTACAGAGATAGGGAGGGGGTGTAGGGGGAGGGAGGTTACAGAGATAGGGAGGGGGTGTAGGGGCTGGAGGAGGTTACAGACAGAGATAGGGAGGGGGGTGTAGGGGGGGAGGAGGTTAAGAGATAGGGAGGGGGTGGTAGGGGGCTGGAGGGGGTTACAGAGATAGGGAGGGAGGGGGGGGGGCTGGAGGAGGTTACAGAGATAGGGAGGGGGGGGTAGGGGCTGGAGGAGGTTACAGAGATAGGGAGGGGGGTGTAGGGGCTGGAGGAGGTTACAGAGATAGGGAGGGGGTGTAGGGGACTGGAGGAGGTACAGAGATAGGGAGGGGGGGTGTAGTGGAGGGGGGGTGAGGGTTACAGAGATAGGGAGGGGGTGTAGGGGCTGGAGGGAGTTACAGAGATAGGGAGGGGGGGGGTGGGGGGGAGGTTACAGAGATAGGGAGGGGGTGTAGGGGCTGGAGGAGGTTACAGAGATAGGGAGGGGGTGTAGGGGCTGGAGGAGGTTACAGAGATAGGGAGGGGGTGTAGGGGCTGGAGGGAGTTACAGAGATAGGGGGGGGGTGTAGGGGCTGGAGGGGGGACTGGAGGAGGTTACAGAGATAGGGAGGGTGTGGGGCTGGAGGAGGTTACAGAGATAGGGAGGGGGTGTAGGGGGCTGGAGGAGGGTTACAGAGATAGGAGGGGGGTAGGGGTGGAGGATACAGAGATAGGGAGGGGGTGTAGGGGGCTGGAGGAGGTTACAGAGATAGGAGGGGGGTAGGGGGTGGAGGAGGTTACAGAGATAGGAGGGGGTGTAGGGGCTGGAGGAGGGTTACAGAGATAGGGAGGGGGTGTAGGGGCTGGAGGGGGTTACAGAGATAGGGAGGGGGGTAGGGGGCTGGAGGAGGGTTACAGAGATAGGGAGGGGGCTGGAGGGGGTACAGAGATAGGGAGGGGGCTGGAGGAGGTTACAGAGATAGGGAGGGGGTGTAGGGGGCTGGAGGAGGTTACAGAGATAGGGAGGGGGTGTAGGGGGCTGGAGGAGGTTACAGAGATAGGGAGGGGGGAGGTTCGAGAACTGTAGTTAAAAAGCTGCTGAGGTGAGATCAGCCGAAACAGAGTGAGTGCTATGGTGAAGGCTGGAGCTGGGGTGTGTTTTGCTGTGTGTTTCTGACATGTCCCACAATGTGGTTTAGACAGTTACACCCTGTGGCTTGGAGTGTCTCATTCCCCCAGCTATCTGAATATCTGGTCGGTGAGAGACTGTACTGTAAATCAGACAGTTCTGTACTGCTCCCCACACTCCCTGACCCCTGACAACATACACCTTCTCCAACTACGCAGCTACCACCCCTTGTGTTGGTTCGAATTTATCAGTTCCTGGTCGATAGCAGAATGCCGGGAAGGTTAACCCATCGCAAAACCGATGATTAGTGAGCTGCGGTTCAGCGGGCAATCTCTCACACAGTGAGCACCAGTTGCTTGTGGGCAGAATCCCGCTCCCCCATCGCTACACAGAGAGTGAGCCCAAACTCTCACACTGAGGGGCAGCGGAGAACATTGTGGGACTTGCTCCCATGGGGGGAGTGGGGGGAGAATGTGGGTCTCGCTCCCGTGGGGGAGTAAAAGGAGAACGTGGGACTCGCTCCCACAGAGGTGGGTGGGGGGAGAATGTGGGACTCGCTCCCACGGGGGGAGAGTGGGGAGGATAGGCTGATGGCGAGAGGAGGCTCGTGAGGATTGACCAGCATGGAGCTGAGGGGCTGAATGGCCTCTGTCGACTCAGAGTAAGCAAAAAGTATATTCATAGTTTGGGAGAGAGCTGAGCAGCGAAAGCTGTGTGAACCGTACCTATTGCTGAAATCTTGTCAGAATTGCAGCAATTTCTGTGGGATCTTTCTGTGCAAAAATCGGTTGCCAAAATTACTCTGTTGCAAGAGTGACTACATGAGAAAACTTGTCTCAATTGGCTACACACCTCTTTAGAATTTGAATTATTTGTTGCATTGTTCTTTGTTAATCCTTTAGACATCACATACAATTTTAGATTCCTGTTCAGTGAATAATCTCTTCCACTTTCAGAAAAATCAAAGTAAACACATTTTCACCCTCAGCACCAACCCTCCCCACAGTGCAAAGCTCTCTCAGCTCCAACCCTCCCACAGTGCGGCGCTCCCTCAGCACCGACCCTCCCACAGTGCGGCGCTCCCTCAGCACCGACCCTCCCACAGTGCGGCACTCCCTCAGCACCGACCCTCCCACAGTGCGGTGCTCCCTCAGCACTGACCCTCCCACAGTGCGGCGCTCCCCCGGCACCGACCCTCCCTCAGTGCGAAGCTCCCTCAGCACCGACCCTCCCCACAGTGCGAAGCTCCTCAGCACTGACCCTCCCACAGTGCGAAGCTCCCTCAGCACCGACCCTCCCAGAGTGGAAGCTCCCTCAGCACCGACCCTCCCGGAGTGCGAAGCTCCCTCAGCACTGACCCTCCCCACAGTGCGGCGCTCCCTATGGCACCGACCCTCCCCACAGATGTGGCACTCCCATAGCACCGACCCTCCCCCGGTCAGCCCTCCCTCAGCACCGACCCTCCCACAGGCGGCCCTCCCTCAGCACTGACCCTCCCCACAGTGCGAAGCTCCCTCAGCACCGACTCTGCACAGTGGGAGCTCCCTCAGCACCGACCTTCCACAGTGCGAAGCTCCCTCAGCACCGACCCTCCCCAAGTGCGCACTCCCTCAGCACCGACCCTCCCCACAGTGCGGCGCTCCCTCAGCACCGACTCTGCCACAGTGTGAAGCTCCCTCAGCACCGACCCTTCCACAGTGCGAAGCTCCCTCAGCACCGACCCTCCCCACAGTGCGGCACTCCCTCAGCACCGACCCTCCCCACAGTGCGGCGCTCCCTCAGCACCGACCCTCCCACGGTGCGAAGCTCCCTCAGCACCGACCCTCCCCACAGTGCGGCACTCCCATAGCACCGACCCTCACACAGTGCGGCGCTCCTTCAGGCAAGGCATGACTGGGATCTCTGGCGGATGCAGAGACTCGTAGATAAGTGCTGAGACAGTCGGTATCCATTTTCTGATTGCAAGCTATGTGCTTCGAGCTATACTGAGTTTTGACACATTCCCAGCAGTTTCTCGATCTTCCTGAACTGAGGGCTGTTTGCTTTGGAACTGTTGGAGGCTGGAGAGTGTTTCCATTGACCCATGCGTTATCAGATCGAGGGGGAGCCTCCTGTCTGTGTTGGGAGATCAGAACCCCGACGGGAATACAGAGAACATAGCATGTAGAACATTAGAGCACAAACAGGCCCTTCGGCCCACAAGTTGTGCTGATCATATCTATACTTACCAGGCCGTAGAACTATCTGTAACTCCCAATCCCATTAAATCCCATGTACTCATCCAGAAGTCTCTTAAAAAAACCCCAGCGAGTTCGCCTCTACCACCACTGACGAATTCCATTCACCCACTACTCTCTGAGTGAAAAACTTACCTCTAACATCCCCTCTGTACTTGCCCCCCAGCACCTGTGTCTTCTCATAGTGACCATTTTAGCCCTGGGAAATAGCCTCCGAGAATCCACCCTATCTATTCCTCTCAACATCTTATAAACCTCTATCAGGTCGCCTCTCAACCTTCGTCTCTCCAGTGAGAAGAGACCGAGCTCCCTCAACCTACCTTCATAAGGCCTGCCTCCCAATCCAGGCAGCATCCTTGTAAATCTCCTCTGCCACCTTTGATCCCATTCGCCTCAAGTGCTACAACCAGCGGCCTCTTGAACACATTGATTTGACTTATTATTGTCACGTAGAGGTTCACAGCAAGGAAACAGGCCCTTCGGCCCAACTTGCCCATGCCACCCCCTTTTTTTAAACCCCTAAGCTCGTTCCAATTGCCCACATTTGGCCCATATCCCGCTACACCCATCTTACCCATGGAACTGTCTAAACACAAAGACATAATTGTACCTGCCTCAACAACTACCTCTCGTTCCAGACACTCACCACCCTCTGTGTGAAAAAAATTGCCCCTCTGGACCCTCTCCCCTCTCACCTTAAACCTCTGCCCTCTAGTTTTAGATTCCCCTACCTCTGGGAAAAGATACTGACTATCTCGCTGATCTGTGCCCCTCATTATTTTATGGACCTCTATAAGATCACCCCTCAGCCTCCTACGCTCCAGAGATAAAAGTCCCAGTCTATCCAGCCTCTCCTTATAACTCAAACCATCAAGTCCCCGGTAGCATCCTAGTAAATCTCTTCTGCATTTTTTCTAGCTTATTAATATCCTTTCTATAATAGGGTGACCAGAACTGTACACAGTATTCCAAGTGTGGCCTTATCAATGTCTTGTACAACTTCAACAAGACGTCCCCAACTCCTGTATTCAATGTTCTGACCAATGAGACCAAGCCTGCGAATGCCTTCTTCACCACTCTGTCTGCCTGTGACTCCGCTTTGTACTGGGATACGGTGAAAAGTATGTTTTTGTTGCGCGCTATACAGACAAAGCATACCGTTCATAGAGAAGGGAAGGAGAGGGTGCAGAATGTAGTGTTACAGTCACAGCGAGGGGTGTAGAGAGAGATCAACTTAATGCGAGGTGGGTCCATTCAAAAGTCTGACAGCAGCAGGGAAGAAGCTGTTCTCGAGTCGGTCGGTGCGGGACCTCAGACTTCTGTATCTTTTCCCCGACGGAAGAGAGAATGTCCGGGGTGCGTGGGGGGGGTCCTTGATGATGCCGGCTGCTTTTCCCCCGAGGCGGCGGGAAGTGTAGACAGAGTCAATGGATGGGAGGCTTTTAATTTCAACTACTTCCCGGGGTAATGAATTCTGAGTGAGGAAATGTCTCCTCACCTCCATCCTAAGTGGTCTGCCCCGCATCCTCAGATTGCGACCCTCTGGATACCCCCCTGCATCTAACCTGTTAAAATTTTGTAAGTCCCTGTGAGATTTGCCCATCCTCATTTCGCCTGAACTCCAGCGAAAATGATCTCTCCCAGAAAGAGAGAGAGAGAAAGATCCCTATTACACCCTCCAGTAAGTGCACAACCTTCTTGGGTAAATGCTGAATTCTATACTCTCTCTCTCTCTCCCACGCTCTCTCTCTCTCTGACACTTCCCAGTTCCTGATCGACGTGCACTTGTCTGGCAAATGTACATTCCTTCGCAAACTGTGTCCAAGAGAAAGAACAAAGAACAAAACAGCACAGGGGAAACAGGCCCTTCGGCCCAACGAGCCCACGCCGGCACCCCGATGTTCCCACCTCTACCCGCGATCCCTGTCCATGTTTATAGATCTATGGATTAAAAACCAAAGTTGAGACAATTTAGGGAGAATTTGTTTTGCCAATTAGCCTAAGAGCACATCTTTGGGATGTGGGAGGAAACCGGAGCACCTGGAGAAAACCCACGCAAGCACCGTCCTGAGACATGGTACATTGGGGAGACCATGCAGACACTACGACAGCGGATGAATGAACATTGCTCGACAATCACCGGGCAAGACTGTTCCCTTCTTGTGAACAAACACTTCAGCAGTCACAGGCATTCGGCCTCCGACGTTCAGGTAAACGTTCTTCAAGGGGGCCTTCGTGACACACGACAGCGCAGAGCCGCTGAGCAGAGACTGATAGCCAAGTTCCGCACACATGAGGACGGTCTTAACGGGGATCTTGGCTTCATGTCACACTATCTGTAACCCCCGTGACTTGCCTGGGTTAGCAAAAAAACCTCACTTACTGTGCTGTCTGGAGACAACACACAAGGGGCATACACGCGATGGGTCGTGAGAGGGCTGCTCTTGGATTTTTTTTGAGAGTATCCTAGTGCTCCATGTCGTTAGTGGACGCTTGACCTGGACCATTTGATGGGCAACACGTCAGCTCAGTGACTATCGCTGTGCTGTGCAGATACATGGATTTGGGGCTGTGTCTGTGGGAGTTTGCGCATTCTCCCCGTGCTTGCGTGGGTTTTCTCCGGGAGCTCCGGTTTCCTCCCACATCCCAAAGATGTGCTCTTAGGCTGATTGGCAAAACAAATTCTCCCTAAATTGTCTCAAATTTGGTTTTTAATCCATTGATCTATAAACATGGACAGGGATCACAGGTGGAGATGGGAACATCGGGGTGGCGGCGCGGGCTCGTTGGGCTGAACGACCTGTTTTCCATGCTGTTCTTTGTCCTTTGTCTCTAACCTGTGCTCAGAGCTCCTTCCACTCACATTGTTGGCCACTTTAAGACTTGAATAGCAGGTTAGGGGTAAGGATTCGCATTCTAGTCAGTAATCTGTAAACTGTCTGTGCTGATATGTGTGCTATTACAGACCACAACACCTCATTGGCCCG
>JAGIQG010000502.1:0-10000 GCA_024679065.1 Sphyrna mokarran | reverse complement strand
GGCAGAAGAGAGAGAGGCAGAGAGAGGGAGAAAGAGACAGGAGAGTGAGAGAGAGAGAGACAGAGAGAGGGAGAAAGAGACAGAGAGAGAGAGACAGAGGGAGAGGCAGAGAGAGGGAGAAAGAGACAGAGAGAGAGAGAGAGAGAGAGACAGAGAGAGGGAGAAAGAGACAGTGAGAGAGAGACAGAGAGAGGGAGACAGAGACAGTGAGAGAGAGAAACAGAGAGAGGGAAAAAGAGACAGTGAGAGACAGAGAGAAAGAGAGAGGGAGAGAGAGAGAGGGAGAAAGAGACAGTGAGACAGAGAGAGGGAGACAATTAGAAAGATTGAGACACAGAGAGAGAGAGAGAGAGAGACAGCAACAGAGAGACAGAGATAAGAGAGACAATTAGAAAGATTGAGACACAGAGAGAGAGAGAGAGAGAGACAGCAACAGAGAGACAGAGATAGAGAGACAATTAGAAAGATTGAGAACACAGAGAGAGAGAGAGAGGAGACAGCAACAGAGAGACAGAGATAGAGAGACAATTAGAAAGATTGAGACACAGAGAGAGAGAGAGAGAGAGACAGCAACAGAGAGACAGAGATAGAGAGACAATTAGAAAGATTGAGACACAGAGAGAGAGAGAGAGAGAGACAGCAACAGAGAGACAGAGATAGAGAGACAATTAGAAAGATTGAGACACAGAGAGAGAGAGAGAGAGAGACAGCAACAGAGAGACAGAGATAGAGAGACAATTAGAAAGATTGAGACACAGAGAGAGAGAGAGAGACAGCAACAGAGAGACAGAGATAGAGAGACAATTAGAAAGATTGAGACACAGAGAGAGAGAGAGAGAGACAGCAACAGAGAGACAGAGATAGAGAGACAATTAGAAAGATTGAGACACAGAGAGAGAGAGAGAGACAGCAACAGAGAGACAGAGATAGAGAGACAATTAGAAAGATTGAGACACAGAGAGAGAGAGAGAGAGAGACAGCAACAGAGAGACAGAGATAGAGAGACAATTAGAAAGATTGAGACACAGAGAGAGAGAGAGAGAGAGACAGCAACAGAGAGACAGAGATAGAGAGACAATTAGAAAGATTGAACAACACAGAGAGAGAGAGAGAGACAGCAACAGAGAGACAGAGATAGAGAGACAATTAGAAAGAGTGAGACAGAAGAAGAGAGAGAGAGAGACAGCAACAGAGAGACAGAGATAGAGAGACAATTAGAAAGATTGAGACACACGAGAGAGAGAGAGAGACAGCAACAGAGAGACAGAGATAGAGAGACAATTAGAAAGATTGAGACACAGAGAGAGAGAGAGAGAGAGCAGCAACAGAGAGACAGAGATAGAGAGACAATTAGAAAGATTGAGACACAGAGAGAGAGAGAGAGAGAGACAGCAACAGAGAGACAGAGATAGAGAGACAATTAGAAAGATTGAGACACAGAGAGAGAGAGAGAGAGAGACAGCAACAGAGAGACAGAGATAGAGAGACAATTAGAAAGATTGAGACACAAGAGAGAGAGAGAGAGAGACAGCAACAGAGAGACAGAGATAGAGAGACAATTAGAAAGATTGAGACACAGAGAGAGAGAGAGAGAGAAACAGCAACAGAGAGACAGCGACAGACAATTAGAAAGATAGAGACTGAGATACACAGAGAGACAGAGATCAAGAAAGAGAGAGGAGAGAGAGAGGGACAGAGCCAGACAGATAGGGAGAGAGAGAGAGAGGGAGACAGATAAATGGAGAGACAGATCGAGAAAGAGAGAGGAAGGAAAGAGAGGGAGACGGACAAGGGGAGAGAGAGAGAGAGACAGAAGGACAGCGACAGAAAGACAATTAGAAAGAGAGACTCAGACACATAGAGAGAGAGATCAAGAAAGAGAGAGGGGAGACAGAGGGCCAGAGACAGATTGGGGGGGGGGGGGGTGGGTAGAGAGACAGATAGTCAGGGAGAGAGAGAAGAGAACATTGACAGAAAGATAGGAAGACGGAGAGAGACAAGAGAGAGAGAGATTGAGTGAGAGAGAGAGAGAGAAAGAACGGGTAGAGAGTCAGTAAGAGAGGCAGGGAGAGAGAGGGACAGAGAGAGAGAAAAAGATAGAGAGAGAAAGAGAGAGAAATGAAACTTACAAGATATATAAAGAGATATAGGCACCGAGGGAACATACTTTTAGTATATATCTATCTGCTAATTCATCTCAGGATTCTGTACGTCTCAGTAGGATCACTTCTCATTGTTCTGAACTTACAGCCAACGTTTGATTTTACAATAGATCAGTGACCCGTCTGTATAATAAATCTCTGCTGTTTATTTGATTAGATCTGATTTATTATTGTCACAAGTATTGGGACACAGTGAAAAGTATTGTTTCTTGCGCGCTACACAGGCAAAGCATACCGTTCATAGAGAAGGGAAGGAGAGGGTGCAGAATGTAGTGTTACGGTCACAGCGAGGGGGTGCAGAGAGAGATCAACTTAACGTGAGGTGGGTCCGTTCAAAAGTCTGACAGCAGCAGGGAAGAAGCTGTTCTCGAGTCGGTCGGTAAACGATTCTCTGGTGCTTACATGTTAATTTACTGACACTGTAGATTATAAAATGAGCAGTGATTCATGTTAAATATTCTATTCTGTTCCAAAAACTTCCAAAGCCTATTGCACAGAGAAACATTTCTGTAATCTGTGGAGTGACGGGGGGAGGGGAGAGGGTCAGTTGAAGATTGAAAAGTTCACAGCAGAATCTGGTCCCATGTCGGGAGATTTGGTTTTCATAGAATCCCCACAATGCTGAAGGAGGCCATTCAGCCCACTGTGTCTGCACCATCCACTATCCCACTCTATCCCCATAACCCTATGCATTTACCCTAGCTAGTCGCCCTGACACTAAGGGACAATTCAGCACGGCCAATCCACCCTAACCTGTACATCTTTGGACACTAAGGGACAATTTAGCACGGTCAATCCACCCTAACCTACACATCTTTGGACACTAAGGGACAATTTAGCACGGCCAATCCACCCTAACCTACACATCTTTGGACACTAAGGGACAATTTAGCACGGCCAATCCACCCTAACCTACACATCTTTGGACACTAAGGGACAATTTAGCACGGCCAATCCACCCTAACCTACACATCTTTGGACACTAAGGGACAATTTAGCACGGCCAATCCACCCTAACCTACACATCTTTGGACACTAAGGGACAATTTAGCACGGCCAATCCACCCTAACCTGCACATCTTTGGACACTAAAGGGTAATTTAGCACGGCCAATCCACCCTAACCTGCACATCTTTGGACAGTAAGGGACAATTCAGCACGGCCAATCCGCATAACCCGAACATCTTTCAAACTGTGGAAGGTAACTGGGGCACCCGGAGGAAATCCACGCAGACACGGGGAGAATGTGCAGACTCCACACAGACAGTGACCCGAGCCAGGAATCGAACCCGGCACTGTGGGGGCAGTGATGCTAACCCACTGTGGCACCGTGCCTCCCTAAATTTTCAAACTTTTTTTGGAGGGGATTTCGTAGGAACTCATAAAATTGTGTACAGCTTTGCTCTCCTTATCTGAGGAAGGATGTTCCTTGCTACAGAGGGAGCACAGCGAAGGTTTACCAGGCTGATTCCTGGGATGGCAGGTCTGTGATAGGAGGAGAGACTGAGTGGGTTAGGATTATATTCACTGGAGTTTAGCAGAGTGAGAGAGGATCTCAGAGAAACTTATCGAATTCTAACAGGGTTAGATTCAGAAAGAATGTTCCTGATTGGGGGGGGGAGTCCAGAACAAGGGGGGGTATACTTTGAGGATAAGGGGTAAACCTTTTAGGACTGAGCTGAGGGGAAATTTCTTCATCCTAAGGGTGGGGAATGTGAGGAACTCACTCCCACAGAAAGTAGTTGAGGACAAGACATTGTGTGATTTGGGAAAGGAATTAGATATTGCTCTTGGGGGCTAAAGGGATTGAGAGGGGAATCAGGATATTGAACTTGATGATCAGCTCTGGATCAGAATGAATTGGGGGGGGGGGCAGGATGGAAGGGGCTCCCCCTGCTTCTAGTTTTGATAAATATAATCAATGTTCGGGGGAGTCACGGTTGATGGAGTCTCTGTTCCTCTCTCCCTCCAGCTCTGACAGTTCGGTTTTTGACCAGAAGGTTTATCGGAGAATACGGTGATATCGGTAAGCAAATTTCAACATTTGGACATGCTGTGACTGCCAGGTGTCGTGGGGGTGAGGTACACATCAGAGGAGGTTTATTTTTACACTGATTTGTACTTTCAGGGGTGGCACAGTGGGTTAGCAATGCTGCCTCACAGCGCCAGAGACCCGGGTTCAGTTCATGGACTTGCCTGTCACTGTCTGTGTGGACTCTGCACATTCTCCCCGTGTCTGCATGGGTTTCCTCCTCCAATCCAAAGATGTGCAGGTTAGGTGGATTGGCTGCATTAAATTGCCCCTTAGTGTATAGATTTGATTTATTGTTGTCACATGTAGTGGGATAAGGTGAAAAGTATTGTTTCTTGCGCATAATGCAGACAAAGTACACCATTCATAGAGAAGGAAAGGAGAGGGTGCAGAATGTAGTGTTACAGTCACAGCGAGGGGTGTAGAGAAAGATCAACTTAATGCGAGGTGGGTCCGTTCAAAAGTCTGACAGCAGCAGGGAAGAAGCTGTTCTTGAGTCGGTCGGTACGGGACCTCAGACTTTTGTATCTTTTTCCCCGATGGAAGAAGGTGGAAGAGAGAATGTCCGGGGTGCACATGGGGGGAGGGATCCTTGATTATACCGGCTGCTGTTCCCCGAGGCAGCGGGAAGTGTAGACTGAGTCAATGGATGGGAGGCTGGTTTGTGCGATGGGATTGGGGCTACATTTACAACCTTTTGTAGTTCCTTGTGGTCTTGGGCAGAGCAGGAGCCCAGACCGAGCCGTGATACAACCAGAAAGAATACTTTCTATGGGGCATCTGTAAAAGTCGGCGAGAGTTGTCGCGGACATGTCAAATTTCCTCAGTCTTCTGAGAAAGTAGAGGTGTTGGTGAGACTTTCTGAACTATAGTGTCAGCTATAGTGTCAGGAACCAGGTCAGGTTGTTGGTGATCTAGATGTCTAAAGTTCTTGACCCTTTCTCCTTTGTCCCCATTGATGTAAACAGGGGCATGTTCTCCTTTACACTTCCTGAAGTCAGTGACAATCTCCTTCGTTTTGTTGACATTGAGGGAGAGATTATTGTCGCTGCACCGGTTCACCAGATTCTCGATCTCATTCCTGGATCTAGACAGGAGTGTGGCCACCTGGGGGGGGGGGGGGGAATTTTCACAGTAACTTCATTGCAGTATTAATGTCAGGTGACTTGTGGCACGCGTGAAATGAACCTTTTAAACGTTGTGTCTCCAGAAGCTGTCTACACACACGATGCCAGTGTCAATGGGACCGAGATTCGCTTCAACATCTGGGACTCTCTGCACCGACCGGTAATTACCATCCCCTTTCAAACATCAGCGTTGCGTTCTCCGAGACATCGCAGGCGGCAGAGGGATGGTCTTGGACAGAGAGTCGGGGTGGCGGGGTGCGTGCGGGAGATTTACCCAGGAAGATCCCATAGGCAAAGGTCAGGTCTGGGCAACCTCCCCCACACCCGTCAAGATGTGTAGGTTAGGGTGGATTGGCCATGCTAAATTGTCCCTTAGTGTCCAAAGATGTGCAAGTTAGGGTGGATTGGCCGTGCTAAATTGTCCCTTAGTGTCCCAAAGATGTGCAGGTTAGGGTGGATTGGCCGTGCTAAATTGTCCCTTAGTGTCCCAAAGATGTGCATGTTAGGGTGGATTGGCCGTGCTAAATTGTCCCTTAGTGTCCAAAGATGTGACGGTTAGGGTGGATTGGCCATGCCAAATTGTCCCTTAGTGTCCAAAGATGTGTAGGTTAGGGTGGATTGGCCGTGCTAAATTGTCCCTTAGTGTCCAAAGATGTGCAGGTTAGGGTGGATTGGCCGTGCTAAATTGTCCCTTAGTGTCCAAAGATGTGCAGGTTAGGGTGGATTGGCCGTGCTAAATTGTCCCTTAGTGTCCAAAGATGTGTAGGTTAGGGTGGATTGGCCATGCTAAATTGTCCCTTAGTGTCCAAAGATGTGTAGGTTAGGGTGGATTGGCCGTGCTAAATTGTTCCTCAGTTGGGTGAGCTGTGAGGAGGATACAGAGATACCTCAGCGAGATTGGGAGATGCTGAATGAGTGGGTGTACACGTGGCAGATGTGGAATTGATGCTGGATAAAGGGGGTCCACTTTTCACAACAAGGAACGTCATCACAGACCCCAGCGGGGAGCAGGGGGGGGTGGTTTGCAGTGACTTCATTGCGATGTTAATGTCAGCCGACTTGCTATCCTAATAAATAAACTTTACCTCTCCCCCCCCGGTACAGGGCAGCGAGGGGACGCCGCATCCCACGGAGGAGCAGCTGAACTGGGCCGATGGTTACATTGTGGTGTACAGCATCTGCGACCGGCGCAGTTTCGAGGTGGCCCGCCAGCAGCTGGACCAGGTCCGGGGGGCCGGGGGCCGGGCGCGCCCCCCCCCAGCGGTGCTGGCCGGGAACAAGCGGGACCTGTCGCACCGGAGGGCGGTGCCGGGGGAGGAGGGGCGGAGGCTGGCCCGGGACGCCGGCTGCCGCTTCCTGGAGGTCTCGGCGGCCGAGGGCTACCAGGGCGTGGAGCTGGCCTTTGGCCAGCTGCTGGAGCTGGTCCGGCAGGCCCGGGCGCCGGCCAAAAGGGGCGGGGCGGGCCTGCGGGGCATTGTCCGCAGCGTGTCCGCGGCGCTGGCCGGCAAGAGGAGGGTGGAGTGACCTCTCCCCTCACACACTCCCCACTCCCCCCCTTCTCTGTCTCACCGGGGGGAACGGTCAGTCAAAACAGTTGCGGCAACTTGCCCCAGTGGGGGAGGAGGGGGGGGGGATTGAAACCAATTACTGCGAGGCCTCCTGTGACCGAGCAGCACGGGCTGAATGCCAATGGACAATGAACCAGTAATGAATAAGGGTAGGCCATGTAAGGGAGCGGGACAGTGGGTTAGCACTGCTGTCTCACAGCGCCAGGGACCCGGGTTCGATTCCCCAGCAGCACGGTGACACAGTGGGTTAGCGCTGCTGCCTCACAGCGCCAGGGACCGGGTTCGATTCCCCAGCAGCACGGTGACACAGTGGGTTAGCGCTGCTGTCTCACAGCGCCAGGGACCCGGGTTCGATTCCCCAGCAGCACAGTGACACAGTGGGTTAGCGCTGCTGTCTCACAGCGCCAGGGACCCGGGTTCGATTCCCCAGCAGCACGGTGACACAGTGGGTTAGCGCTGCTGTCTCACAGCGCCAGGGACCCGGGTTCGATTCCCCAGCAGCACGGTGACACAGTGGGTTAGCGCTGCTGTCTCACAGCGCCAGGGACCCGGGTTCGATTCCCCAGCAGCACGGTGACACAGTGGGTTAGCGCTGCTGTCTCACAGCGCCAGGGACCCGGGTTCGATTCCCCAGCAGCACGGTGACACAGTGGGTTAGCGCTGCTGTCTCACAGCGCCAGGGACCCGGGTTCGATTCCCCAGCAGCACGGTGACACAGTGGTTAGCGCTGCTGTCTCACAGCGCCAGGGACCCGGGTTCGATTCCCCAGCAGCACGGTGACACAGTGGGTTAGCGCTGCTGTCTCACAGCGCCAGGGACCCGGGTTCGATTCCCCAGCAGCACGGTGACACAGTGGGTTAGCGCTGCTGTCTCACAGCGCCAGGGACCCGGGTTCGATTCCCCAGCAGCACGGTGACACAGTGGGTTAGCGCTGCTGTCTCACAGCGCCAGGGACCCGGGTTCGATTCCCCAGCAGCACGGTGACACAGTGGGTT
The DNA here is from genome assembly GCA_024679065.1 of Sphyrna mokarran. NCBI lineage: Eukaryota > Metazoa > Chordata > Chondrichthyes > Carcharhiniformes > Carcharhinidae > Sphyrna > Sphyrna mokarran. The sequence goes on along the minus strand of JAGIQG010000502.1, from coordinate 2,116 downwards.
AGCGCTGCTGTCTCACAGCGCCAGGGACCCGGGTTCGATTCCCCAGCAGCACGGTGACACAGTGGGTTAGCGCTGCTGTCTCACAGTGCCAGGGACCCGGGTTCGATTCCCCAGCAGCACGGTGACACAGTGGGTTAGCGCTGCTGTCTCACAGCGCCAGGGACCCGGGTTCGATTCCCCAGCAGCACGGTGACACAGTGGGTTAGCGCTGCTGTCTCACAGTGCCAGGGACCCGGGTTCGATTCCCATCAGCACAGTGACACAGTGGGTTAGCACTGCTGTCTCACTGCGCCAGGGACCCGGGTTCGATTCCCGGCTCGGGTCACCGTCTGTGCGGACTCTGCATGTTCTCCCCGTGTCTGCGTGGGTTTCCTCCGGGTGCTCCAGTTTCCTCGCACAGTCTAAAAGATGTGCTGGTTAAGGGGATTGGCCATTAAATTGCCCCTTAGTGTCAGGGGGATTAACAGGGGTAAATGTTTCGGGAATAGGGCCTGGGGTAGGTTTTGTGGTCAGTGCAGACTCGATGGGCCAAATGGCCTCTTTCTATACTGTTGGGCTCCAGGGTCTGTTCCGCTATTTAGTAATATTCTTGTTGATCACGGAATGTTAGACAGGGAGGTTTGAGAGTGCGGGGTGGGGGGTGGGTGGGGGGTGGGTGGGGGTCCAACACCTCGACAAAGATTTAGTATGGCCAATCCACCCTAACCTGCACATCTTTGGACACAAAGGGACACTTTAGCACGGCCAATCCACCCTAACCTGTACATCTTTGGACACTAAGGGGCAATTTAGCACGGCCAATCCACCCTAACCTGTACATCTTTGGACACTAAGGGACAATTTAGCATGGCCAATCCACCCTAACCTGTACATCTTTGGACACAAAGGGACAATTTAGCACGGCCAATCCACCCTAACCTGCACATCTTTGGACACAAAGGGACAATTTAGCACGGCCAATCCACCCTAACCTGTACATCTTTGGACACTAAGGGGCAATTTAGCACGGCCAATCCACCCTAACCTGCACATCATTGTCACAAAGTTTGTGAAAAAGGTAGATTGTGTTCTAACAATTGTTGTAAATATCGTGATGAAAAAACTTCTAGATAAATGCTAAATGTGGGTTAGAGTATGTGTATATATCAATGTAAAAGTTTGTACAGTTTGCTCCCAGTGTTAATACACTCTTGAAATGGCACTTGTCGAGTAATAAATTTTGTTTCTGTTGCATTCAAAAAATCCTGTTCGTTTGATCCCGTTTGTACAATACGAGCTTAGCACTCTCCCCTCTCCCCACTTCCTCCTGCCATTCGAGGGGAGGGATTGAGCCGCAATGAAGCATTTCTTCACACAAAATCATCCCCTCCACCCCCAAACTGAAGCACGCGAGACTGGGGAGGGGGGTGGTGGGGTGGGAGGTTTAAGGGGGGAACGGTGTTAACTGGGAATGTCAAAATCGATTGTCATTTTGTTGGGTTAAGAGGATTCAGGATCATGTGACCAAAGCGCCTCGGGTGGAGTTCAGGATCAGCGGCAATTTAACAGGATGGCAGCACAGGCTTGAAGAGGGGCTGAATTGCCTTCTCCTGATCCCCTGTGGCAGGTTCAAGAGGGACAGTGGATGAAGGGGCCTCCTCCTGTTCCTGCGTAACGGGCTCGAGAGAGAAAGAGAGAGAAGGGCTGAATGGCCACCCTCCCATTCCTGTTTAACAGACTCAAAAGGGGCTGAATGGCCTCCTTAATTTTATATTCCAGAGGATGATTTAATAATTGGATAAGCTGCAATAGAGGAACAGACAGTATCTCTGAGTGTTTAGGCATTTAAGTATGAGAGTATGTGCGTGTGCTGTGCGCGTGCGTGTGTATCAGTGTGTGCGTGCGCGCGCGTGTGTATCTGTGTGTGCGTGCGCGTGCGTGTGTGCGTGTGCATCAGTGTGCGTGTGTATCAGTGTGTGTGTGCATGTGCACGTGTGTGCGTATCAGTGTGTGCGTGCGTGTGTATCAGTGTGCGTGTGTATGCGTGTGCACGCGTGTGCGTATCAGTGTGTGTGAGCGTGTGCGTGTGCATCAGTGTGAGCGTGTGCGTGTGCATCAGTGTGAGCGTGTGCATCAG
>JAGIQG010000501.1:0-26739 GCA_024679065.1 Sphyrna mokarran | reverse complement strand
AAACAGAGGGCGGCAAACAGAGGGCGGCAAACAGAGGGCGGCAAACAGAGGGCGACAAACAGAGGGCGGCAAACAGAGGGCGCCAAACAGAGGGCCCCAAACAGAGGGCGGCAAACAGAGGTCGGCAAACTGAGGACCCCAAAAAGAGGGCGGAAAACAGAGGGCGGCAAACAGAGGGCGGCAAAAAGTGAGCAGTAAACTGAGGGCAGCAAACAAGGGGGGTAAACAGAGTGTGGCAAACAGAGGGCGTCAAACAATGGGAGGCAAACAGAGGGCCGAAACAGAGGGCTGCAAACAGAGGGCGGCAAAGAGAGGGCGGCAAAGAGAGGGCTGTAAACTGAGGGCCCCAAACAGAGGGCGGCAAAGAGATGATGGCAAACAGAGGTCCCCAAAAAGAGGGCGACACACAGAGGGTGGCAAACAGAGGGCAGCAAACAGAGGGCGGCAAACAGAGGGCGGCAAACAGAAATCCCCATAGAGAAGGCGGCAAACAGAGCGCGGCAAACAGAGGGCGGCAAACAGAGGGACCCAAACAGAGGGACCCAAACAGAAGGCGGCAAAAAGAGGGCGGAAAACATAGGGAGGCAAAAAGAGGATGGCAAACAGAGGGCGGCAAACAGAGGGACAAAAACAGAGGGCGCCAAACAGAGGGAGGCAAACAGAGGGTGGCAAACAGAGGGCCCCAAACTGAGGGCAGTATCAGTGGGCGGCAAACAGAGGGCGGCGAACAGAGGTTGGCAAACAGAGGGCCCAAACAGAGGGCAGCAAACAGAGGACGGCAAACAGCGGGCCCCAAACAGAGGACAGCAAACAGAGGGTGGTAAACAGAGGGTGGCAAACAGAGGGGCCGAAACAGAGGGCGGCAAACAGAGGGCGGCAAACAGAGGGCACCAAACAGATGGCTCTAAACAGAGGGCAGTAAACAGAGGGCGTCAAACAGGGCGGCAAACAGAGGGCGGCATACAGAGTGCGGCAAACAGAGGGAGGCAAATAGAGGGCGGCAATCAGAGGTCGGCAAACAGAGGGCGACAAACAGAGGGCGGTAAACAGAGTGTGGCAAACAGAGGGCGGCGAACAGAGGCCCCAAACAGAAGGCGGAAAACAGAGGGCAACAAACTGATGGATGCAAACAGAGGGCGGCTAACAGAGGGCGGCAAACAAAGGGCCCCAAACAGAGGGCAGCAAACATAGGGCGGCAAACAGAGGGTCCCAAACAGAGGGCGGAAAACAGAGGGCGGCAAACAGAGTGCAGCAAACAAAGGGCGGCAAACAGAGTACTCCAATCAGAGGTCAGAAACAGACTGCGCCAAACAGAGGTAAGCAAACATAGGGCGGCAAACAGAAGGCGGCAAACAGCGGGTGGCAAACAGAGTGCGGCAAACAGAGGGTGGCAAACGGAGGGCGGCAAACAGAGTGCCCTAAACAGAAGGAGGCAAACCGCGGGTGGCAAACAGAGTCCGGCAAAAAGAGAGCGGCAAAATGAGGGTGGCAAAAAGAGGGCCCAAACAGAAGGCGGCAAACAGAGGACGGCAAACAGAGGGCGGCAAAAAGAGGGCAGCAAACAGAGGGCGGCAAACAAAGGCCCCAAAAAGAGGGTAACAAACAGAGGGCGGCAAACAGACCGCGGCAAACAGAGGGCTGCAAACAGAAGGCCGCAAACAGAGGGCGGCAAACAGAGGGCGGCAATGAGAGGGCGGCAAACAGAGGGCCCCAAACAGTGGGCCCCAAACAGAGGTCGACAAAGACAGGGCGGAAAACAGAGGACGGCAAAAAGAGGGTGGCAAACAGAGGACCCTAAACAGAAGGCGGCAAACAGAGAGCGGCAAACAGAGGGCGGCAATCAGAGAGCGGGAAACAGACGGACACAAACAAACAGCGGCAAACCCAGGGCGGCAAACAGAGGGCCCCAAACATAGGGTAGTAAACAGAGGGCGGAAAACAGAGGGCGGCAAACAGAGGGCGACAAACAGAGGGCTCCAAACAGAGGGCGGCAAAAAGAGGGCGGCAATCAGAGGGTGGCGAACAGAGGGCGGCAAACAGAGGGCCCCAATCAGAGGGTGGCAAACAGACGGAAGCAAACATAGGGCGGCAAACAGAGGGCGGCAAACAGAAGGCGGCAAACAGAAGGCGGCAAACAGAGGGTGGCAAACAGAGGGATGCAAACAGAGGGCGGCAAACAGAGGCCCCCAAAGAGAGGGCCCCAAACAGAAGGTGGCAAACAGAGGGTGGCAAACAGAGGGATGCAAACAGAGTGCGGCAAACAGAAGGTCCCAAACAGAACGCCCCAAGCAGAGGGCATAAACAGAGGGCAGCAAACAGAGGGCGGAAAAGAGAGGGTGGCAAACAGATGGCGGAAAACAGAGGGCCCCAAACATAGGACGGCAAACAGAGGGCCCCAAACAGAGGGCCCCAAACAGAGGGTGGGAAACAGAGTGTGGCAAACAGAGGGTGGCAAACAGAGGGCGGCAAACACAGGGTGGCAAACAGAGGGTGGCAAACAGAGGGATGCAAACAGAGTGCGGCAAACAGATGGCCCCAAACAGAGGGCCCTAAGCAGAAGGCAGCAAAAAGCGGGCGGCAAACAGAGTGCAGAAAAAAGAGAGCGGCAAACGGAGGGTGGCAAACAGAGGGCGGCAAACAGATGGCCCCTAAACAAAGGGCGGCAAACAGAGGCCCCCAAACAGAGGGCCCCAAACAGAGGGCAGCAAACAGAGGACGGCAAACAGAGTGCCTCAAACACAGGGCGGCAAGCAGAGGGCGGCAAACAGATTGCGCAAACAGAGGGCGACAAACAGAGGGCAGCAAACAGACAGTTGCAAACAGTTGGCCCAAACAGAGGGCGGCAAACAGAGGGCGGCAATCAAAGGCCCCAAACAGAGGGCAGCAAACAGAGGGCGGCAAACAGAGCGCGGGAAACGGAGGACGGCAATCAGAGGGCGGTAAACAAGGGGGTCCCAAACAGAGGGCGGAAAAACAGGGCGTCAAACAGAGGGCCACAAACAGACGGCGGGAAGCAGAGGGCGGCAAACAGATGGCGGCAAACAGAGAGCGGCAAACAGAGGGCCCGAAACAGAGGGTGGCAAAGAAAGGGCAGAAAACAGAGACCAGCAAATGCAGGGCCCCAAACAGAGAGCAGTAAACAGAGGGACCCACACAGAAGGCGGCAAACAGAGGGCGGCAAAGAGACGACGGATAACAGAGGGCATCAAACAGAAGGCGGCAAACAGAGGCCGGCAAACAGAGGGCAGCAAACAGAGGGCAGCAAACAGAGGGCGGCAAACAGAGGGCGGCAAACAGAGGGCGGCAAACAGAGAGCGGCAAACAGAGGGCCCCAATCAGAGGGTGGCAAACAGACGGAAGCAAACATAGGGCGGCAAACAGAGGGCGGCAAACAGAAGGCGGCAAACAGAAGGCGGCAGACAGAGGCTGGCAAACAGAGGGATGCAAACAGAGGGCGGAAAACAGAGGCCCCCAAAGAGAGGGCCCCAAACAGAAGGTGGCAAACAGAGGGTGGCAAACAGAAGGTCCCAAACAGAGCGCCCCAAGCAGAGGGCATAAACAGAGGGCAGCAAACAGAGGGCGGAAAAGAGAGGGTGGCAAACAGATGGCTGAAAACAGAGGGCCCCAAACATAGGACGGCAAAATGAGGGCCCCAAACAGAGGGCCCCAAACAGAGGGTGGGAAACAGAGTGTGGCAAACAGAGGGTGGCAAACAGAGGGCCGCAAACAGAAGGCGGCAAACACAGGGTGGCAAACAGAAGGTGGCAAACAGAGGGTGGCAAACAGAGGGATGCAAACAGAGTGCGGCAAACAGATGGCCCCAAACAGAGGGCCCTAAGCAGAAGGTGGCAAACAGCGGGCAGCAAACAGAGTGCAGAAAAAAGAGAGCGGCAAACGGAGGGTGGCAAACAGAGGGCAGCAAACAGATGGCCCCTAAACAAAGGGCGGCAAACAGAGGCCCCCAAACAGAGGGCCCCAAACAGAGGGCAGCAAACAGAGGACGGCAAACAGAGTGCCTCAAACAGAGGGCGGCAAGCAGAGGGCGGCAAACAGATTGCGCAAACAGAGGGCGACAAACAGAGGGCAGCAAAAAGACAGTTGCAAACAGTTGGCCCAAACAGAGGGCGGCAAACAGAGGGCGGCAATCAAAGGCCCCAAACAGAGGGCAGCAAACAGAGGGCGGCAAACAGAGGGCGGGAAACAGAGGGCGGCAATCAGAGGGCGGTAAACAAGGGGGTCCCAAACAGAGGGCGGAAAAACAGGGCGTCAAACAGAGGGCCACAAACAGACGGCGGGAAGCAGAGGGCGGCAAACAGATGGCGGCAAACAGAGAGCGGCAAACAGAGGGCCCCAAACAGAGGGTGGCAAAGAGAGGGCAGAAAACAGAGACCAGCAAATGCAGGGCCCCAAACAGAGAGCGGTAAACAGAGGGACCCACACAGAAGGAGGCAAACAGAGGGCGGCAAAGAGATGACGGATAACAGAGGGCATCAAACAGAAGGCGGCAAACAGAGGCCGGCAAACAGAGGGCAGCAAACAGAGGGCAGCAAACAGAGGGCGGCAAACAGAGGGCGGCAAACAGAGGGCGGCAAACAGAGAGCGGCAAACAGAGGGTTACAAATAGAGGGGGGCAAACAAAGGACCCAAACAGAGGGCAGCAGAGGGCAGCAAACAGACCGTGGCAAACAGAGGGCGGCAAACAGAGGGCGTGAAACAGAGCGCCCAAAAAAGTGGGCGGCAAACAGAGGTCAGTAAACAGAGTGCGGCAAACACAGTGCGGCAAACAAGGCGCAGTAAAGAGAGGGCGGCAAACAGAGGGCAGCAAACAGATGGCTCCAAACAGAGGGCGGCAATCAGAGGGCCACAAACAGGGGGTCCCAAACAGAGGGCAGAAAACAGAGGGTGGCAAACAGAGGGTGCAAACAAAGGGCCCCAAACAGTGGGTGGCAAACAGAGGGCAGCAAACAGAGGTCGGCAAAATTAGGGCGGTAAAGAGGCAGCGGCAAACAGAGGGCCCCGATCAGAGGGCGGCATACAGAGGGCAGCAAACAGAGGGCTCCAAACAGAGGGTGGCAAACAGATGGAGGCAAACAGAGGGCGGCAAACAGAGGGCAGCAATCAGAGAGCGGAAAACAGAGGGCCCCAAAAAGAGGGCCCCAAATAGAGGGCAGTAAACAGAGCGCCCCAAACAGAGGGTGGCAGACAGTGGGCAGCAAACAGAGGGCGGCAAAAAGAGGGTGGCAAACAGAGGGCCCCAAACAGAGGGCAGCAAATAGAGGGCGGCAAAGAGATGGCTCCAAACAGAGGGTGGTAAACAGAGGGCGGCAAACAGAGGGCAGCAAACAGAGGGTGACAAACAGAGGGAGGCAAACAGAGGGCGGCAAACAGAGGGCGGCAAACAGAGGGCGGCAAACAGAGGGAGGCAAACAGAGGGAGGCAAACAGAGGGCGGCAAACAGAGGGCGGCAAACAGAGGGAGGCAAACAGAGGGCGGCAAACAGAGGGCGGCAAACAGAGGGCGGCAAACAGAGGGCGGCAAACAGAGGGTGGCAAACAGAGGTCTGCAAAGAGATGGCGGAAACACAGGGCCCCAAAGAGATGCCCGCAAACTGACGGAAGTAAACAGAGGGTGGCAAACAGAGGGCTGCAAACAGAGGGTGGCAAACAGATGGAGGCAAACAGAGGGCGGCAAAAAGAGGGCGGCAAACAGAGGGCAGAAAAGAGAGGGCCCCAAACAGAGGGCGGCAATCACATGACGCCAAACAGAGGGCGGTAAACAGAGGCAGGCAAACAGAGGGCGGCCAACTTGGTGCGGTAAACAGTGAGACCCAAACAGAGGGCCTCAAACAGAAGGCGGCAAACACAGTCCGGCAAAAAGTGGGCTGCAAAACTGAAGGCGACGAAGAGAGGGCAGCAAACAGAGGGCGGCAACCAGAGGGCCCCAAAAAGAGGGCGGCAAACAGAGGGCGTCAAACAGAGGGTGTCAAACAGAGGGCGGCAAACAGAGGGCGGCACACAAAGGGCAGCAAACGGAGGGCGGGAAACAGAAGGCGACAAACAGGGGGTCCCAAACAGAGGGTGGCAAACAGAGGGCGGGAAACAAGGGGGACCCAAACAGAGGGCAGAAAAAAGGGGTTGGCAAACAGAGGGCAGCAAACAGAGGGCAGCAAATAGAGGGTGGCAAGCAGAGGAGGCAAACAGAGTGCGGCAAACAGATGGCGGCCAACAGAGGGCGGCAAACAGAGGGCGGCAAACAGCGGGCGGCAAAAAGAGGGCCCAAAACAGAGAGCGGCAAACGGCTGGTGGCAAAAAGGGGGCCCCAACCAGTGGGCAGCAAACAGAGGTCGGCAAACAGAGGGCCCCAAACAGAGGGCGGCAAACAGAGGGCGGCAAACACAGGTCCCAAACAGAGTGCCCCAAACAGAGGGCAGCAAACAGAGGACGGCAAACAGAATGCGGCAAACAGAGGGCCCCAAACAGAGGGCAGCGAACAGAGGGTAGGAAGCAGTGGCCGGCAAAGAGAGTGCGCAAACAGAGGGCAGCAAATAGAGGGCGACAAACGGAGGGCAGCAAACAGAGGGCTCAAACAGAGGGCCCCAAACAGTAGGTGGCAAGGAGAGGGCGGCAAACAGAGAGCGGCAAACAGAGAGCGGCAAACAGAGGGCAACAAATAGAGGGCAGCTTAGAGAGGGCTTCAAACAGAGGGCTCCAAACAGAGGGGGGCAAACTGAGGGAGGCATACAGCGAGCGGCAAGCAGAGGGTGGCAAATGGAGGGCGGCAAACAGAGGGCGGCAAACAGACGGCCCCAAAAACAGGGCCCTAAACAGAGGGCAGTAAACAGAGGGAGGCAAACAGAGGGCGACAAACAGAGGGCAGCAAACAGGGCCGCAAACATAGGGCCCCAAACAGTGGGTGGCAAATGGAGGGCAGCAAACAGAGTGCCCCAAACAGAGGGCGGCAAGCAGAGGGCGGCAAACAGAGGGCGGCAAACAGAGGGCGGCAAACAGAGGGCGGCAAACAGAGGGCGGCAAACAGAGGGCCCCAAACAGAGGGCGGCAAACAGAGGGCTCCAATCAGAGGGCGGCAAACAGTGGGCGGCAAACAGAGGGCGGCAAAAAGAGGGCGGCAAACACAGGGCCCCAAACAGAGGGCAGCAAACAGAGGGCGGCAAAGAGATGGCTCCAAACAGAGGGTGGTAAACAGAGGGGCAAACCGAGGGCGGCAAACAGAGTGCCCCAAACAGAGGGCGGGAAGCAGAGAGCGGCAAACAGAGGGTGACAAACAGAGGGTGGCAAACAGTGGGTGGAAAACAGAGGGAGGCAAACAGGGGGCGATAAACAGAGGGTGGCAAACAGAGGGACCCAAAGAGAGGGCCCTAAACAGAGGTTGGAAAACAGAGGGAGCCAAATAGAAGGCAGCAAACAGAGGGCGGCATGCAGAGGGCGGCAAACACAGGTTCCCAAACAGAGTGCCCCAAACAGAGGGCAGCAAACAGAGGGCGGCAAACAGGGCGGCAAACAGAGGGAGGCAAACAGAAGATGGCAAACAGAGGGCCCCAAACAGGGGGCTGCAAACAGAGGGCGGCAAACAGAGGGCTCCAAAGAGGGGGCGGCAAAGAGAGGGCGGCAAACAGAGCTCGGAAAACAGAGGGCGCCAGACAGTGGGCGGCAAAGAGAGGGCGGCAAAGAGAGGGCGGCAAACAGAGGGCCCCAATCAGTGGGCGGCAACAGAGGGCGGCAAACAGAGGGCGGCCAACAGAGGGAGGCAAATAGAGGGTGGAAAACAGAAGGTGGCAAACAGAGGGCCCCAAACAGAGGGCAGCAAATAGAAAGTGGGAAACAGATGTCCCCAACGAGATTGCGGAAAACAGAGGGCGGAAAACAGAGAGCCCCAAACAGGAGGCGGCAAACAGAGGGCGGCAAACACAAGGCTCCAAACAGTGGGCCTCGAACAGATGGCAGGAAAAAGAGGGCGGCAAACAGAGGGTGGCAAACAGAGGGAGGCAAACTGAGGGCGGAACACATAGGGTGGCAAGCTGAGGGAGTCAAACCATGGACGACAAACAGAGGGCCCCAAACAGAGGGCAGCAAACAGAGGGTGGCGAACAGAGGGCGGCAAACAGAGGGCCCCAAACAGAATGCAGCAAACAGAGAGAGGGAAACAGAGGGAGCAAAAAGAGGACGGCAAACAGAGGGCGCCAAACAGAGGGCCCAAACAGAGGGTGGCAAACAGACGGAAGCAAACATAGGGCGGCAAACAGGGCGGCAAACAGAAGGAGTCAAACAGAAGGCGACAAACAGAAGGTGGCAAACAGAGGGCGGCATACAGAGGGCACCAAACAGATGGCTCTAAACAGAGGGCAGTAAACAGAGGGCGTCAAACAGGGCGGCAAACAGAGGGCGGCATACAGAGTGCGGCAAACAGAGGGAGGCAAATAGAGGGCGGCAATCAGAGGTCGGCAAACAGAGGGCGACAAACAGAGGCCCCAAACAGAAGGCGGAAAACAGAGGGCAACAAACTGAGGGATGCAAACAGAGGGCGGCAAACAAAGGGCCCCAAACAGAGGCCACAAACAGAGAACGGCAAACAGAGGGTCCCAAACAGAGGGCAGAAAACAGAAGGCGGTAAACAGAGTGCAGCAAACACAGGGCGGCAAACAGAGTACTCCAATCAGAGGTCAGAAACAGACTGCGCCAAACAGACGGAGGCAAACATAGGGCGGCCAACAGACGGCAGCAAACAGAGGGCGGCAAACAGAGGTCGCCAAACAGAGGGCCCCAAACAGAGGGCTCCAAACAGAGGGCGGCAAACAGAGGGCTGCAAACAGAGTGGCCCCAAACAGAGGGGCAAGCAGAGGGCGGCAAAGCAGAGGGCGGCAAACAGAGGGAGGCAACTGATGGCCCAAACAGAGAGGGTGGGAAACAGAGTGTGGCAAACAGAGGTGGCAAACAGAGGGCAGCAAACAGAAGGCGGCAAACACAGGGTGGCAAACAGAAGGGTGGCAAACAGAGGGTGGCAAACAGAGAGGATGCAAACAGAGTGCGGCAAACAGATGGCCCCAAACAGAGGGCCCTAAGCAGAAGGCGGCAAACAGCGGGCGGCAAACAGAGTGCAGAAAAAAGAGAGCGGCAAACGGAGGGTGGCAAACAGAGGGCGGCAAACAGATGGCCCCTAAACAAAGGGCGGCAAACAGAGGCCCCCAAACAGAGGGCCCCAAACAGAGGGCAGCAAACAGAGGACGGCAAACAGAGTGCCTCAAACACAGGGCGGCAAGCAGAGGGCGGCAAACAGATTGCGCAAACAGAGGGCGACAAACAGAGGGCAGCAAACAGACAGTTGCAAACAGTTGGCCCAAACAGAGGGCGGCAAACAGAGGGCGGCAATCAAAGGCCCCAAACAGAGGGCAGCAAACAGAGGGCGGCAAACAGAGGGCGGGAAACGGAGGGCGGCAATCAGAGGGCGGTAAACAAGGGGGTCCCAAACAGAGGGCGGAAAAACAGGGCGTCAAACAGAGGGCCACAAACAGACGGCGGGAAGCAGAGGGCGGCAAACAGATGGCGGCAAACAGAGAGCGGCAAACAGAGGGCCCGAAACAGAGGGTGGCAAAGAAAGGGCAGAAAACAGAGACCAGCAAATGCAGGGCCCCAAACAGAGAGCAGTAAACAGAGGGACCCACACAGAAGGCGGCAAACAGAGGGCGGCAAAGAGACGACGGATAACAGAGGGCATCAAACAGAAGGCGGCAAACAGAGGCCGGCAAACAGAGGGCAGCAAACAGAGGGCAGCAAACAGAGGGCGGCAAACAGAGGGCGGCAAACAGAGGGCGGCAAACAGAGAGCGGCAAACAGAGGGCCCCAATCAGAGGGTGGCAAACAGACGGAAGCAAACATAGGGCGGCAAACAGAGGGCGGCAAACAGAAGGCGGCAAACAGAAGGCGGCAGACAGAGGCTGGCAAACAGAGGGATGCAAACAGAGGGCGGAAAACAGAGGCCCCCAAAGAGAGGGCCCCAAACAGAAGGTGGCAAACAGAGGGTGGCAAACAGAAGGTCCCAAACAGAGCGCCCCAAGCAGAGGGCATAAACAGAGGGCAGCAAACAGAGGGCGGAAAAGAGAGGGTGGCAAACAGATGGCTGAAAACAGAGGGCCCCAAACATAGGACGGCAAACAGAGGGCCCCAAACAGAGGGTGGGAAACAGAGTGTGGCAAACAGAGGGTGGCAAACAGAGGGCCGCAAACAGAAGGCGGCAAACACAGGGTGGCAAACAGAAGGTGGCAAACAGAGGGTGGCAAACAGAGGGATGCAAACAGAGTGCGGCAAACAGATGGCCCCAAACAGAGGGCCCTAAGCAGAAGGTGGCAAACAGCGGGCAGCAAACAGAGTGCAGAAAAAAGAGAGCGGCAAACGGAGGGTGGCAAACAGAGGGCAGCAAACAGATGGCCCCTAAACAAAGGGCGGCAAACAGAGGCCCCCAAACAGAGGGCCCCAAACAGAGGGCAGCAAACAGAGGACGGCAAACAGAGTGCCTCAAACAGAGGGCGGCAAGCAGAGGGCGGCAAACAGATTGCGCAAACAGAGGGCGACAAACAGAGGGCAGCAAAAAGACAGTTGCAAACAGTTGGCCCAAACAGAGGGCGGCAAACAGAGGGCGGCAATCAAAGGCCCCAAACAGAGGGCAGCAAACAGAGGGCGGCAAACAGAGGGCGGGAAACAGAGGGCGGCAATCAGAGGGCGGTAAACAAGGGGGTCCCAAACAGAGGGCGGAAAAACAGGGCGTCAAACAGAGGGCCACAAACAGACGGCGGGAAGCAGAGGGCGGCAAACAGATGGCGGCAAACAGAGAGCGGCAAACAGAGGGCCCCAAACAGAGGGTGGCAAAGAGAGGGCAGAAAACAGAGACCAGCAAATGCAGGGCCCCAAACAGAGAGCGGTAAACAGAGGGACCCACACAGAAGGAGGCAAACAGAGGGCGGCAAAGAGATGACGGATAACAGAGGGCATCAAACAGAAGGCGGCAAACAGAGGCCGGCAAACAGAGGGCAGCAAACAGAGGGCAGCAAACAGAGGGCGGCAAACAGAGGGCGACAAATAGAGGGGGGCAAACAAAGGACCCAAACAGAGGGCAGCAGAGGGCAGCAAACAGACCGTGGCAAACAGAGGGCGGCAAACAGAGGGCGTGAAACAGAGCGCCCAAAAAAGTGGGCGGCAAACAGAGGTCAGTAAACAGAGTGCGGCAAACACAGTGCGGCAAACAAGGCGCAGTAAAGAGAGGGCGGCAAACAGAGGGCAGCAAACAGATGGCTCCAAACAGAGGGCGGCAATCAGAGGGCCACAAACAGGGGGTCCCAAACAGAGGGCAGAAAACAGAGGGTGGCAAACAGAGGGTGCAAACAAAGGGCCCCAAACAGTGGGTGGCAAACAGAGGGCAGCAAACAGAGGTCGGCAAAATTAGGGCGGTAAAGAGGCAGCGGCAAACAGAGGGCCCCGATCAGAGGGCGGCATACAGAGGGCAGCAAACAGAGGGCTCCAAACAGAGGGTGGCAAACAGATGGAGGCAAACAGAGGGCGGCAAACAGAGGGCAGCAATCAGAGAGCGGAAAACAGAGGGCCCCAAAAAGAGGGCCCCAAATAGAGGGCAGTAAACAGAGCGCCCCAAACAGAGGGTGGCAGACAGTGGGCAGCAAACAGAGGGCGGCAAAAAGAGGGTGGCAAACAGAGGGCCCCAAACAGAGGGCAGCAAATAGAGGGCGGCAAAGAGATGGCTCCAAACAGAGGGTGGTAAACAGAGGGCGGCAAACAGAGGGCAGCAAACAGAGGGTGACAAACAGAGGAGGCAAACAGAGGCGGCAAACAGAGGGCGGCAAACAGGGGAGGAAAACAGAGGGCGGCAAACAGAGGGCGGCAAACAGAGGGCGGCAAACAGAGGGCGGCAAACAGAGGGCGGCAAACAGAGGGCGGCAAACAGAGGGCGGCAAACAGAGGGCGGCAAACAGAGGGCGGCAAACAGAGGGCGGCAAACAGAGGGCGGCAAACAGAGGGTGGCAAACAGAGGGCGGCAAACAGAGGGCGGCAAACAGAGGGCGGCAAACAGAGGGCGGCAAACAGAGGGCGGCAAACAGAGGGAGGCAAACAGAGGGCGGCAAACAGAGGGCGGCAAACAGAGGGCGGCAAACAGAGGGTGGCAAACAGAGGTCTGCAAAGAGATGGCGGAAACACAGGGCCCCAAAGAGATGCCCGCAAAATGACGGAAGTAAACAGAGGGTGGCAAACAGAGGGCTGCAAACAGAGGGTGGCAAACAGATGGAGGCAAACAGAGGGCGGCAAAAAGAGGGCGGCAAACAGAGGGCAGAAAAGAGAGGGCCCAAAACAGAGAGCGGCAAACGGCTGGTGGCAAAAAGGGGGCCCCAACCAGTGGGCAGCAAACAGAGGTCGGCAAACAGAGGGCCCCAAACAGAGGGCGGCAAACAGAGGGCGGCAAACACAGGTCCCAAACAGAGTGCCCCAAACAGAGGGCAGCAAACAGAGGACGGCAAACAGAATGCGGCAAACAGAGGGCCCCAAACAGAGGGCAGCAAACAGAGGGTAGGAAGCAGTGGCCGGCAAAGAGAGTGCGCAAACAGAGGGCAGCAAATAGAGGGCGGCAAACGGAGGGCAGCAAACAGAGGGCTCAAACAGAGGGCCCCAAACAGAGGGTGGCAAAGAGAGGGCGGCAAACAGAGAGCGGCAAACAGAGAGCGGCAAACAGAGGGCAACAAATAGAGGGCAGCTAAGAGAGGGCTTCAAACAGAGGGCTCCAAACAGAGGAGGGCATACTGAGGGAGGCATACAGCGAGCGGCAAGCAGAGGGTGGCAAATGGAGGGCGGCAAACAGAGGACCGGCAAACAGACGGCCCCAAAAACAGGGCCCTAAACAGAGGGCAGTAAACAGAGGGAGGCAAACAGAGGGCGACAAACAGAGGGCAGCAAACAGGGCCGCAAACATAGGGCCCCAAACAGTGGGTGGCAAATGGAGGGCAGCAAACAGAGTGCCCCAAACAGAGGGCGGCAAGCAGAGGGCGGCAAACAGAGGGCGGCAAACAGAGGGCGGCAAACAGAGGGAGGCAAACAGAGGGCGGCAAACAGAGGGCCCCAAACAGAGGGCGGCAAACAGAGGGCTCCAATCAGAGGGCGGCAATCAGAGGGTGGCGAACAGAGGGCGGCAAACAGAGGGCCCCAATCAGAGGGTGGCAAACAGACGGAAGCAAACATAGGGCGGCAAACAGAGGGCGGCAAACAGAAGGCGGCAAACAGAGGCCCCCAAAGAGAGGGCCCCAAACAGAAGGTGGCAAACAGAGTGTGGCAAACAGAGGGATGCAAACAGAGTGCGGCAAACAGAAGGTCCCAAACAGAGCGCCCCAAGCAGAGGGCATAAACAGAGGGCAGCAAACAGAGGGCGGAAAAGAGAGGGTGGCAAACAGAGGGCGGCAAACAGAGGGCGTGAAACAGAGCGCCCAAAAAAGTGGGCGGCAAACAGAGGTCAGTAAACAGAGTGCGGCAAACACAGTGCGGCAAACAAGGCGCAGTAAAGAGAGGGCGGCAAACAGAGGGCAGCAAACAGATGGCTCCAAACAGAGGGCGGCAATCAGAGGGCCACAAACAGGGGGTCCCAAACAGAGGGCAGAAAACAGAGGGTGGCAAACAGAGGGTGGCAAACAAAGGGCCCCAAACAGTGGGTGGCAAACAGAGGGCAGCAAACAGAGGTCGGCAAAATTAGGGCGGTAAAGAGGCAGCGGCAAACAGAGGGCCCCGATCAGAGGGCGGCATACAGAGGGCTCCAAACAGAGGGTGGCAAACAGATGGAGGCAAACAGAGGGCGGCAAACAGAGGGCAGCAATCAGAGAGCGGAAAACAGAGGGCCCCAAAAAGAGGGCCCCAAATAGAGGGCAGTAAACAGAGCGCCCCAAACAGAGGGTGGCAGACAGTGGGCGGCAAACAGAGGGCGGCAAAAAGAGGGTGGCAAACAGAGGGCCCCAAACAGAGGGCAGCAAATAGAGGGTGGCAAAGAGATGGCTCCAAACAGAGGGTGGTAAACAGAGGGCGGCAAACAGAGGGCAGCAAACAGAGTGCCCCAAACAGAGGGCGGCAAGCAGAGGGCAGCAAACAGAGGGTGACAAACAGAGCATGGCAAACAGTGGGCGGCAAACAGAGGGAGGCAAACAGAGGGAGGCAAACAGAGGACGGCAAACAGAGGGCGGCAAACAGAGGGCGGCAAACAGAGGGTGGCAAACAGAGGTCTGCAAAGAGACGGCGGAAACACAGGGCCCCAAAGAAATGCCCGCAAAATGACAGATGTAAACAGAGGGTGGCAAACAGAGGGCTGCAAACAGAGGGTGGCAAACAGATGGAGGCAAACAGAGGGCGGCAAACAGAGGGCAGCAAACAGAGGGCGGCAAACAGAGGGCGGCAAACAGAGGGCAGAAAAGAGAGGGCGCCAAACAGAGGGCGGCAAACAGAGGGTGGCAAACAGAGGGCGGCAAACAGAGGGCGGCAAACAGAGGGCCCCAAACAGAGGGCAGCAAACAGAGGGCGGCAAAGAGATGGCTCCAAACAGAGGGTGGTAAACAGAGGGCGGCAAACAGAGGGCCCCAAACAGAGGGCGGGAAGCAGAGGGCGGCAAACAGAGGGTGACAAACAGAGGGTGGCAAACAGTGGGTGGAAAACAGAGGGAGGCAAACAGGGGGCGATAAACAGAGGGTGGCAAACAGAGGGACCCAAAGAGAGGGCCCTAAACAGAGGTTGGAAAACAGAGGGAGCCAAATAGAAGGCAGCAAACAGAGGGCGGCATGCAGAGGGCGGCAAACACAGGTTCCCAAACAGAGTGCCCCAAACAGAGGGCAGCAAACAGAGGGCGGCAAACATGGCGGCAAACAGAGGGAGGCACACAGAAGATGGCAAACAGAGGGCCCCAAACAGGGGGCTGCAAACAGAGGGCGGCAAACAGAGGGCTCCAAAGAGGGGGCGGCAAAGAGAGGGCGGCAAACAGAGCTCGGAAAACAGAGGGCGCCAGACAGTGGGCGGCAAAGAGAGGGCGGCAAAGAGAGGGCGGCAAACAGAGGGCCCCAATCAGTGGGCGGCAACAGAGGGCGGCAAACAGAGGGTGGCCAACAGAGGGAGGCAAATAGAGGGTGGAAAACAGAAGGTGGCAAACAGAGGGCCCCAAACAGAGGGCAGCAAATAGAAAGTGGGAAACAGATGTCCCCAACGAGATTGCGGAAAACAGAGGGCGGAAAACAGAGGGTCCCAAACAGGAGGCGGCAAACAGAGGGCGGCAATCACAAGGCCCCAAACAGAGGGCCTCGAACAGATGGCAGGAAAAAGAGGGCGGCAAACAGAGGGTGGCAAACAGAGGGAGGCAAACTGAGGGTGGAACACATAGGGTGGCAAGCTGAGGGAGGCAAATCATGGACGACAAACAGAGGGCCCCAAACAGAGGGCAGCAAACAGAGGGTGGCAAACAGATGGCGGCAAAGAGAGGACGGCAAACAGAGTGCCCCAAAAAGAGGGCCCCAAACAGAGGGCAGAAAACAGAGTGCGGCAAACAGAGGGCCCCAAACAGACGGCAGAAAATAGTGGGCGGCAAACAGAGCCACGCAAACAGAGGTTGGCAAACAGAGGGCGGCAAACAGAGGGCCCCAAACAGACGGCGGAAACCACTGGGCGGCAAACAGAGCCAGGCAAACAGAGCTTGGCAAACAGAGAGCGGCAAACAGAGGGCGGCAAACAGAGGGCCCCAAAAAGAGGGCGGCAAACAGTGGGCAGCAAACAGAGGGCCCCAAACAGAAGGCGGAAAACAGAGGGCGGCAAACAGAGGGCAGCAAATAGAGGGCGGCAAACAGAGAGCGGCAAGCAGATGGCAGCAAATAGCGGGCAGCAAACAGAGGGAGGCAAACAGAGGAAGGGAACCAGAGGGGCCCAAACAGAGGGTGGCAAACAGAGGGCGGCAAACAGAGGGCGGCATACAATGGGTGGCAACAGAGTTCTCCAAACAGAGGGTGGCAAACAGAGGGAGGCAAACAGCGGACGGCAAACAGAGAGCAGCAAACAGAGCGGCAAACAGAGTGCGGCAAATTGTGGGCGGCAAACAGAGTGCGGCAAACAGAGGGCGGCAAACAGAGGGCGGCAAACAGAGGGCGGCAAACAGAGGGCGGCAAACAGAGGGCGCCAAACAGAGGGCGGCAAACAGAGGGCGGCAAACAGAGGACCCCAAAAAGAGGGCGGAAAACAGAGGGCGGCAAACAGAGGGCGGCAAAAAGTGAGCAGTAAACTGAGGGCAGCAAACAAGGGGGGTAAACAGAGTGTGGCAAACAGAGGGCGTCAAACAATGGGAGGCAAACAGAGGGCCGAAACAGAGGGCTGCAAACAGAGGGCGGCAAAGAGAGGGCGGCAAAGAGAGGGCTGTAAACTGAGGGCCCCAAACAGAGGGCGGCAAAGAGATGATGGCAAACAGAGGTCCCCAAAAAGAGGGCGACACACAGAGGGTGGCAAACAGAGGGCAGCAAACAGAGGGCGGCAAACAGAGGGCGGCAAACAGAAATCCCCATAGAGAAGGCGGCAAACAGAGCGCGGCAAACAGAGGGCGGCAAACAGAGGGACCCAAACAGAGGGACCCAAACAGAAGGCGGCAAAAAGAGGGCGGAAAACATAGGGAGGCAAAAAGAGGATGGCAAACAGAGGGCGGCAAACAGAGGGCCAAAAACAGAGGGCGCCAAACAGAGGGAGGCAAACAGAGGGTGGCAAACAGAGGGCCCCAAACTGAGGGCAGTATCAGTGGGCGGCAACAGAGGGCGGCGAACAGAGGTTGGCAAACAGAGGGCCCAAACAGAGGGCAGCAAACAGAGGACGGCAAACAGCGGGCCCCAAACAGAGGACAGCAAACAGAGGGTGGTAAACAGAGGGTGGCAAACAGAGGGGCCGAAACAGAGGGCGGCAAACAGAGGGCGGCAAACAGAGGGCACCAAAGAGATGGCTCTAAACAGAGGGCAGTATGCAGAGGGCGTCAAACAGGGCGGCAAACAGAGGGCGGCATACAGAGTGCGGCAAACAGAGGGAGGCAAATAGAGGGCGGCAATCAGAGGTCGGCAAACAGAGGGCGACAAACAGAGGGCGGTAAACAGAGTGTGGCAAACAGAGGGCGGCGAACAGAGGCCCCAAACAGAAGGCGGAAAACAGAGGGCAACAAACTGATGGATGCAAACAGAGGGCGGCAATGAGAGGGCGGCAAACAGAGGGCCCCAAACAGTGGGCCCCAAACAGAGGTCGACAAAGAGAGGGCGGAAAACAGAGGACGGCAAAGAGAGGGTGGCAAACAGAGGACCCTAAACAGAAGGCGGCAAACAGAGAGCGGCAAACAGAGGGCGGCAATCAGAGAGCGGGAAACAGACGGACACAAACAAACAGCGGCAAACCCAGGGCGGCAAACAGAGGGCCCCAAACATAGGGTAGTAAACAGAGGGCGGAAAACAGAGGGCGGCAAACAGAGGGCGACAAACAGAGGGCTCCAAACAGAGGGCGGCAAAAAGAGGGCGGCAAACAGAGGGTGGCAAACAGAGGGCGGCAAACAGAGGGCCCCAATCAGAGGGCGGCAAACAGACGGAAGCAAACAGAGGGCGGCAAACAGAGGGCGGCAAACAGAGGGCGGCAAACAGAGGGCGGCAAACAGAGGGCGGCAAACAGAGGGCGGCAAACAGAGGGCGGCAAACAGAGGGCGGCAAACAGAGGGCCGCAAACAGAGGGCGGCAAACAGAGGGCGGCAAACAGAGGGCGGCAAACAGAGGGCGGCAAACAGAGGGCGGCAAACAGAGGGCGCAAAACAGAGGGTGGCATACAGAGGGCGGCAAACAGAGGGCGGCAAAGAGAGGGTGGCAAACAGAGGGCTGCAAACAGAGGGCTGCAAACAGGGGGCGGCAAACAGAGGGCGGCAAACAGAGGGCGGCAAACAGAGGGCGGCAAACAGAGGGCGGCAAACAGAGGGCCGCAAACAGAGGGCAGCAAACAGAGGGCGGCAAACAGAGGGCGGCAAACAGAGGGCTGCAAACAGAGGGTGGCAAACAGAGGGCGGCAAACAGAGGGCGGCAAACAGAGGGCGGCAAACAGAGGGCGGCAAACAGAGGGCGGCAAACAGAGGGCGGCAAACAGAGGGCGGCAAACAGAGGGCGGCAAACAGAGGGCGGCAAACAGAGGGCGGCAAACAGATGGCCCCAAACAGAGGGCGGCAAACAGAGGGCGGCAAACAGAGGGCGGCAAACAGAGGGCGGCAAACAGAGGGCGGCAAACAGAGGGCGTCAAACAGAGGGCGGCAAGCAGAGGGCGGCAAACAGAGGGCGGCAAACAGAGGGCGGCAAACAGAGGGCGGCAAACAGAGGGCGGCAAACAGAGGGCGGCAAACAGAGGGCGGCAAACAGAGGGCGGCAAACAGAGGGCAGCAAACAGAGGGCGGCAAACAGAGGGCGGGAAACAGAGGGCGGCAATCAGAGGGCGGTAAACAAGGGGGTCCCAAACAGAGGGCGGAAAAACAGGGCGTCAAACAGAGGGCCACAAACAGACGGCGGGAAGCAGAGGGCGGCAAACAGATGGCGGCAAACAGAGAGCGGCAAACAGAGGGCCCCAAACAGAGGGTGGCAAAGAAAGGGCAGAAAACAGAGACCAGCAAATGCAGGGCCCCAAACAGAGAGCAGTAAACAGAGGGACCCACACAGAAGGCGGCAAACAGAGGGCGGCAAAGAGACGACGGATAACAGAGGGCATCAAACAGAAGGCGGCAAACAGAGGGCGGCAAACAGAGGGCAGCAAACAGAGGGCGGCAAACAGAGGGCGGCAAACAGAGGGTGGCAAACAGAGAGCGGCAAACAGAGGGCCCCAATCAGAGGGTGGCAAACAGACGGAAGCAAACATAGGGCGGCAAACAGAGGGCGGCAAACAGGAGGCGGCAAACAGAAGGCGGCAGACAGAGGCTGGCAAACAGAGGGATGCAAACAGAGGGCGGAAAACAGAGGCCCCCAAAGAGAGGGCCCCAAACAGAAGGTGGCAAACAGAGGGTGGCAAACAGAAGGTCCCAAACAGAGCGCCCCAAGCAGAGGGCATAAACAGAGGGCAGCAAACAGAGGGCGGAAAAGAGAGGGTGGCAAACAGATGGCTGAAAACAGAGGGCCCCAAACATAGGACGGCAAACAGAGGGCCCCAAACAGAGGGTGGGAAACAGAGTGTGGCAAACAGAGGGTGGCAAACAGAGGGCGGCAAACACAGGGTGGCAAACAGAGGGTGGCAAACAGAGGGATGCAAACAGAGTGCGGCAAACAGATGGCCCCAAACAGAGGGCCCTAAGCAGAAGGTGGCAAACAGCGGGCAGCAAACAGAGTGCAGAAAAAAGAGAGCGGCAAACGGAGGGTGGCAAACAGAGGGCAGCAAACAGATGGCCCCTAAACAAAGGGCGGCAAACAGAGGCCCCCAAACAGAGGGCCCCAAACAGAGGGCAGCAAACAGAGGACGGCAAACAGAGTGCCTCAAACAGAGGGCGGCAAGCAGAGGGCGGCAAACAGATTGCGCAAACAGAGGGCGACAAACAGAGGGCAGCAAAAAGACAGTTGCAAACAGTTGGCCCAAACAGAGGGCGGCAAACAGAGGGCGGCAATCAAAGGCCCCAAACAGAGGGCAGCAAACAGAGGGCGGCAAACAGAGGGCGGGAAACAGAGGGCGGCAATCAGAGGGCGGTAAACAAGGGGGTCCCAAACAGAGGGCGGAAAAACAGGGCGTCAAACAGAGGGCCACAAACAGACGGCGGGAAGCAGAGGGCGGCAAACAGATGGCGGCAAACAGAGAGCGGCAAACAGAGGGCCCCAAACAGAGGGTGGCAAAGAGAGGGCAGAAAACAGAGACCAGCAAATGCAGGGCCCCAAACAGAGAGCGGTAAACAGAGGGACCCACACAGAAGGCGGCAAACAGAGGGCGGCAAAGAGACGACGGATAACAGAGGGCATCAAACAGAAGGCGGCAAACAGAGGCCGGCAAACAGAGGGCAGCAAACAGAGGGCAGCAAACAGAGGGCGGCAAACAGAGGGCGGCAAACAGAGGGCGGCAAACAGAGAGCGGCAAACAGAGGGTTACAAATAGAGGGGGGCAAACAAAGGACCCAAACAGAGGGCAGCAGAGGGCAGCAAACAGACCGTGGCAAACAGAGGGCGGCAAACAGAGGGCGTGAAACAGAGCGCCCAAAAAAGTGGGCGGCAAACAGAGGTCAGTAAACAGAGTGCGGCAAACACAGTGCGGCAAACAAGGCGCAGTAAAGAGAGGGCGGCAAACAGAGGGCAGCAAACAGATGGCTCCAAACAGAGGGCGGCAATCAGAGGGCCACAAACAGGGGGTCCCAAACAGAGGGCAGAAAACAGAGGGTGGCAAACAGAGGGTGGCAAACAAAGGGCCCCAAACAGTGGGTGGCAAACAGAGGGCAGCAAACAGAGGTCGGCAAAATTAGGGCGGTAAAGAGGCAGCGGCAAACAGAGGGCCCCGATCAGAGGGCGGCATACAGAGGGCAGCAAACAGAGGGCTCCAAACAGAGGGTGGCAAACAGATGGAGGCAAACAGAGGGCGGCAAACAGAGGGCAGCAATCAGAGAGCGGAAAACAGAGGGCCCCAAAAAGAGGGCCCCAAATAGAGGGCAGTAAACAGAGCGCCCCAAACAGAGGGTGGCAGACAGTGGGCGGCAAACAGAGGGCGGCAAAAAGAGGGTGGCAAACAGAGGGCCCCAAACAGAGGGCAGCAAATAGAGGGCGGCAAAGAGATGGCTCCAAACAGAGGGTGGTAAACAGAGGGCGGCAAACAGAGGGCAGCAAACAGAGGGTGACAAACAGAGCGGCAAACAGAGGGCGGCAAACAGAGGGCGGCAAACAGAGGGAGGCAAACAGAGGGCGGCAAACAGAGGGCGGCAAACAGAGGGCGGCAAACAGAGGGCAGCAAACAGAGGGCGGCAAACAGAGGGCGGCAAACAGAGGGCGGCAAACAGAGGGCGGCAAACAGAGGGTGGCAAACAGAGGTCTGCAAAGAGATGGCGGAAACACAGGGCCCCAAAGAGATGCCCGCAAAATGACGGAAGTAAACAGAGGGTGGCAAACAGAGGGCTGCAAACAGAGGGTGGCAAACAGATGGAGGCAAACAGAGGGCGGCAAAAAGAGGGCGGCAAACAGAGGGCAGAAAAGAGAGGGCCCAAAACAGAGAGCGGCAAACGGCTGGTGGCAAAAAGGGGGCCCCAACCAGTGGGCAGCAAACAGAGGTCGGCAAACAGAGGGCCCCAAACAGAGGGCGGCAAACAGAGGGCGGCAAACACAGGTCCCAAACAGAGTGCCCCAAACAGAGGGCAGCAAACAGAGGACTGCAAACATAATGCGGCAAACAGAGGGCCCCAAACAGAGGGCAGCAAACAGAGGGTAGGAAGCAGTGGCCGGCAAAGAGAGTGCGCAAACAGAGGGCAGCAAATAGAGGGCGGCAAACGGAGGGCAGCAAACAGAGGGCTCAAACAGAGGGCCCCAAACAGAGGGTGGCAAAGAGAGGGCGGCAAACAGAGAGCGGCAAACAGAGAGCGGCAAACAGAGGGCAACAAATAGAGGGCAGCTTAGAGAGGGCTTCAAACAGAGGGCTCCAAACAGAGGGGGGCAAACTGAGGGAGGCATACAGCGAGCGGCAAGCAGAGGGTGGCAAATGGAGGGCGGCAAACAGAGGACCGGCAAACAGACGGCCCCAAAAACAGGGCCCTAAACAGAGGGCAGTAAACAGAGGGAGGCAAACAGAGGGCGACAAACAGAGGGCAGCAAACAGGGCCGCAAACATAGGGCCCCAAACAGTGGGTGGCAAATGGAGGGCAGCAAACAGAGTGCCCCAAACAGAGGGCGGCAAGCAGAGGGCGGCAAACAGAGGGCGGCAAACAGAGGGCGGCAAACAGAGGGCGGCAAACAGAGGGCGGCAAACAGAGGGCGGCAAACAGAGGGCGGCAAACAGAGGGCGGCAAACAGAGGGCGGCAAACAGAGGGCGGCAAACAGAGGGCGGCAAACAGAGGGCGGCAAACAGAGGGCGGCAAACAGAGGGCGGCAAACAGAGGGCGGCAAACAGAGGGCGGCAAACAGAGGGCGGCAAACAGAGGGCGGCAAACAGAGGGCGGCAAACAGAGGGCGGCAAACAGAGGGCGGCAAACAGAGGGCGGCAAACAGAGGGCGGCAAACAGAGGGCGGCAAACAGAGGGCAGCAAACAGAGGGCGGCAAACAGAGGGCCCAAAGCAGAGGGCGGCAAACAGGGGGCGATAAACAGAGGGTGGCAAACAGAGGGACCCAAAGAGAGGGCGGTAAACAGCGGTAGGAAAACAGAGGGAGCCAAATAGAAGGCAGCAAAGAGAGGGCGGCATACAGAGGGTGGCAAACACAGGTTCCCAAACAGAGTGCCCCAAACAGAGGGCAGCAAACAGAGGGCGGCAAACAGGGCGGGAAACAGAGGGAGGCAAACAGAAGATGGCAAACAGAGGGCCCCAAACAGGGGGCTGCAAACAGAGGGCGGCAAACAGAGGGCTCCAAAGAGGGGGCGGCAAAGAGAGGGCGGCAAACAGAGCTCGGAAAACAGAGGGCCCCAATCAGTGGGCGGCAACAGAGGGCGGCAAACAGAGGGCGGCCAACAGAGGGAGGCAAATAGAGGGTGGAAAACAGAAGGTGGCAAACAGAGGGCCCCAAACAGAGGGCAGCAAATAGAAAGTGGGGAACACATGTCCCCAACGAGATTGCGGAAAACAGAGGGCGGAAAACAGAGGGTCCCAAACAGGAGGCGGCAAACAGAGGGCGGCAATCACAAGGCCCCAAACAGAGGGCCTCGAACAGATGGCAGGAAAAAGAGGGTGGCAAACAGAGGGTGGCAAACAGAGGGAGGCAAACTGAGGGTGGAACACATAGGGTGGCAAGCTGAGGGAGGCAAATCATGGACGACAAACAGAGGGCCCCAAACAGAGGGCAGCAAACAGAGGGTGGCGAACAGAGTGTGGCAAACAGAGGGCCCCAAACAGAATGCAGCAAACAGAGGGAGGGAAAAAGAGGGAGCAAAAAGAGGACGGCAAACAGAGGGCGGCAAACAGGGCGGCAAACAGAAGGAGTCAAACAGAAGGCGGCAAACAGAGGGTGGCAAACAGAGGGCGGCAAACAGAGGGCACCAAACAGATGGCTCTAAACAGAGGGCAGTAAACAGAGGGCGTCAAACAGGGCGGCAAACAGAGGGCGGCATACAGACTGCGGCAAACAGAGGGAGGCAAATAGAGGGCGGCAATCAGAGGTCGGCAAACAGAGGGCGACAAACAGAGGCCCCAAACAGAAGGCGGAAAACAGAGGGCAACAAACTGAGGGATGCAAACAGAGGGCGGCAAACAGATGGCGGCAAACAAAGGGCCCCAAACAGAGGCCACAAACAGAGGGCGGCAAACAGAGGGTCCCAAACAGAGGGTGGAAAACAGAGGGCGGCAAACAGAGTGCAGCAAACACAGGGCGGCAAACAGAGCACTCCAATCAGAGGTCAGAAACAGACTGCTCCAAACAGACGGAGGCAAACATAGGGCGGCCAACAGACGGCAGCAAACAGAGGGCGGCAAACAGAGGTCGCCAAACAGAGGGCCCCAAACAGAGGGCTCCAAACAGAGGGCTCCAAACAGAGAACAGCAAACAAAGGGCCCCAAACAGAGGGCGGCAAACAGAAGGCGGCAAACAGAGAGCCCCAATCAGAGGTCAGCACCAGACAGCGCCAAACAGAGGTAGGCAAACATAGGGCGGCAAACAGCGGGTGGCAAACAGAGTGCGACAAACAGAGGGTGGCAAACGGAGGGCGGCAAACAGAGTGCCCTAAACAGAAGGGGGCAAACCGCGGGCGGCAAACACATTCCGGCAAAAAGAGAGCGGCAAACTGAGGGTGGCAAACAGAGGTCCCAAAACAGAAGGCGGCAAACAGAGGGTGGCAAACAGAGGGCGGCAAACAAAGGCCCCAAAAAGAGGGTAACAAACAGAGGGCGGCAAACAGGCCGCGGCAAACAGAGGGCTGTAAACAGAAGGCCGCAAACAGAGGGCGGCAAACAGAGGGCGGCAATGAGAGGGTGGCAAACAGAGGGCCCCAAACAGTGGGCCCCAAGCAGAGGTCGACAAAGAGAGGGCGGAAAACAGAGGACGGCAAAGAGAGGGTGGCAAACAGAGGGCGGCAAACAGAGGGCCCCAAACAGACGGCGGCAAACAGAGAGCGGCAAACAGAGGGCAGCAATCAGAGAGCGGGAAACAGACGGACACAAACAAAAGGCAGCAAACCCAGGGCGGCAAACAGAGGGCCCCAAACAGAGGGTAGTAAACAGAGGGGGGAAAACAGAGGGCGGCAAACAGAGGGCGATAGCAGAGGGCTCCAAACAGAGGGCGGCAAAAAGAGGGCGGCAAACAGAGAGCCCCAAACAGAATGCAGCAAACAGAGAGAGGGAAACAGAGGGACCAAAAAGAGGACGGCAAACAGAGGGCGGCAAACAGAGGGCCCCAATCAGAGGGTGGCAAACAGACGGAAGCAAACATAGGGCGGCAAACAGAGGGCGGCAAACAGAAGGCGGCAAACAGAAGGCGGCAAACAGAGGGTGGCAAACAGAGGGATGCAAACAGAGGGCGGCAAACAGAGGCCCCCAAAGAGAGGGCCCCAAACAGAAGGTGGCAAACAGAGGGTGGCAAACAGAGGGATGCAAACAGAGTGCGGCAAACAGAGGGTCCCAAACAGAGCGCCCCAAGCAGAGGGCATAAATAGAGGGCAGCAAACAGAGGGCGGAAAAGAGAGGGTGGCAAACAGAGGGCGGCAAACAGAGGGCCCCAAACATAGGACGGCAAACAGAGGGCCCCAAACAGAAGGCGGCAAACAGAGAGCGGCAAACAGAGGGCGGCAATCAGAGAGCGGGAAACAGACGGACACAAACAAAAGGCGGCAAACCCAGGGCGGCAAACAGAGGGCCCCAAACATAGGAAGGCAAACAGAGGGCCCCAAACACAGGGTGGCAAACAGAAGGTGGCAAAGAGAGGGTGGCAAACAGTGGGATGCAAACAGAAGGCGGCAAACAGAGGGTGGCAAACAGAGGGATGCAAACAGAGGGCGGCAAACAGAGTGCGGAAAAAAGAGAGCGGCAAACGGAGGGTGGCAAACAGAGGGCGGCAAACAGATGGCCCCTAAACAAAGGGCGGCAAACAGAGGCCCCCAAACAGAGGGCCCCAAACAGAGGGCAGCAAACAGAGGACGGCAAACAGAGTGCCTCAAACAGAGGGCGGCAAACAGAGGGCGACAAACAGAGGGCAGCAAACAGACAGTTGCAAACAGTTGGCCCAAACAGAGGGCGGCAAACAGAGGGCGGAAAACAGAGCGCGGGAAACAGACGGCTGCAAACAGAGGGTTGCAAAGAGAGGGCGGCATACAGAAGGCGACAGAGGATGGCAAACAGAGTGCCCTAAACAGAGGGCCCCTAACACAAGGCGGCAAGCAGAGGGCCCCAAACAGAGAGCGGCAAACAGAGGACGGCAAACAGAGTGCCCAAACAGAGGGCGGCAAACAGAAGGAGGCAAACATAGGGCAGCAAACTGAGGGCGGAAAACAGAGTGCCCCAAACAGAGGGCAGCAAACAGAGGACGGCAAACAGAGTGCCCCAAACAGAGGGCAGCAAACAGAAGGAAGCAAACATAGGGCGCAAAACTGAGGGCGGCAAACAGAGGGCAGCAAACAGAGTGTGGCAAACAGATTGCGGCAAACAGAGGGCCCCAAACAGAGGGCGGCGAACAGAGGGTGGCAAACAGAGGGCCCCAAACAGAGGGCAGCAAACACAGGACGGCGAACAGAGGGCCACAAACTGCGGGCGGCAAACAGAAGGAGGCAAACAGAGTGCGGCAAACAGATGGCCACAAACAGAGGGCCCTTAGCAGAAGGCGGCAAACAGCGGGCGGCAAACAGAGGGCCCCCAAACAAAGTGCGGCAAACAGAGGGTCCCAAACAAAGGGCCCCAAACAGAGGGCAGTAAACAGAGGGCGGCAAACAGAAGGCCCCAAATAAAGGGAGCCAAACAGAGGGCAGCAAATCGACGGCTGCAAAGAGAGGGCCGCAAACACAGGGAGGCAAACAGAGGGCCCCAAACAGAGAGCACCAAACATGGGGGCGGCAAACAGAGGGCACCAAAAAGAGGACAGCAAACAGAGGTCGGCAAACAGAGGGCGGCAAACAGAGGGCCCCAAACAGAGGGCACTAAACAGAAGTCGGCAAACAGAGGGCGGCAAACAGAGGGCCCCAATCAGAGGGCGGCCAACAGAGGGCGGCAAACAGAGGGCCTTAAACAGAGGGCAGCAAACAGAGGACGGCAAACAGTGGGCCCCAATCAGAGGGTGGCCAAACGACGGAGGCAAACATCGGGCGGCAAACAGAGAGCGGCAAACAGAGTGCAGCAAACAGATGGCCCCAAACAGAGGGTGGCAAACAGAGGGCCCCAATCAGAGGGCCCCAAACATAGGGCAGAAAACAGAGGGTGGCAAACAGAGGGCGACAAACAGAGAGTGGCAAACAGAGGGCGGCAAACAGAGGGGGGAAAACAAAGGACCAAAAAAGAGGGCAGCAAACTGAGAGCAGAAAACAGAGAGCCCTAAACAGAGGGCAGCAAACAGAGGTCTCCAAACAGAGGGCGGCAAACAGAGGGC
>JAGIQG010000500.1:0-26810 GCA_024679065.1 Sphyrna mokarran | reverse complement strand
CACAGAAATATGGTTAACTCTCAACTGCCCTCTGAAATGGTCGAATGAGACACACAATTCAAGAGGCAATTAAGCAAGGGTAATAGGTGCTGATGCAGTGATTCCACACATCATGAAAAAAGACTCCAGCATTGAGAGGTGGTGCTGTATGGTGTGGATGGATTACCCACCTGTTTCGCAGCTCCTTCCTGTGAAGTGACTGCCACATTTGCAGATATTGAACCCAACACAAGTGCCTCCATTCTTGCACTTTGGATTACAGACAATTGGCTCTGCAGAATCACACAACAAGAACAGAAATAAGAAATACAATAACAAATCCCTGTTACGTACTGTCAGAGGGTCAGTGCTGAGGGAGTGCCGCACTGTCAGAGGGTCAGTGCTGAGGGAGTGCCGCACTGTCAGAGGGTCAGTGCTGAGGGAGTGCCGCACTGTCAGAGGGTCAGTGCTGAGGGAGTGCCGCACTGTCAGAGGGTCAGTGCTGAGGGAGTGCCGCACTGTCAGAGGGTCAGTGCTGAGGGAGTGCCGCACTGTCAGAGGGTCAGTGCTGAGGGAGGCCGCACTGTCAGAGGGTCAGTGCTGAGGGAGTGCCGCACTGTCAGAGGGTCAGTGCTGAGGGAGTGCCGCACTGTCAGAGGGTCAGTGCTGGGAGTGCCGCACTGTCAGAGGGTCAGTGCTGAGGGAGTGCCGCACTTTCAGAGGGTCAGTGCTGAGGGAGTGCTGCACTGTCAGAGGGTCAGTGCTGAGGGAGTGCCGCACTGTCAGAGGGTCAGTGCTGAGGGAGTGCCGCACTGTCAGAGGGTCAGTGCTGAGGGAGTGCCGCACTGTCAGAGGGTCAGTGCTGAGGGAGTGCCGCACTGTCAGAGGGTCAGTGCTGAGGGAGTGCCGCACTGTCAGAGGGTCAGTGCTGAGGGAGTGCCGCACTGTCAGAGGGTCAGTGCTGAGGGAGTGCCGCACTGTCAGAGGGTCAGTGCTGAGGGAGTGCCGCACTGTCAGAGGGTCAGTGCTGAGGGAGTGCCGCACTGTCAGAGGGTCAGTGCTGAGGGAGTGCCGCACTGTCAGAGGGTCAGTGCTGAGGGATGCCCCGCACTGTCAGAGGGTCAGTGCTGAGGGAGTGCCGCACTGTCAGAGGTCAGTGCTGAGGGAGTGCCGCACTGTCAGAGGGTCAGTGCTGAGGGAGTGCCGCACCGTCAGAGGGTCAGTGCTGAGGGAGTGCCGCACTGTCAGAGGGTCAGTGCTGAGGGAGTGCCGCACTGTCAGAGGGTCAGTGCTGAGGGAGTGCTGCACTGCCAGAGGGTCAGTGCTGAGGGAGTGCCGCACTGTCAGAGGGTCAGTGCTGAGGGAGTGCTGCACTGTCAGAGGGTCAGTGCTGAGGGAGTGCCGCACTGTCAGAGGGTCAGTGCTGAGGGAGTGCCGCACTGTCAGACGGTCAGTGCTGAGGGAGTGCCGCACTGTCAGAGGGTCAGTGCTGAGGGGAGTGCGCCGCACTGTCAGAGGGTCAGTGCTAGGGAGTGCCGCCTGTCAGAGGGTCCGTGCTGAGAGCGCCGCACTGTCAGAGGGTCAGTGCTGAGGGAGTGCCGCACTGTCAGAGGGTCAGTGCTGAGGAGCGCCGCACTGTCAGAGGGTCAGTGCTGAGGGAGTGCCGCACTGTCAGAGGTCAGTGCTGAGGGAGTCCGCACTGTCAGAGGGTCAGTGCTGAGGGAGCGCCGCACTGTCGAGGGTCAGTGCTGAGGGAGTGCCGCACTGTCAGAGGGTCAGTGCTGAGGGAGTGCCGCACTGTCAGAGGGTCAGTGCTGAGGGAGTGCCGCACTGTCAGAGGGTCAGTGCTGAGGGAGTGCCGCACTGTCAGAGGGTCAGTGCTGAAGGAGTGCCGCACTGTCAGAGGGTCAGTGCTGAGGGAGTGCCGCACTGTCAGAGGGTCAGTGCTGAGGGAGTGCCGCACTGTCAGAGGGTCAGTGCTGAGGGAGTGCTGCACTGTCAGAGGGTCAGTGCCGAGGGAGTGCGCACTGTCAGAGGGTCAGTGCTGAGGGAGTGCCGCCCTGCCAGAGGGTCAGTGCTGAGGGAGCGCCGCACTGTCAGAGGGTCAGTGCTGAGGGAGTATTGCACTGCCAGAGGGTCAGTACAATGTGACTCCAGACCCTCTAAGGGTCCAAATCTCTATTTTCCTTTCTCCTCATTCTGTCCATTCATACTCTCCCTGTATAGTCTCACAAAATGACATAGAACATTCTGCCTTCATGCCTCTGCTAACGCACAGTCTGAGGATTCAGGGTAGACCATTTAGGACGGAAGCAAGGAGACATTTCTTCACGCAGAGAGTGGTGAGCCTGTGGAATTCATTACCACAGGAAGTAGTTGATGCCAAAACATTCAATGTATTCAAGGGGCAGCTGGACATAACACTTGGGGTGAATGGGATCAAAGGTTACGAAGATACAAAGGTCGGTGGTGTTGTGGATAGTCTGGAGGGATGTCAGAAGTTGCAGTGAGACATAGATAGGATGCAAGACTGGGCGGAGAAGTGGCAGATGGACTTCAACCTGGATAAATGTGTAGTGGTCCATTTTGGCAGGAATAATGGGATGAAGCAGTATAATATCAAGGGTAGGAGTCTTGGCTGTGTTGAGGAGCAGAAGGATCTTGGGGTCCGGGTCCACAGGTCTCTTAAATCTGCCCCGCAGGTGGAGAATGTGGTCAAAAAGGCATATGGTGTACTGGCCTTCATTAATAGGGGAATTAAGTTTAGGAGTCGGGAAGTAATGCTGCAACTTTATAAGACCCTTCTCAGACCCCACTTGGAGTATTGTGCGCAGTTCTGGTCGCCTCACTATAGGAAGGATGTAGAAGCTATTGAAAGGGTGCAGAGGAGATTTACAAGGATGCTGCCTGGATTGGGAGGCAGGCCTTATGAAGATAGGTTGAGGGAGCTGGGACTCTTCTCACTGGAGAGACGAAGGTTGAGAGGCAACCTGATAGAGGTTTATAAAATGTTGAGAGGAATAGATAGAGTGGATTCTTGGAGTCTATTTCCCCGAGTCGAAATGGTCGCTATGAGAGGACACAGGTTTAACGTGCCGGGGGGCAAGTACAGAGGAGATGTTAGGGATAAGTTTTTCACTCAGAGGGTGGTGAGTGAATGGAATTGGCTGCCGTCAGTGGTGGTAGAGGCAAATTCGCTGGGGTCTTTTAAGAGACTTCTGGATGAATACATGGGATTTAATGGGATTGGAAGTTACAGATAGTTCTATGGCCTGGTAGGTATAGATATGATCGGCACAACTTGTGGGCCGAAGGGCCTGTTTGTGCTGTAGTGTTCTATGTTATGGGGGAAGGCAGGATTAGGCTATTGAGTTGGATGATCAGCTATGATCGTAACGAATGGTGAAGCAGGCTCGAAGGGCCAAATGGCCACCTCTTGCTCCTATCTTCTATGTAACAATCCAATTCTAACTCCCAATTCCCCTGAATGCTTCCTACAGATTTTCTGTATCAATTGCCATTTGAAAAGTTAATGAGAGTTTCCAC
The DNA here is from genome assembly GCA_024679065.1 of Sphyrna mokarran. Taxonomy (NCBI): domain Eukaryota; kingdom Metazoa; phylum Chordata; class Chondrichthyes; order Carcharhiniformes; family Carcharhinidae; genus Sphyrna; species Sphyrna mokarran. The sequence continues at coordinate 23,285 of JAGIQG010000500.1, read as the reverse complement.
TGCCTCTTCAGCCAGCAACCCCCCCATTCAGACAGCCCCTCCATTCAACCAGCCTTTTCATTCAGGCAACCCCTCCTTCAGACAGCCCTCCTTCCAGAATCTCCAAAACATTTCCTTCCGTCACTGCCTCTCTGGCAAATCACTCAGCTCTGAGAAAAGTTTGCTGTGTTTTCCTATAAAGTTTTGCTATGTTTTCCTGTAGAGATTTTGCTGTTTTCCTGTAAAGATTTTCCTGTGTTTTACTGTAAAGATTGTGCTGTTTTCCTGTAAAGATTTTGCTGTGTTTTCCTTTGTCAATCTCCTTCCTCGCCAGTTGTCTCTTCCAGCCTATTTTTTTCTCTCTCTCTCTCTCTCCATTTCTCTCATTAAAATCCATCTGCCATAGCTTGGCCCATTCACCCAATCTATCAATGTTCTCTTGTAGTTTTATGTTGGCCATAACTCTACCTACAAAGCTGCCCAATTTTGTGTCATCCACAGATATTTAATCATTGTCCCATCAGCAATCCAACTTCAATTCCATGGGCTTTCACCTGAGCCAACAGTCTTTTGTGTGGGACTTTATCAAAGTCCATATAAACAACATCCATCGCCTCACCTCTCTCCACACACTTTCTCACTTCCTGCAAGAATTCTATGAATTTTATCAGATGTGACCTACCCTTCATGAATCCACGCTGTTTCTTTCTGAGTAACTGAAATTTCCCAAGATGATCAGTTAGCCAATCTTCGTTTAATGTCTCCGACAATTTCCCCACCACAGACTGGTCTTAAATCTCTGGTTTCTTCTGTCACCATTCTTAAAGAACAAAATAACATGAGGCAAATTCCAATCCAGGAATGTGACTCTGAAATCCCAGCAACTTGAAAGATTATAGTGAGGACACGAGCAATGTGTTCCCTTCCCTCCTTTAACACGTGTTGGATGGATAATATCAGGTCCTGAGGATTGGCCACTCTTCAGTTCCATTCATTTCCCCATTATTGAGAATTCATTAATTCTATTTAGATCCTGTCCCAGATCCTCAATTAGTTTTCTTGGGATTTCCAATATATCCTCCTTTTCCACTGTGAATACTGGAGCACAGCATTCATTCAGCAAGCCTGCCATTTCCCCAGGGCCATTTGTGACATTCCCACCCTTCCTCCATCTTCAGTGGGACAAAAGTGCTTTTAACCACTCACTGCCTCTTTCTCAAACAATAGAATCTCTTCTTCTCAGTAGATCCCTACAAAATTTCTTTCAGTATCCTTTTCTGTTGCTCTTACACACTGCTTGGCGATTTTTTATTGGTCTTTGTGTCAGACCCATCCTGTGAGATTTGTATTATTTATTTCACAGACTTGTGCACCCACTGTTTTTGCCAGAGTCATTGAGTAAGAAGGTAATCTTATTAGTTGTTTACCAATCTGGCAGCGAGCACCCAGCCAGCCTCTGGGGCAGAAGCACTTATTGACATCGATGCACTTTCCTTTGTTTAGACAGGGTGGGATGCACATAGCTGTAATAGAATAACACTGCGTTATTACTGTTTACTAGAGTGTGACAGAGTAACATATTATTACTGTTTAATGCAGAATGTGACAGAGTAATACCACATTATTACTGTTCACTAGACTGTGACAGAGTAACACCAGATTATTACTGTTCAATGTAGAATGTGACAGAGTAACACCACATTATTACTGTTCACTAGACTGTGACAGAGTAACACCAGATTATTACTGTTCAATGTAGAATGTGACAGAGTAACACCACATTATTACTGTTCACTACAGAGTGTGACACAATAACACCACATTATTACTGTTCAATGTAGAACGTAGTAAGAATTTAGCAACACCAATTTTAAATCCAACCGATTTATTTGATAGTAAATCTGCGAGCTTTCGACATTGTGTCTTCGTCAGGCAAATGCAGTGTTCTGGTCTGCAATAGCACACATCAGCACAGACAGTTACAGATTGCTGATTAGAATGTGAATCAGGTCTTAACAGGGATCTTGGCTTCATGACACACTATCTGTAACCCCCGTAACTTGCCTGGGTTAGCAAAAAACCTCACTTACTGTGCTGTCTGGAGAAAATACACAATTCTCTAACCAATGCTCAGGATTTCCTTCACACACATTGTTCGCCACTTTAACACTTGAATAGCAGGTTAGATGTAAGGATTCGCATTCTAATCAGCAATCTGTAACTGTCTGTGTGGATATGGGTGCCTCTGCAAATCAGAACACTGCATTTGCCTGACGAAGGCTATAGTGTTGAAAGCTCGCGGATTTACTATCAAATAAATCGGTTGGATTTAAAATTGGTGTTGCTAAATTCTTACTGAGTTCTTACCACCCCAATCCAACGCCGGCATCTTTACATCATGTAGAATGTGACAGAGTAACACCACATTATTACTGTTCATTACAGAGTGTGACAGAATAACACCACATTATTACTATTCACTAGACTGTGATGGAGTAACACCACATTATTACTGTTCACTATAGAACATAGAACATAGAACATAGAACAATACAGCACAGAACAGGCCCTTCGGCCTTCGATGTTGTGCCGACCAAAATAAAAAGCAATGCCCCTCCAAACTAAACCATTCCCTTCTCTTCCATATACTTATCAACTAACCTCTTAAACGCCACCAAACTTGGCGCATCTACAACAGCTGCAGGCAGGGCATTCCACTCCCTAATCACTCTTTGAGTAAAGAACCTACCTCTGATATCCGTCCTATAACTCATACCCCTTAATTTAAAGTTGTGTCCCCTCGTGCTAGCTTTCTCCATCCTAGGAAAAAGGCTATCACTGTCCACCCTATCCAAACCTCTAATCATCTTATATGTTTCAATAAGATCCCCCCTTAGCCGCCTCCTTTCTAACGAAAACAACCTCAAATCCTTCAACCTCTCTTCATAGGACCTGCCCTCCATACCAGGCAACATCCTAGTAAACCTCCTCTGTACCCTCTCCAATGCCTCCACATCTTTCTTATAATGTGGCGACCAGAACTGCACACAATACTCCAAGTGCGGCCGCACTAGAGTTTTGTACAGTTGCAACATGATGCTGCGGCTCCTAAATTCAATCCCCCTACCAATAAAAGCTAAGACTCCATATGCCTTCTTAACAACTTTATCCACTTGACTGCCTACTTTCAGGGATCTATTGACACATACACCAAGATCCTTCTGTTCCTCAACAATATTAAGAGCCCTACCATTAGCCCTATACTCTACACATTTATTGTTCCTGCCAAAGTGCATTACCTCACACTTTTCCACATTAAACTCCATTTGCCACCTCTCGGCCCAGCTCTGCAACTTGTCCAAGTCACAGAGTGTCACAGAATGTGACAGAGTAACACCATATTATTACTGTTCAATGCAGAATGTGACAGAGTAACACTACATTATTACTTCACTACAGAGTGTGACTGAATAACACCACATTATTATTGTTCACTAGACTGTGACAGAGTAACACCGCATTATTACTGCTCACTACAGAATGTGACAGAGTAACACCACATTATTACTGTTGAATGCAGAATGTGACAGAGTAATACCACATTATTACTGTTTACTAGAGTGTGACAGAGTAACAGCAAGTTATTACTGTTCACTAGAGTGTGACAGAGTAACACCACATTATTACTGTTGAATGCAGAATGTGACAGAGTAACACCGCATTATTACTGCTCACTACAGAATGTGACAGAGTAACACCGCATTATTACTGCTCACTACAGAATGTGACAGAGTAACACCACATTATTACTGTTGAATGCAGAATGTGACAGAGTAATACCACATTATTACTGTTTACTAGAGTGTGACAGAGTAACAGCAAGTTATTACTGTTCACTAGAGTGTGACAGAGTAACACTACATTATTACTGTTGAATGCAGAATGTGACAGAGTAATACCACATTATTACTGTTTACTAGAGTGTGACAGAGTAACAGCAAGTTATTACTGTTCACTAGAGTGTGACAGAGTAACACCACATTATTACTGTTCACTAGAGTGTGACAGAGTAACACCACATTATTACTGTTCAATGTAGAATGTGACAGAGTAACACCACATTATTACTGTTCAATGCAGAATGTGACAGAGTAACACCACATTATTACTGTTCAATGTAGAATGTGACAGAGTAACACCACATTATTACTGTTCAATGTAGAATGTGACAGAGTAACACCACATTATTACTGTTCAATGTAGAATGTGACAGAGTAACACCACATTATTACTGTTGAATGCAGAATGTGACAGAGTAATACCACATTATTACTGTTTACTAGAGTGTGACAGAGTAACAGCAAGTTATTACTGTTCACTAGAGTGTGACAGAGTAACACTACATTATTACTGTTGAATGCAGAATGTGACAGAGTAATACCACATTATTACTGTTTACTAGAGTGTGACAGAGTAACAGCAAGTTATTACTGTTCACTAGAGTGTGACAGAGTAACACCACATTATTACTGTTCACTAGAGTGTGACAGAGTAACACCACATTATTACTGTTCAATGTAGAATGTGACAGAGTAACACCACATTATTACTGTTCAATGCAGAATGTGACAGAGTAACACCACATTATTACTGTTCAATGTAGAATGTGACAGAGTAACACCACATTATTACTGTTCAATGTAGAATGTGACAGAGTAACACCACATTATTACTGTTCAATGTAGAATGTGACAGAGTAACACCACATTACTACTGTTCAATGTAGAATGTGACAGAGTAACACCACATTATTACTGTTCAATGTAGAATGTGACAGAGTAACACCACATTATTACTGTTCAATGTAGAATGTGACAGAGTAACACCATATTATTACTGTTCAATGCAGAATGTGACGGAGTAACACCGCATTATCACTGTTCACTACAGAGTGTGACAGAGTAACACCGTGTTATTACTGTTCACTACAGAGTGTGACAGAGTAACACCGCGTTATTACGAATTGCTAGACTGTAAGGAAAAGCCATCATGCCTCTTTTTGAGAAACCTGAATCCTGTGACACAAGTGGGGAGGGCAGCATCGAATTCACTCCCCACACTTGTTACTTTTTTCTGCTCACAACACTAACAGAGAGGAGATACAAGAAGGGATATTGTTTTATGATAAGCAGGGCCCTGACTGAGTGTGACAATAAGTCTGATCTATTCGGATGCCCTGGACTCAAAAATCTTGAACGATGGACAATCAGTGGCTAGAGGTGCTCACATCCTGTGAAGGAATAAAAAACAGACTAAAGAGGTGAGGTATGAATGACAGCTCTTGACATCAAGGCTGTATTTGACCGAGAGTGGCAACAGCGAGCGATGGCAAAACTGGAGTCAATGAGGAAATTCTCCACTGGTTGGAGGCAAATCCTCAATCTCTACCATTGAGAAGGACAAATACAAAACCACCACCTGGAGATTCCCCTCTGAATCACTCACTATCCTGATTGGGAAATATATTGGCCGTTCCTTCACTGTCACTGGGTCAGAATCCTGGAACTCCCTCTCTAACAGCACTGTGGGTGTACCTACACCTAAGGGACTGCAGCGGCTGAAGGAGGCAGCTCCCCAGCACCTTCTGAAGGGACAAATAGGGATGGATAAGAAATACTAGTCTAGCCAGTGACACCTCCAGCCTGTGAAAAAATAAAAGAAACTTGTGTAAGTACCTGTGAGACACTGCTGTCCTGTGTAATCAGAAGGACATTGGCAGGTGTTGGGTGCAATACATTTCCCTCCATTGGCACAGGACAAGTCACAGAGAGCTGCCAAGCAAGAAATAGAGAGAAAATCAGGGATTAATAACAGCTTCTGATATTTCAATGCAGAGAAATGTAAACACAGGGACATTATAAAAGTTACAATTCTAAACAGTTTGCAGGAGCTGATGGACCTGGCTATATGGATGGATAAATCATTGGCAGGACAGGATGAAAGATCTATTACTAAAGCAGCAAGTTTCCTAGGCTTTACTCGGGGAGGATGTGGCATAGTGCTATTGTCGCTGGACTAGTGATGCAGAGAGCCAGGATAATGCTTTGTGGACCCAGGTTCAAATCCCACAACAAAAAATTCAATAAACATCTGGAATTATCAGTCTAATGATGACCATGAAACCATTATCATGAGAAGGAAATCTGCCATCTTTACCCAGTCTGGCCAACACTTCGCTCTTTATTCTTAAATGGCTGAGCAAGCCACTCAGTTCAATTCAGGGTGAGCTACAAATACTGGCCTGAATGTTAAGTTGAACTTGTAAAAGACACTGGTTTGCTGCAGTCCTCGTTGTGAAAAAGACCAACATCCCATTCCATTTGTTTACTAGGGACCCAAATCCATCCGTACTGTAGCATTTTGCAGAGCATTGGAGACTGGGGAATGATCTTATAGTGGTCTATAAAATAATGAGGGACATAGATAAAGTCAACATCTTTTCCCAAAGGTAGGGGAATCTAAAACTAGAGAGTATAGGTTTAAGGTGAGAGGGAGAGATACAAAAGTGTCCAGAGGGGCAATTTTTTCACACAGAGGATGGTGAGTGTCTGGAACAAGCTGCCAGAGGCAGTAGTAGAGGCGGGTACAATTTTATCTTTTAAAAAGTATTTAGATAGTTAGATGGGTAAGATGGGGATAGAAGGAAATGGGCTAAATGCTGGCAATTAGGACTAGTTTAGTAGTTAATAAAAAGGCAACATGGACAACTGGGCTGAAGGGCCCATTTCCATGCTGTACACCTTTATGACTCATTGACACTCCATTTAAATAATATTCTGCTTTCTTATTCTTCCTGCCAAAGTAAGGATGTGATTGTACTGGAAAGGGTGTAGAAGAGATTCACCAGGATGCCGCCTGGCTGGAGAGTTTTAGTTATGCAGAAAGACTGGATAGACTGGGGTTGTTTTCCTTGGAGCAGAGTAGCCAGAGTGGGGACAGCATTGAGATGGAAAAAATGATGAGGGGCATAAATAAGAAGAAATTTTTCCCATTGGTGGATTAATCAACGGTAAGAACTCTCTCAAGACCAGACTAAAGTCCAACAGGTTTATTTGGCAGCACAAGCTTTCAGACAAACCTATTGGACTGTATGTGTTGTGAAACTTCTTATTGTGCTCACCCCAGTCCAACAGCAGCATCTCCACATAATAGAGTGATTAATGACCAGGGGGCATGACGTTAAACAGGAAGTTTAGAGGGGATATGAGGAAAAATGAAAGAGTGCTTGGAATATGGAACTCTCTGCCTGAAAGGTTGTGGAGGCAGAGACCCTCATATCATTGAAAACATTTAAATATGCAATTGTGATGCCAAGACACACAAGGCTATGGACCACGTGCTGGGAAATGGGATTAGAATAGTGAGGTGGCTTGTCTCTGACCAGTGTATACAGTGAAGGGCCAAATGGACCTTTTCTGTGATGTATGTCTCCATGGGGGAGTCTTCCCAACTGACCCACCGGAATCATAGCAAGTGGGAGGAGGATGAGGGAATCATTCAAAGGTCTGTTGACTTGAGGCAAGATTTTCCAGTTTTGGGATGGGCACTGCCGGAAAATCCTACCCAATGACCCTGTGACTGTCAGGCTGATTCCTGGGATGAAGGGATTGTCTTATGAGGCAATGTTCAGCAGGTTGGGTTTGGGCAGCAGTGGGTTAGCACTGCTGCCTCACAGCGCCAGGGACCTGGGTTTTATTCCTGGCTTGGGTCACTGTCTGTGTGGAGTTTGCACGTTCTCCCCATGTCTGCATGGGTTTCCTCCGAGTGTTCCAATTTCCTCCCACAGTCTGAAAGACGGGCTGGTTAGTGTGTACTAGCTGTGCTAATTTCTCCCTCAGTGTACCCGAACAGGCGCCGGAGTGTGGCAACTAGGTGATTTTCACAGTAACTTCATTGCAATGTCAATGTAAGCCTACTTGCGACATGAATAAATAAACTTTAACTTTATACTCATTGGAGTTTAGAAAAATGACAGGTGATCTTGCTGAAGGATATAAGATTCTGAGGGGACTGGACTCCCCTCTCTTGGGAGAATAGGAACAAGGAAACAGGTTCACGTTTGTAATTGACACAGGAGTTACGGGTTACACAACTTAGACAGGAATGCGGAATTCAGACCATAATCAGATCAACAATAATCTCATTGAATGGTGCAGCAGTCTTAATGGGCCAAATGGTCTGTACCTTTGCTCTAACACACTAACAAAGGAGTATTTAAAACATTGGAGAAGATGAGAGGAGCAGGTCACTGGGCCATTATCACAGAGGCTGGAGCTCTGATGATAGCAGGAAGGTATTGAGGAAATGGCTGATCAGAGTGTCAGCCTGTGTGAGGCTCCAAGATTGAAATTCACTTTCACTCACCTGTCTGACAGCCAATTCCAGTCCAGCCCTGGGAACATGCACAAGTGTTGGAACGCATACAGGTCCCCCCATGAGAGCACGGTGGGGAACAAATTGCTGCAGAGAGACAGAGAAAGGGCTGAAGTTAGACTCAACACATTACTTCCAAGGAGTTGGACATTGTAAAGAAACTGCAAACACCCCAGATTCTCACACACTGTCCCTAACACTACAGCCAAATCTACACTGCAGGAGTGACAGTCTACATTGTGGCAATACGGCTATTGTCCATAATACTTTATGTCAGTGTAACTATGGTAGATAATGCTTTACGGCAGTGTAACTCTAGTAGATAATACTTTACAACAGCGTAACTATGGTAGATAATGCTTTACCCTAGGATTCTCTGGAAGGTGAGAGAGGCGATTGCAGAGCCTCTGGCTCTGATCTTCAGGTCGTCGTTGGTTACAGGTATAGTGCCGGAAGACTGGAGGATAGCAAATGTGGTCCCATTGTTCAAGAAGGGGAAGAGAGACTTTCCAGGGAATTATATGCCGGTGAGTCTTACTTCTGTTGTGGGCAAAGTATTGGAAAGAATTATTAGGGATAGGATTTATAGTTATTTAGCGAGAAACAAATTGATTGGGGATAGACAGCATGGTTTTGTGAAGGGTAGGTCGTGCCTTACTAACCTTATTGAGTTATTTGAAAAAGTGACCAAAGAGGCGGATGGGGGTAAGGCAGTTGACGTGGTATATATGGACTTTAGTAAGGCGTTCGATAAGGTGCCCCATGGAAGGCTTCTGAAGAAAATGCAGATGTATAGGATAGAGGGTGATTTAGCTAATTGGATTAGAAATTGCCTAGCTGATAGAAGACAGAGGGTGGTGGTTGATGGAAATTATTCATCGTGGAGTTCGGTTACAAGTGGTGTACCTCAGGGATCTGTTTTGGGGCGCCTGCTGTTTGTAATTTTTATAAATGATCTGGATGAGGGTATTGAAGGATGGATTAGTAAATTGGCAGATGACACTAAAGTCGGTGGAGTGGTAGATAGTGAAGAGGGGTGTTATAGTTTGCAGAGGGACTTGGACAAGTTGCAGAGCTGGGCCGAGAGGTGGCAAATGGAGTTTAATGTGGAAAAGTGTGAGGTAATGCACTATGGCAGAAATAATAAATGTGTAGAGTATAGGGCTAATGGGAGGATTCTTAATAATGTTGAAGAACAGAGGGATCTTAGTGTATATGTGCATAGATCCCTGAAAGTAGGCAGTCAAGTCGAGAAGGTTGTTAAGAAGACATACAGAGTCTTAGCTTTTATTGGTAGGGGGGATTGAATTTCGGAGCCGCAATGTCATTTTGCAACTGTACAAAACTCTAGTGTGGCCGTACTTGGAGTATTGTGTACAGTTCTGCTCCCTGCATTATAAGAAAGATGTGGAGGCATTGGAGAGGGTACAGAGGAGGTTTACCAGGATGTTGCCTGGTATGGAGGGCAGGTCTTATGAAGAGAGGCTGAGGGATTTGAGGTTGTTTTCGGTAGAAAGAAGGCGGCTAAGAGGAGACCTTATTGAAACATATAAGATGATTAGAGTTTAGATAGGGTGGACAGTGATAGCCTTTTTCCTAGGATGGAGAAAGCTAGCACGAGGGGACATAGCTTTAAATTAAGGGGTGGTAGTTATAGGACGGATATCAGAGGTAGGTTCTTTACCCAAAGGGTGGTGAGGGTATGGAATGCCCTGCCTGCTGCAGTTGTAGATGCGCCAAGTTTGGGGGCGTTTAAGAGGTTAGTTGATAAGTTTATGGACGAAAAGAGAATAGAGCATAGAACATTACAGCGCAGAACACACCCTTCGGCCCTCGATGTTGCGCCGACCAATTACGAAAAAAAAAGCAACGACACTCCAAACTAAACCATTCCCTTCTCTTTAGGTTAGAGGGTCATTGCTTTTTCTTAATTGGTCGGCGCAACATCGAAGGCCGAAGGGCCTGTTTTCCGCTGTAATGCTCTATGTTTAAGACAGTATAACTAAGGTAGATAATGCTTTATGACAGTGTAAATATGGGAGATAATGCTTTATTACAGTGTAACTATGAGAGATAATGCTTTATTACAGTGTAACTACGGTAGATAATGCTTTATGACAGTGTAAATATGGGAGATAATGCTTTATGACAGTGTAACTATGAGAGATAATGCTTTATTACAGTGTAACTATGGGAGATAATGCTTTATTACAGTGTAACTATGGGAGATAATGCTTTACAACAGTGTAACTATGGGAGATAATGCTTTATGACAGTGTAACTATGGGAGATAATGCTTTATTACAGTGTAACTATGGGAGATAATGCTTTATTACAGTGTAACTATGGGAGATAATGCTTTATTACAGTGTAACTATGGGAGATAATGCTTTACAACAGTGTAACTATGGGAGATAATGCTTTATGACAGTGTAACTATGGGAGATAATGCTTTATTACAGTGTAACTATGGGAGATAATGCTTTATTACAGTGTAACTATGGGAGATAATGCTTTATTACAGTGTAACTATGGGAGATAATGCTTTACGACAGTGTAACTATGGGAGATAATGCTTTACGGCAGTGTAATTATGGGAGATAATGCTTTACGGCAGTGTAACTATGGGAGATAATGCTTTATTACAGTGTAACTATGAGAGATAATGCTTTATGACAGTGTAACTATGGGAGATAATACTTTATGACAGTGTAACTATGGGAGATAATGCTTTATGACACTGTAACTACGGGAGAAAATGCTTTATGACAGTGTAACTATGGGAGATAATGCTTTATGACAGTGTAACTATGGGAGATAATGCTTTACGGCAGTGTAACTATGGGAGATAATGCTTTACGGTGGTGTAACTATGGTAGATAATGCTTTATGACAGTGTAACTATGGGAGATAATGCTTTACGGCAGTGTAACTACGGTAGATAATGCTTTATGACAGTGTAATTACGGGAGAGAATGCTTTATTACAGTGTAACTATGGTAGATAATGCTTTATTACAGTGTAACTATGGGAGATAATGCTTCATTACAGTGTAACTATGGGAGATAATGCTTTATGACACTGTAACTACGGGAGAAAATGCTTTATGACAGTGTAACTATGGGAGATAATGCTTTATGACAGTGTAACTATGGTAGATAATGCTTTACAACAGTGTAACTATGGGAGATAATGCTTTACGGCAGTGTAACTATGGGAGATAATGCTTTATGACAGTGTAACTATGGGAGATAATGCTTTATGACAGTGTAACTATGGGAGATAATGCTTTATGACAGTGTAACTATGGGAGATAATGCTTTACGGCAGTGTAACTATGGGAGATAATGCTTTATGACAGTGTAACTATGGGAGATAATGCTTTACGGCAGTGTAACTATGGGAGATAATGCTTTATTACAGGGTAACTATGGTAGATAATGCTTTACAACAGTGTAACTATGGGAGATAATGCTTTATGACAGTGTAACTATGGGAGATAATGCTTTACGGCAGTGTAACTATGGGAGATAATGCTTTATGACAGTGTAACTATGGGAGATAATGCTTTATGACAGTGTAACTATGGGAGATAATGCTTTATGACAGTGTAACTATGGGAGATAATGCTTTATGACAGTGTAACTATGGGAGATAATGCTTTATGACAGTGTAACTATGGGAGATAATGCTTTATGACAGTGTAACTCGGAGATAATGCTTTACGGCAGTGTAACTATGGGAGATAATGCTTTATGACAGTGTAACTATGGGAGATAATGCTTTATGACAGTGTAACTATGGGAGATAATGCTTTATTACAGTGTAACTATGGGAGATAATGCTTTACGGCAGTGTAACTACGGTAGATAATGCTTTATGACAGTGTAATTACGGGAGATAATGCTTTACGGCAGTGTAACTATGGTAGATAATGCTTTATGACAGTGTATCTATGGGAGATAATGCTTTAGGACAGTGTAACTATGGGAGATAATGCTTTAGGACAGTGTAACTATGGGAGATAAAGCTTTATGACAGTGTATCTATGGGAGATAATGCTTTATGACAGTGTAACTATGGGAGATAATGCTTTATGACAGTGTAACTATGGGAGATAATGCTTTATGACAGTGTAACTGCGGTAGATAATGCTTTACGGCAGTGTAACTATGGGAGATAATGCTTTATGACAGTGTAACTATGGGAGATAATGCTTTATGACAGTGTAACTACGGTAGATAATGCTTTACGGCAGTGTAACTATGGGAGATAATGCTTTATTACAGTGTAACTACGGTAGATAATGCTTTATGACAGTGTAACTATGGGAGATAATGCTTTATGACAGTGTAACTATGGGAGATAATGCTTTATGACAGTGTAATTATGGGAGATAATGCTTTATGACAGTGTAACTATGGGAGATAATGCTTTACAGTGTAACTATGGGAGATATGCTTATGACAGTGTAACTATGGAGAATGCTTTAACAGTGAACTATGGGAGATAATGCTTTATGACAGTGTAACTATGGGAGATAATGCTTTATTACAGTGTAACTATGGGAGATAATGCTTTACGAGTGTAACTATGGGAGATAATGCTTTATTACAGGGTAACTATGGTAGATAATGCTTTACAACAGTGTAACTATGGGAGATAATGCTTTATGACAGTGTAACTATGGGAGATAATGCTTACGGCAGTGTAACTATGGGAGATAATGCTTTATGACAGTGTAACTATGGGAGATAATGCTTTATGACAGTGTAACTATGGGAGATAATGCTTTATGACAGTGTAACTATGGGAGATAATGCTTTATGACAGTGTAACTATGGGAGATAATGCTTTATGACAGTGTAACTATGGGAGATAATGCTTTACGGCAGTGTAACTATGGGAGATAATGCTTTATCACAGTGTAACTATGGGAGATAATGCTTTACGGCAGTGTAACTACGGTAGATAATGCTTTATGACAGTGTATCTATGGGAGATAATGCTTTATGACAGTGTAATTACGGGAGATAATGCTTTACGGCAGTGTAACTATGGGAGATAGTGCTTTACGGCAGTGTAACTATGGGAGATAATGCTTTATGACAGTGTAACTGTGGGAGATAATGCTTTATGACTGTGTAACTATGGGAGATAGTGCTTTATCACAGTGTAACTATGGGAGATAATGCTTTATGACAGTGTAACTATGGGAGATAGTGCTTTACGGCAGTGTAACTATGGGAGATAATGCTTTATTACAGTGTAACTATGAGAGATAATGCTTTATTACAGTGTAACTATGGGAGATAATGCTTTATGACAGTGTAACTGCGGTAGATAATGCTTTACGGCAGTGTAACTATGGGAGATAATGCTTTATGACAGTGTAACTATGGGAGATAATGCTTTATGACAGTGTAACTATGGGAGATAATGCTTTATGACAGTGTAACTATGGGAGATAATGCTTTATGACAGTGTAACTATGGGAGATAATGCTTTATGACAGTGTAACTATGGGAGATAATGCTTTAGGACAGTGTAACTATGGGAGATAATGCTTTATGACAGTGTAACTGCGGTAGATAATGCTTTATGACAGTGTAACTGCGGTAGATAATGCTTTACGGCAGTGTAACTATGGGAGATAATGCTTTATGACAGTGTAACTATGGGAGATAATGCTTTACGGCAGTGTAACTATGGGAGATAATGCTTTATGACAGTGTAACTACGGTAGATAATGCTTTACGGCAGTGTAACTATGGGAGATATTGCTTTATGACAGTGTAACTACGGTAGATAATGCTTTACGGCAGTGTAACTATGGTAGATAATGCTTTATGACAGTGTAACTATGGGAGATGATGCTTTATGACAGTGTAATTATGGGAGATAATGCTTTATTACAGTGTAACTATGGGAGATAATGCTTTATTACAGTGTAATTATGGGAGATAATGCTTTATGACAGTGTAACTATGGGAATAATGCTTTACGGCAGTGTAACTATGGGAGATAATGCTTTATGACAGTGTAACTACGGTAGATAATGCTTTATGACAGTGTAATTATGGGAGATAATGCTTTATTACAGTGTAACTACGGTAGATAATGCTTTATGACAGTGTAACTACGGTAGATAATGCTTTATGACAGTGTAACTACGGTATATAATGCTTTATGACAGTGTAACTATGGGAGATAATGCTTTATGACAGTGTAACTATGGGAGATAATGCTTTATGACAGTGTAATTATGGGAGATAATGCTTTATGACAATGTAACTATGGGAGATAACGCTTTATGACAGTGTAATTATGGGAGATAATGCTTTATGACAGTGTAACTATGGGAGATAATGCTTTATTACTGTGTAACTATGGGAGATAATGCTTTATTACTGTGTAACTATGGGAGATAATGCTTTATTACTGTGTAACTATGGGAGATAATGCTTTATGACAGTGTAACTACGGTATATAACGCTTTATGACAATGTAACTATGGGAGATAACGCTTTATGACAGTGTAATTATGGGAGATAATGCTTTATGACAGTGTAACTATGGGAGATAATGCTTTATTACTGTGTAACTATGGGAGATAATGCTTTACGGCAGTGTAACTATGGGAGATAATGCTTTATGACAGTGTAACTATGGGAGATAATGCTTTATGCAGTGTAACTAGGGAGATAGCTTTATTACAGTGTAACTATGGGAGATAATGCTTTATTACTGTGTAACTATGGGAGATAATGCTTTATTACAGTGTAACTATGGTAGATAACGCTTTATGACAGTGTAACTATGGGAGATAATGCTTTATGACAGTGTAATTATGGGAGATAATGCTTTATGACAGTGTAACTATGGGAGATAATGCTTTATTACAGTGTAACTATGGGAGATAATGCTTTATGACAGTGTAACTATGGGAGATAATGCTTTATGACAGTGTAACTATGGGAGATAATGCTTTATGACAGTGTAACTATGGGAGATAGTGCTTTACGACAGTGTAACTATGGGAGATAATGCTTTATTACAGTGTAACTATGGGAGATAATGCTTTATTACAGTGTAACTATGGGAGATAATGCTTTATGACAGTGTAATTATGGGAGATAATGCTTTATTACAGTGTAACTATGGGAGATAATGCTTATGACAGTGTAACTATGGGAGATAATGCTTTAGACAGTGTAACTAGGGAGATAATGCTTATGACAATGTAACTATGGAGATAACGCTTTATGACAGTGTAATTATGGGAGATAATGCTTTATGACAGTGTAACTATGGGAGATAATGCTTTATTACAGTGTAACTATGGGAGATAATGCTTTATACAGTGTAACTATGGGAGATAATGCTTTATTACTGTGTAACTATGGGAGATAATGCTTTATGACAGTGTAACTACGGTATATAAGCTTTATGACAATGTAACTATGGAGATAACGCTTTATGACAGTGTAATTATGGGAGATAATGCTTTATGACAGTGTAACTATGGGAGATAATGCTTTATTACTGTGTAACTATGGGAGATAATGCTTTATGGCAGTGTAACTATGGGAGATAATGCTTTATTACTGTGTAACTATGGGAGATAATGCTTTATGACAGTGTAACTATGGGAGATAGTGCTTTACGGCAGTGTAACTATGGGAGATAATGCTTTATTACAGTGTAACTATGGGAGATAATGCTTTATTACTGTGTAACTATGGGAGATAATGCTTTATTACAGTGTAACTACGGTATATAACGCTTTATGACAATGTAACTATGGGAGATAACGCTTTATGACAGTGTAATTATGGGAGATAATGCTTTATGACAGTGTAACTATGGGAGATAATGCTTTATTACTGTGTAACTATGGGAGATAATGCTTTATGGCAGTGTAACTATGGGAGATAATGCTTTATTACTGTGTAACTATGGGAGATAATGCTTATGACAGTGTAACTATGGGAGATAGTGCTTTACGGCAGTGTAACTATGGGAGATAATGCTTTATTACAGTGTAACTATGGGAGATAATGCTTTATTACTGTGTAACTATGGGAGATAATGCTTTATTACAGTGTAACTACGTATATAACGCTTTATGACAATGTAACTATGGGAGATAACGCTTTATGACAGTGTAATTATGGGAGATAATGCTTTATGACAGTGTAACTATGGGAGATAATGCTTTATTACTGTGTAACTATGGGAGATAATGCTTTACGGCAGTGTAACTATGGGAGATAATGCTTTATGACAGTGTAACTATGGGAGATAATGCTTTATGACAGTGTAACTATGGGAGATAGTGCTTTACGGCAGTGTAACTATGGGAGATAATGCTTTATTACAGTGTAACTATGGGAGATAATGCTTTATTACTGTGTAACTATGGGAGATAATGCTTTATTACAGTGTACTATGGGAGATAATGCTTTATGACAGTGTAACTATGGGAGATAATGCTTTATTACAGTGTACTATGGGAGATAATGCTTTATGACAGTGTAACTATGGGAGATAATGCTTTATTACAGTGTAACTATGGGAGATAATGCTTTATGACAGTGTAACTATGGGAGATAGTGCTTTATTACAGTGTAACTATGGGAGATAATGCTTTATGACAGTGTAACTATGGGAGATAATGCTTTATTACTGTGTAACTATGGGAGATAATGCTTTATGACAGTGTAACTATGGGAGATAATGCTTTATTACAGTGTAACTATGGGAGATAATGCTTTATGACAGTGTAACTATGGGAGATAGTGCTTTATACAGTGTAATTATGGAGATAATGCTTTATGACAGTGTAACTATGGGAGATAATGCTTTATTACTGTGTAACTATGGGAATAATGCTTACGGCAGTGTAACTATGGAGAAATGCTTTATTACTGTGTAACTATGGGAGATAATGCTTTATGACAGTGTAACTATGGGAGATAGTGCTTTACGGCAGTGTAACTATGGGAGATAATGCTTTATTACAGTGTAACTATGGGAGATAATGCTTTATTACTGTGTAACTATGGGAGATAATGCTTTATTACAGTGTAACTACGGTATATAACGCTTTATGACAATGTAACTATGGGAGATAACGCTTTATGACAGTGTAATTATGGGAGATAATGCTTTATGACAGTGTAACTATGGGAGATAATGCTTTATTACTGTGTAACTATGGGAGATAATGCTTTATGGCAGTGTAACTATGGGAGATAATGCTTTATTACTGTGTAACTATGGGAGATAATGCTTTATGACAGTGTAACTATGGGAGATAGTGCTTTACGGCAGTGTAACTATGGGAGATAATGCTTTATTACAGTGTAACTATGGGAGATAATGCTTATTACAGTGTAACTATGGGAGATAATGCTTTATTACAGTGTACTATGGGAGATAATGCTTTATGACAGTGTAACTATGGGAGATAATGCTTTATTACAGTGTATATGGGAGATAATGCTTTATTACTGTGTAACTATGGGAGATAATGCTTTATGACAGTGTAACTACGGTATATAACGCTTTATGACAATGTAACTATGGGAGATAACGCTTTATGACAGTGTAATTATGGGAGATAATGCTTTATGACAGTGTAACTATGGGAGATAATGCTTTATTACTGTGTAACTATGGGAGATAATGCTTTATGGCAGTGTAACTATGGGAGATAATGCTTTATTACTGTGTAACTATGGGAGATAATGCTTTATGACAGTGTAACTATGGGAGATAGTGCTTTACGGCAGTGTAACTATGGGAGATAATGCTTTATGACAGTGTAACTATGGGAGATAATGCTTTATTACTGTGTAACTATGGGAGATAATGCTTTATGACAGTGTAACTATGGGAGATAATGCTTTATGACAGTGGAACTATGATAGATAATGCTTTATGACAGTGTAACTATGGGAGATAACACGACGTGAACCGAGAAACTATCTTAACCGCAAAATAGATAATGTTGGGCAAGTTAATAGGACTAAAGTTAGGCAAGTCTCCTGGACCAGTGGGCTAACGAATGGCAGATGGAGTTTAAGACACTGGTAAGGCCACACTTGGAATACTGTGTACAGTTTTGGTTACCCTATTATAGAAAGGATATTATTAAATTGGAAAGAGTGCAGAAAAGATTTACTAGGATGCTACCTGGACTTGATGGATTGAGTTATAAGGAGAGGCTGAATAGAACATAGAACACTACAACGCAGAACAGGCCCTTCGGCCTTCGATGTTGCGCCGACCAATTAAGAAAAAGCAATGACCCTCTAACCTAAAACATTCCCCCTTCATCCATAAACCCATCCACGGGCCTCCTAAAACGCCCCCAAACTTGGCGCATCTTCAACCGCAGGAAGTAGGGCATTCTATAACATTATCACCACCCTCTGGGTAAAGAACCTACCTCCGACATCCGTCCTATAACCACCACCCCTCAATTCAGAGCCATGTCCCCTTGTGCTAGCTCTCTCCATCCTAGGAAAAAGGCTATCACTGTGCACCCTATCCAAACCTCCGATCATCCTGTATGTTTCAACAAGGTCTCCTCTTAGCCGCCTTCTTTCCAATAAAAACAACCTCAAATCCCTCAGCCTCTCCTCACCAGACTCTCCCTCCACACCAGGCAACATCCCGGCAAACCTCCTCTGCACTCTCTCCAATGCCTCCACATCTCTCCTACAATGTGGCGACCAGAACTGCACACAACACTCCAAGTGCGGCTGCACCAGAGCCCCGCACAGCTGCAACATGACGCTGCGGCTCCGAAACTCAATCCCCCCACCAACAAAAGCCAAGACTCCATATGCCTTCCCAACAACCCCATCGACCCGATTGCCAACCTTCAGGGATCCACGCACACACACACCAAGATCCCTCTGATCATCAACACCACTAAGAGTCCCACCACCAGCCCTACACTCCACACATTTGCCACTCCCGCCAAAGTGAATTACCTCACACCCCTCCAATTACCACCTCTCGGCCCAGCTCCGCAACCCGTCCAAGTCTCTCCGCAAACCACAACACCCCTCTTCTCCATCGACCACTCCTCCGACCCTGGTGTCATCCGGAAATCCACCAATCCATCCTTCCATACCCTCATCCAGACCATTCACAAAAATTACAAACAGCAGGGACTCCAAAACAGATCCCTGAGGCACTCCACCTGCAACCGAACTCCACCATGAATAACCTCCATCAACCACCACCCTCCGTCCTCCATCAGCTAGCCAATTCCCAATCCAATCCACCAGATCATCCTCAATCCCACACATCTGCACCCCCTGCAGAAGCCCTCCATGGGCCACCCCATCAAACACCCCACCAAAGTCCACACATACCACGCCAACTGCCCCACCCCCATCCATCTCCCCGGTCACTTCCTCAAAAAACTCAATAAGGTTAGTAAGGCACGACCTACCCTTCACAAAACCATAGACTGGGACCTTTTTCTCTAGAGCATAGGAAACTAAGGGGTGACCTTATGGAATCTATAAAATAATGAGGGGCACAGATCAGCGAGATAGTCAATATCTTTTCCTAAACCTAGGGGAGTCTAAAACTAGAGGGGATAGGTTTAAGGTGAAGGGGGAGAGATACATATGTGTCTAAAAGAGCAATTTTTTTCACACAGAGGGTGGTGAGTATCTGGCACAAGTTGCCAGAGGTAGTAGTAGAGGCGGGTATAATTTTATCTTTTAAAAAGCATTTAGAACATAGAACATAGAACATTACAGCACAGAACAGGCCCTTCGGCCTTCGATGTTGCGCCGACCAATATAAAAAGCAATGCCCCTCCAAACTAAACCATTCCCTTCTCTTCCATATACTTATCAACTAACCTCTTAAACGCCACCAAACTTGGCGCATCTACAACCGCTGCAGGCAGGGCATTCCACTCCCGAACCACTCTTTGGGTAAAGAACCTACCTCTGATATCCGTCCTATAACTATCACCCCTTAATTTAAAGCTGTGTCCCCTCGTGCTAGCTTTCTCCATCCTAGGAAAAAGGCTATCACTGTCCACCCTATCTAAACCTCTAATCATCTTATATGTTTCGATCAGGTCCCCTCTTAGCCTCCTCCTTTCTAACGAAAACAACCTCAAATCCCTCAGCCTCTCCTCATAAGACCTGCCCTCCATACCAGGCAACATCCTGGTAAACCTCCTCTGTACCCTCTCCAATGCCTCCACATCTTTCTTATAATGTGGGGACCAGAACTGCACACAATACTCCAAGTGCGGCCGCACTAGAGTTTTGTACAGTTGCAACATGACGTTGCGGCTCCGAAATTCAATCCCTCTACCAATAAAAGCCAAGACTCCATATGCCTTCTTAACAACCTTCTCGACCTGACTGCCTACTTTCAGGGATCTATGCACATACACACCAAGATCCCTCTGTTCATCTAGACTACTAAGAATCCTACCATTTGCCCTATACTCTACACATTTATTATTTCTGCCATAGTGCATTACCTCACACTTTTCCACATTAAACTCCATTTGCCATTTAGACAGTTACATTTAGACCGTTACATTTAGACAGTTACATGGGTACGATGGATATAGAGGGATATGGGCCAAACACAGATAAATGGGATCAGCTTAGTGGGTTTAAAACAAAAGAAGTTGGGCCAAAGGACTTGTTTCATGCTGTAAATCTCTGTCTCTGATGGAATGCATCCCAGGGAACTAAAAGAGATGGCAGGAGAAATAGCAAATACACTAGTGATAATTTACCAAAATTCACTGGACTCTTATTCCCATCGGGGGGTGGAAATACCAATGGGACGGTGAACAAGGAGGTTAGCTCCCAGGTAGGGAAGGACTGTAGGCACTCTGAGAGGGGGGTTAGACGGGTGGTGGAAAAGGGAAATATCCTGACTGAGGGGCTGAGGTGTGTCTATTTTAATGCCAGGAGTGTAGTAAATAAGGTAGATGAGCTTAGGGCGTGGATTGCTGCTTGGGAGTGTGATGTGGTGGCCATTACAGAGACTTGGTTGTCTCAGGGACAGGACTGAGTACTTCAGGTGCCGGGATTCAGGTGCTTCAGGAGGGACAGGGTTGGGGGCAAAAGAGGAGGTGGTGTGGCACTGTTGATCAGGGACAGAGTCATGGCTGTAGAGAAGGTGGAAGACAGGGAGGGAATGTCTATGGAGACCCTGTGGGTGGAAGTTAGGAACAGCAAAGGCTCGATAACTTTGCTGGGTGTATTCTATAGGCTGCCCAATAGTGACAGGGAAGTTGAGGTGCAGATAGGGAAACAGATCCTGGACAGATGTAGAAATAACAGGGTTGTTGTGATGGGAGATTTCAATTTCCTAAACATCGACTGGAATATCCCAAGGGTAAGGGGTTTGGATAGTATGGAGTTTGTTAGCTGTGTTCAGGAAGGTTTCCTGACACAGTACGTTGAAAAGCCTACGAGAGGAGAGGCTGTACTTGACCTGGTGCTTGCTAATGAGCCAGGGCAGGTGTTGGATCTCACGGTAGGTGAGCATCTTGGGAATGGAGATCATAATTCTATCTCTTTCACGATAGCGATGGAAAGAGATAGGATCAGGCAGGCTAGGAAGGTGTATGTCTGGAGTAAGGGGAAATATGAAAACATTAGGCAGGTAATTGGACGTATAAACTGGAAGGAGGCATTCTTGGGGAAGAGTACAGAAGGAAAGTGGCGGATATTCAAGGAATGTTTGTCTAGGGCTTTGCAAGACAACGTTCTGAGGAGACAAGGAGGTTCTGGTAGGACACGGGAACCGTGGTGCACAAAGGTAGTGGTGAACCTAGTTAGGAAGAAAAAAAAGGTATATAAAAGGTTCAGAGAGCTGGGGGATGTTAGGGATCTAGAGGAGTATAAGGTGTGTAGAAGGGAACTTAAAAAGGAAATTAGGAGAGACAGAAGGGGTCATGAGAAGGCCTTGGCAGGTAAGATTAAGGAGAATCCCAAGGCCTTCTACAAATATGTGAAAAGTAAAAGGATGAGAAGAGAAGGGATAGGGCCTATAAAAGGTGAAGGGGGAAAAGTCTGTGTGAATCCGGAAGAAATGGCAGAGGTGCTTAACGAGTACTTTGCCTCTGTATTCACGGTGGAAAGTGAACTGGGAGATTGCACTGCAGGTTTGAGGCATACGGAAAAGATTGAGTATGTGGATGTTAGGAAAGAGGATGTGTTAGACCTGTTAAATTCTATCAAGATAGACAAGTCGCCGGGACCGGATGGGATGTACCCCAGGTTATTGTGGGAGGTGAGGGAAGTGGTTGCAGAGCCCCTGGCGATGATCTTTGCGTCGTCCATGGAAACGGGAGAGGTTCCGGAGGATTGGAGGATTGTCGATGTGGTTCCTATCTTTAAGAAAGGGAACAGGGATAGTCCAGGAAATTACCGACCAGTGAGTTTGACTTCAGTGGTTGGTAAGCTGATGGAGACGCTTCTGAGGATAAGATATATGAACATTTGGAGAAGTTTGGACTGATTAGAAATAGTCAGCATGGTTTTGTCAAGGGCAGGTCATGCCTTACGAGCCTAGTTGAGTTCTTCGAAAATGTGACTGAACACATTGACGAAGGAAGGGCGGTGGACGTAGTGTACATAGACTTTAGTAAGGCGTTTGATAAAGTCCCACATGCAAGGCTTCTGGAGAAGGTGAGAGGGCACGGGATCCAAGGGGCTTTGGCCGGCTTGCCGGCAGAAGGCAGAGAGTGATTGTGGATGGGTCTTGTTCTGCATGGAGCTCGGTAACCAGTGGAGTGCCCCAGGGATCTGTTCTGGGACCCCTGCTGTTTGTCATTTTCATAAATGACCTGGATGAAGAAG